>SJYA01001903.1:831307-836141 GCA_006410615.1 Neotragus moschatus | reverse complement strand
GGTGGGGGGCTGGGGGAGGGGGAGCAAGGGAGGGGTATATCTCAGCCTCGGAAATTCTCCAGTTAGTCTCAGTGAGTGAGAGAAGGAATGAGGATAGGTACTCGGATTCGGAGGAGAGAAAAAAAAAAAATGTCTATCTTTGGTAGTTGCTGACAATGATGTTGAGAAATTCACACAGTGGTTGACCTAGGACTTACCTTAACTTTTGCAGTAGACCCACCAGGTATCTGTCTGTACAACATAACTGGTACTTCTTTCCAAGAGCCTGAATTTGCAGGCGGAGTACAGATTCATGAGGCTCTTCTTCGCCAGCCCTCTTCTATCCCTTTTCTCTGCTTGCAGGTATCAATTCATTAAGATGAGTGAATTTTCCCTTGGAATTGCAGAATGTCCCTCTGACCTCATTAACAATAAAAGAGTTTTGTTCAAATTTGTACTCTGGATGCTAGTTCCTCATGCTCAGAGAAACGGTACTGTGTGTTGAGACTTTTTCCTTCAGGACTAAAAGAAATCAGCAATGATTTTAGCCCCGACAATTCCTGCCCTTCTACCTAAGGTTATAATTAAAGGCAATGGAAAGCAGAGTGGTGGCTGCTGTTGGGAGAACGATTCACTGGGACATTCTGCAATCTTGTTTACTTTATAAAACATCAGTATCTTTCCACAAGCTGACCTGCAAAGGCACAGTTGACTGAGAGCAAAGGGAACTGGAGCTCTGCTTAAATTTCCCCTTGAGCTTATTTCTTACCTACCTCATCTATGGTGTAAAATGGCCCAAATCTATCACTGGAGAGAAATACTCTCTATTTGTCTGAGTGAGGAATATCTCCTATCTACAAATCACCAAACAGAAACGACCATTATGAATCTCTCACAAGCGTTGAAAAAGAGGATGAGACAGTGGTATTTACTTCCTAGGTTCTGTTCTTAAAGAAAACTGTTTCTTCTTTAGTTTGTTGTCATAGTCTCAGGTCCCAAAACACTCATGCCCCTAGGATTGTCCACTTCATCTTTTTTCAGCTTTGAACCTTCTATTGAGATACCTAAGCATCAACTCTTCTTCTCTTAGGGTACCAATTCCATGTAAGGGGGATTCCTGACTCTTTTTACTAAAATGAAATTTTATGCAGAAGTCATTTGAAGAGTGAAGGTCTTCAAGGAAGCTTGATGTGTTCATATAATCTTCTATTTTGTATTCAAGAACCAGACTTTTGAGAACCTTGTCAGTTAAATTGTGCCATTTCAGAGATAAGGGGGAAAAAAATCCATTCTCCCTAAAGAACTTGCCACTTTTCCAAGTACTTATGAAATGGAGAAGCTTCTAGAAGCCACCTTTAACAAATAAATATGTTTTCACCCTTGAGGGGTTACACATTAGCCCAGAATAGTTCATCAGGTTAGCAGAGCATAGCCCTAAGGAAATGAAGCAGGACAGGTGAGTATAAAAGGGCCACTTACCCCAGGAACAGGGATCAGTGTGTCATCCAGTCGTGGCTGACTCTTTGCAATCCCATGGACTATCATCTGCCGGTTTTCTCCGTCCATGGGATNGGTTAGCAGAGCATAGCCCTAAGGAAATGAAGCAGGACAGGTGAGTATAAAAGGGCCACTTACCCCAGGAACAGGGATCAGTGTGTCATCCAGTCGTGGCTGACTCTTTGCAATCCCATGGACTATCATCTGCCGGTTTTCTCCGTCCATGGGATCTCCCAGGCCAGAATACTGGAGCAGGTAGCTATTCCCTTCTCCAGGGGATCTTCCCAACCCGGGGATGGAACCCAGATCTCCTGCACTGCAGGCAGATTCTTGACTATCTGAGCCATTAGAGAAGCCCCATTTTTTAGGAATGGGGAAGGCAGACCAAAGGTATTCCGCTAGGCTCAAGCTATCTGTCCAGAAATCCAAGTCACCACAGAATCGCATGTTGGTCAGGCTCTCGTTTCCAGCTGCTAGCCCAAGACTCATGGTGAATCTGGGAACCTGAGTCCAGTGTCTGAAGCCACACTCTATGGGTAAACTTTGGTTCTACCATTTCCTAAATTAACTGCTCTGTACCTCAGTGCCTCCATCCATGAAATGGGGATAGCAAGAGTACATACTGCATAAGACTATGAATTAATATCGATTTAATTAAATAAATTACCCTTTGTGAAGCACCTAGCACAGTGTATGACAGACATTGCTATCTGTTAATAGCATCAAGAATCAATAACTGGGCCCCATATTTTAATTGGGGTATAGTTGCTTTACAGTGTTGTGTTATTTTCTGCTGTACAAGTGAATCAGTTATATGTATACATATACCCGCTCCCTCTGAGATCTCCCTCCCACCCCACCACCTTCCCACCCTCCTAGGTCATCACAGAGCCCGAAGCTGAGCTCCTGTGCTACACGGCAGCTTCCCACTAGCTCTCTATTTTACACGTGGTAGTGTATATACTTCAGTGTTACACTCTCAATTTATCCCACCCTTCCCTTCACCTCCCCCCATCCACATGTCCATTTCCTACATTGGGCGTCTCTATACCCACCCTGCAAATAAGTTCATCTGTACCATTTTTCTAGATTCCACATATATGCATTAATATACACACATGACATACCCATAATCTACAGAAAAAGGTTGGAAAAATATGCAATGAATGTGAATGGCTCAATGGAAATTATGACTGGCTCTTTTAATTTGTTTCCCTTTATGTATTTTCTAAATTCCCTACAATAAACATTATTAGCTTGGATCATAAAGATGTAGAAAAGACTAATTAATGTTTTATGTAAAAGAATGACCATTTGTATTTTATTTACAATAACAAACATTGGGAAGAGAAAACAGAGTCCATAAATAGGAATTAGTTCAATAAAGTATAGTTCATCCATATATTACAATTAAGTACCTACAATTTTAAAGTGTAATGTTGAAGAATGTTTATTGGCATAAGAAAATACTCATGACAAAGTGTATGAAAATTAAGTAATAACACTAAATAAAAATTAATTCCACATTTATTAAAACTAAAGTAAATATAGTTCTATTTGACTATAAATTACAAAATGTATATATTCCCAAGATGCTAACAAGATAGCAGGGACTCAGTTTCCTCTGTATAGTTTTATAAAGTTTCCAAACCATTAATAACAAACATAATGCTTTCAAAACAGGAGAAAACAGTAATTGTTACTGTTCATCTATATCATTTTTCTAGATTCAGAAGTAAGTCAAGATTAATTATCCAAATTCTAGTACAAAAATAGAGAAGTTGAGATTTGAGCAAGGAATTGTTAGTAGGGGGGAGAAAAATGCTGGCTGATCTGGTTACTCTTTTTCTGCTGGTAGCTGACCCTGATCAATTACCAGCTTGACTATGTAAGGATTAAGGAAGTGTTAGAAGAACGAATACTTTAGAAAGAGAATTTGAGATGCTGGATAAGAAGTCAGTTCCGGAAAAGAACATCCCCACAAAAGGATCCTGAATGTGGAAAAGATTGAAGGCAGGAGGAGAAGGGGGCAGCAGAGGATGAGATGGTTAGATAGCATCACCGACTCAATGGACATGAATCTGAGCAATCTCCAGGAGATAGTGAAGGACAGGGGAGTCTGGTGTGCTTCAGTTCATGGGGTCACAAAGAGTCAAATATGACTTAGCGACTAAACAACAATATTGTCTAGCATGAGGGTGGAAAAGCCAAGACAAACTCCATCACTACCAAATTTTCTACCAAGAGTCAACCCAGTGCACACTCTCAAAACCAAAACACCTAATGACTCTCCCCAGTCTGAGAATGCCTGGGGAAGAGTGAAATGAGAGAAAAATAAATATGATTAACCTCATTTAGTAGGTAAGGAAAGGAAGACCTGGTCAAAGTAAAGACAGTAAGTCGCTGGAATCATGAATGAAATTCAGCAGAGATGATCTTGTTGACTTTGGGAAGACGGGGTAAGATCAAACTTCCTCCTTTTTGGCTCTCTTTCCTCATCCTAATAATTGTGTATGGATTAAAGTAATTGGAACAGAATGCGTTAGTTAACCAAGACAACTGTGTTTTTAAAATAGTGCTGAGTGTACAGGAGCACATTAATGCCATGAAACAAATTGTTAATAACAACATCTTATAGATCAGTGATGAAAAAGAGCTGAAGGAACTTGGCTGAAACTCCTCCAATCAGACAATGGGCGGGTCGTTCCAGGTGTGTCCTAGCACCTTGATGGGCTTCCCTGGTGGCTCAGTGGTAAAGAACCCGCCTGCCAGTACAGGAGACCTGGGTTCAATCCCTGGGTCGCGAAGATTCCCTGGAGAAGGAAATGGCAACCCACTCCAGTACCTTACCTGGAAAATCCTCACGGACTTAGAGGACCCTGGCATACTACAATCCATGGGGTCACAAAGAATTGGACACACGGCTTAGTGACTAAACAACCACAACTCTATTTAATCCAAGAACCCAAATAGGCATCATTTTTTAAGTTAAACTGATGGTGCCCAAATTGAATACTCCTTGTCATAGTGCTATAACTTAAAATAGATACCTCATATTGATCACTTTATGGGCCCAGGTTTAAAAAGCTTTCCTTTGGATAAATGGTTTTCATCAGTAAGTAGCAATTGTTTTGATTCAAATTTTCCTATATATGTGTCTTAAGTGTAAATATCCCCCATTCACCCTGCAGATCCAAGCACTTCATCTTCAGACTTCTGTCACCCTCAGAAAATACAAAAGTATTTCTCAAAGTAACAGAACTTCACAGCTTTACGAACTTCCTGTTTCATAGCCCTGAGAGAGAGGGGGGGGAAAAAAAAGTACACTGAGTTCCGTTGAAGCCCCCTCCTGACATTT
>SJYA01001903.1:821307-828807 GCA_006410615.1 Neotragus moschatus | reverse complement strand
GATCGCTATCTCAAATTGAGTCCCAGCAAATTTTAATAAAGGCCCAAGGTTGAGTGGCATTTTGCATGCTGATTTAGCTATGATTGCTCGCTTCTGATGAGCACTAGCCTGGCATGTATAGCTCTCCTCAGAGCAGGTTTAAAGACTAGGAGTAAGGAAAAGGATAAAAATAAAAACTTCCAACTAAAATTCAAGGCCTTTTCTTTCTGTGATTGATGACTGAATAAACACCAACACATACCTTGGATTCAGCCTAGAGAGTGCAATTCCCTACAGCCAAACAGCTGTTTGTTAATGGCTTTTAATATACTAACCTGTCAAATTTGCTAACTTTGATGACGGCAATTATGATCTTAAAAGATATTATCAATCTATTTATCTCTATCTTCTGCCCTGATAGTTCTTCTTGAATCAAATGGGAGCATCACAAACAAGTGGCATTTTTGTTTCCTGATACATAAATTGTTAATAAATAAATATCTCTTGGGGTTGGGGGGAGCATTCTCCTTTGTTAAAATAGAAGGCACATTAATTATTTTGAACAAATAAAACTAGAGGTAAACCTAAATTTTGCAGCCTATGCCAAAGACTCCAAGAGAGCATAGGTTATAGGTATAGAACATATGGATGTTTGGGGAGGGATACGTTAATATATATATATATATATATATTTTACTTTACAATACACTAACATGTCATGTTTTATAGTTGTATGGGATGATGTTAAAGGTTTTTGTTAGATGTTTATCTCCATCATCATTGATTTCATTATTACATAGATTTGTGTATATAATTCTATGATGCCATGAAAGCCACCCGACCCAGTGAAAGGGACATTCTATTCAGATTCACCTGTCTCGTCAAGAAGGTCGAAACTGACCCGTAGAAAGCAGAATTTTGAAAAAAAAAAAAAGAAGTCAAAATACTCAAATGTGATTCAGCTCATTCGCTGAAGATCACCAAATATTACCAGTTAGATAGGCCATGAGTTTCCAAACCAGAGATCCTGACCCAGGATTTGTTGCCGCTAAATTAAAAAAAAAAAAACTAAATCTCAAAACATCCAGAACAATTTTCAGCAGAGTTTCAGCAGTAAGGTTTCTTTCCAATATCCAAACACTTCTTGGCTATAATATTTTGCCCCACAGGTATCCTCATTTGAGTTCCTATTTTTTAGGGAGACAATGAGGCAAATACCATTTGTTACGAAAGACAGTAAAATCACATGATTTACTATATTAAGCTTATTGTATTTATTATTATAACCTATTGTATTTGTTATAGTGTGATCTATTGAATTATAGTTTAACTAGCCGATGCTGTCAAAGTTTAATTCTATCCTTTTATATTAACAACTTGCATGAGAAACATTACTTGTAAGTATTTTTTACACTTTCTTAAAAAATTCTGTACAATTTAACAGTTTTGCTTTAGTTGCTTATAATGAACAATTTTGTGATGTTCATTAAATATTATATTTATAAGTAAGAAATCATGATAATATAAATACGTAAACATTATCAGTTCAGTTCAGTCACTCAGCCATCTCTGACTCTTTGTGATGCCATAGACTGCAGCACGCCAGGCTTTTCTGTCCATCACCAACTTCCAAAGCCTGCTCAAACTCATATCCATCGAGCTGGTGATTCCATCCAAGCATCTCATTCTCTGTCGTCCCCTTCTCCTCCTGCCTTCAATCTTTCCCAGCATCAGGGTCTTTTCCAGTGAGTTAGTTCTTCATATCAAGTGGCCAAAGCACTGGAACTCCAGCGTCAGTGGTAGTCCTTCCAATGAATATTCAGGACTGATTTACTTTATGATTGACTGGTTTGGTCTCCTTGCAGTTGAAGAGACTCTCAAGAATCTTCTCCATTATAAACATTATAATAATTACATATTATAATTTCCTTTTTCAGTAACCATGCACTGAGCTTCTGTGATGTGCCAAACACATTGCCAAGTCCTGAGGATACGACGATTAACATGACATAAAGCCTCATCTCAGGTGGCTTGCTGTCCACCACAGAAACCACGATGAAACAGGCCTTACAAAAATAAAGTAATTGATGCTGTGACAAGGCAGTATAGCAGTTGCTATGGAAACACACTGATAAGAAGAGAATCAGGAAAAGATTTCTAGTGTCACAACCTCAAAGCTGAGTCCTAACTGAGTCAAATGAGAGCAGAGATCCTGGAGTTAGAGGAAGCAGAAATATAAATAAACCATAGTAGCTGGAAGTAGGGAACGTGCAGGATTTTCAAAACATAACATTTATGGGTATCTCCTGTATGTGGCTCGCACAGTAAAGAAACTGCCGGCGATGCAGGAGACCCCAGTTCAATCCCTAGGTTGAGAAGATCCCCTGGAGAAGGGAATGGCTACCCACTCCAGTATTCTTGCCTGGGAAATCCCATGGAAGGAGGAACCTGGTATAGTCCACAGGGTTGTGAAGAGTTGGACATGACTAAGCAACTAACGTTCACTTTTAACTGTGTGCCAGCCACCCTTCCATACCTTCCATTCTGGTATAGAGTTATCCAACAAGAGAGCTGGACCAGCTCTCATTGCCTTCACATTTTAGTCAAGAGAGACCCAGATTGTATTTATTAAAAAGCCAGTGAGTCAACAATACCATGTGAAGTGAAGAAAATATTATGAAAAAAATTGACTGAGGAGACGGGATTGAGTGAATAGAGCGCCAACTTAGATAGGATGAAAGAATTAAAGGAACTTAATCCTAAGGTTAAGACTCTCATGCATGCGAGTCTATGGACCAGAGCCTACTAGGCTCCTCTGTCCATGGTATTCTCAGGCCAGAATACTGCAGTGGATTGCCATGCTTTTCTGCAGGGGATTTTCCTGCCGCAGGGATTAAACCTGCATCTCCTGTGTCTCTTGCATTGGCAGGTGGATTCTTTACCACTAGTGCCACCCGGGAAACCCCATCTTAAGGGTAACTGGTACCAACAACTAGAGAATTTTCAATAGCAATCAAGGTTTCATTTTAGAAGTTCACCACAGCTGCCCTGAGAAGCATAACTTGTAAAGAACACAGAAAGCTGGGAGATTCCATAGGAAACTGTTGAGAGCAGAATAATCTCTGTTAAGGTAATGGACAGAGGTAGGGTCATTATGGAGGAAACTGGACACTTGGAGGCACCATCAAGGAACTGGGATTGGCAGGCGCTTGTAATACACTAATAGGGCTGGGCTGAGAAACAGTCAGACCAAAAACAGCACTGGGGCTTTGGTCTTCAGCAATCGCTGGAGAGCACTGGAAACACCAGAGGAGAGGGCTGTGGGGTTCTCAGTCTTCAGCAAGTTGAGTGAGAATGAGTGTAAGGCTGAATATGAGTGTTAATGTAAGTATGACATAGGACCTCCAAGTGGACACAGCAGAGTCTAGAAGCTCACTAGGAAGATCCTGAAATCCCTTCCCCTTTGCTAAAGAACTGTGAATCTCCTTGTCTATTTCTCTCTCTTTCCTAATATCAGCCATTACCTGTACATAATTAAGCCTATTTATATTCCCCATATGTCTTATCTATTCCAACATGTTGCCTTATATTTACGCTTTCTTCCAAAGAACAGTTCTTTCTTTACTTCACCCCATTTACCTATCAAAATTCTTACCCCTCAACTGAAGAGTTAAATTTAAGAGACAAAAATATGAAACAAGGAGAATAAAACAGAGGCTTAATAGCCTCTATAGGCTATAGAAATACAGGCGTTCTCTGAAGGAGGTAGAGAGAGAAAACTTACCAATTATGAAACAAAGGGAAAAGTTGAAGATATGAATATATAAGTTAGAAAAAAACTTTTAAGTGGTCAGCGAACATGTGAAAGAATGAGTAACCTCACTAAAAATGAAAGAAAAGTCAAAGAAAACAATGCTTAGAAGCTATTTCAGCCATTAGACTCCAGGGAGGCCTGGCGTGCTGCGATTCAAGGGGTCGCAGAGTCGGACACAACTGAGCGACTGAACTGAACTGAACTGAAAATTAAAGGAATAGTTTTTAAATCTCCTAAATTGGTAAAGATGAATAAGAGTAGGTATCTTCATATACTGCTTGCAGGAATTAGAATTTATAGCATTTCTGGAAGGGAAATTGGCAAATGTACCTAGTCAACCTTAAAAGATTTATACTTTTTACCTAGTAAGATCATCCTGAGAACTTGTCCTAAGGAGAGAATCAGTAATGTACATAAATCATTATACACAGAGATATTCAGTGCAACTTTATTTATATTGGGGGAAAAAAGACTAAGTATTCCATTAATGGACAATTTATTAAATTATGATAAAATTTAAGATAGAATCACATAATGCATAAATATCACTTAAAAGTATTTAGTAACCCAAGGAATGCTTGGAGTGTATTTTTATTTTTAACACAGTAGTGCTGGCTAATTATTTTAAAATGAAAATTGATAAAATTAGCAAAAATATATATTTCTCACAGATAACCTTTTTTATGTAATATTTTGTAACCTGCTCTTTTTTCCACATAATGTTCTCCTCTTAATAGATGCCAGAAAGGGAAAGGCATTGGTTAAAATTAATATCTATTTCTGATTTTATATGATAGAAGAAAATATATTGAACATAATTAATAGTGAAATATCGGAGAAAATCTCATTGAATTGACTGCTCTTTACTATTTTTCTGTATGTTTCAGACGAGTAAATAGGACAGCAAAATCTAAAGAAACATACACATATTGAAGAAAAGATAAAATTATTATTTAGAGAGGAATGCTTCTCTACTCAAAATTAACTCGAAAACTAGTAGACAGAATGAAACATTTAGCAACATAAGTGGTTGAAAATATGGACCACAAGGCAAAATTTCAAGAACAATTAGAAGATCTGTGGTTGCCAGGGGACAAGGGGCTGAATAGTCAGAGTACAGAGGATTTTTAGGGCAGTGAAAATAGTCTTGATATTTTAATGATGAATATAACTCATGGTACATTTTCTGAAACCCATGTGGGCTTCCCTGGTGGCTTAGATGTTAAAGAATCTGCCTGCAAAGCAGGAGACCTGGGTTCAATCCTTGGGTCAGGAAGATCCCCCAAAGAGAATGGCAACCTCTTCTAGTATTCTTGCCTGGAGAATCCCATGGACAGAGCTGGGGGACTACAGTCCATGGGGTGGCAAACAGTTGGACATGTCTGAGTGACTAGCACTCTCACTTTCTTTTTCATAGAATGTACACACCGTGAGGAAACCCTAAGGTTAACTATGGATTTTGAGGGATCATCAAGTTTTAATGACGTTTCATTCCTGGTTAAAAAAAAGCCAGTCTGTTGAGTGATGGTGATAACCGCATGCATGGGTGCGGGCAAAGGGCACACAGGAAATCTCCGTCCTTCCTCTCAGTTCTGTTGTAAAACTGTGCCCCAAAAGACCAGTATTCCAATAGTAAATGGGCAGAGCGCGTGAGCAGGCAATTTATAAAAGAAGAAACATAAAGAATTTCAAATAGCATATATAAAGAATCTCAAACAGCACTGATAAAGATATTTTAAAAAACCAAAATTATACAAATAGTATTCTTCTATCCAATTAAAATGTCACTGAAAAATCACAAAAGTGCGATAGTTGTCAATGTTGAAAGAATAAGAGAAATTAGCAATCCCATATGTAGGTGAGGGGGTATGAAATAATATAACCAGTTTAAAAAGTACTTTAAAAAGTATTTAGTTATTTATTTGGCTGTGCTAGATCTTAGTTGCAGCATGCAGGATGTTTTAACTCCAGTATGCAAGATCTAGCTTCCTGACCAAGGATCAAACCTGGGGCCGCCTACTTTGCGAGCACAGAATCTCAACCACTGGACCACCAAGGAAGTCCTAAAAAGTACATTTGACATTTTTTTCAAGTACACATTCTTTGCAATAAATGGGTGTTAACATTTTAAATCAGAAATCAACAAATAACAAATAGTTTACCTGTCTTTAGTGATACTTACCAAAGAATGAATGTTCTTCAATTCTGAAACTCCCAGGTTCAACATAGACACTTAGTCTAGTTCCGCAGTCTTTTGCATCTCATTGTTCTACTAGAAAAGTGCTTTGTTCATCATTCTATGCTTAGCCTCTAGAAGGTAATTAGCACATTTTAGGCACATATTAAACGTTCCTAAAATTGAATTTCAAATGATAGAAAATTTCTGTTCAGAAACAATCTGATATTTACAATCAAGAAACCAAAGTACACTATAAGTGAACTAATATTGGGGCAAAGAGCAGGTTTTTCAAACAAATATATATTCAAGATTAATTACTCTTTCAAATATGTATGTTAAATAGATTTTGGCTACTTAAAAAAAATACATAATGTGACCCCAAACACAGCACAAACCACACAAAATTGTTGTTACAAAATATATGTATATCAGTCAGTTCAGTCACTCACTCGTGTACGACTCTTTGTGACCCTGTGAATTGCAGCACGCCAGGCCTCCCTGTCCATCACCAACTCCCAGAGTTTACTCAAGCTCATGTCCATTGAGTCGGTGATGCCATCCAGCCATCTCATCCTCTGTCATCCCCTTCTCCTCCTGCCCCTGATCCCTCCCAGCATCAGGGTCTTTTCCAATGAGTCAACTCTTCGCATGAGTTGGCCAAAGTATTGGAGTTTCAGCTTTAGCATCAGTCCTTCCAAAGAACACCCAGGGCCGATCTCTTTAGGATGGATTTTTTGGACCTCCTTGCAGTCCAAGGGACTCTCAAGAGTCTTCTCCAAAACCACAGTTCAAAAGCATCAATTCTTCGGTGCTCAGCTTTCTTCACAGTCCAACTCTCACATCCATACATGACTTCTGGAAAAGCCATAGCCTTGACTAGATAGACGTTTTGGCAAAGTAATGTCTCTGCTTTTCAATAGGCTATCTAGGTTGGACATAACTTTCCTTCCAAGGAGTAAGCATCTTTTAATTTCATGGCTGCAATCACCATCTGCAGTAATTTTGGAGCTTAAAACACTAAAGTCTGACACTGCTTCCACTGTTTCCTCATCTATTTCCCCTGAAGTGATGGGACCAGATGCCATGGTCTTAGTTTTCTGAATGTTGAGCTTTAAGCCAACTTTTTCACTCTCCTCTTTCACCTTCATCAAGAAGCTCTTTAGTTCCTCTTCACTTTCTGCCATAAGGGTGGTGTCATCTGCATATCTGAGGTTATTGATATTTCTCCTGGCAATCTTGATTCCAGCTTGTGTTTCTTCCAGGCCAGTGTTTCTCATGATGTACTCTGCATACGAGTTAAATAAGCAGGATGACAATATACAGCCTTGATGTACTCTCTTTTCTATTTGGAACCACTCTGTTGTTCCATGTCCAGTTCTAACTGTTTCTTCCTGGCCCACATATAGGTTTCTCAAGAGGCAGGTCAGATTGTCTGGTATTCCCATCTCTTTCAGAATTTTCCACAGTTTATTGTGATCCACACAGTCAAAGACATAGTCAATAAAACAGAAATAGATGTTTTTCTGGA
>SJYA01001903.1:746223-803522 GCA_006410615.1 Neotragus moschatus | reverse complement strand
GGCGGCTTCCAACGTAGAATATGATCAGTACCTAAAACAAAATAAAATCCAAAATATATGGGTCTGATCTGTTATTAAAAATTGAGATAAAATCCAAAATATATGAGTCTGGCCTGTCATTAAAAATTATTGGAACCAAATTGTTCTCTAATTAGCTAGGCTGAAGGCAAAAAGAAAAAAAAAAAAATTCCATATAGAAAACCAACTTATGGTTACCAAAGAGCATAGAATGATAGGGAAGAGGTATGTTAGGAGCTTAGGATCTGGGGTTGACACATACACACTACTATATATAAAAATAGGTAAACAACTGTATAGGACCTACTGTATAGCACAGGGAATTATCCTCAATATCTTATAATAACTTATAAGGGAAAAGAATCCAAAAAAAATAGATGTATATGTACAACTAAATCACTGCTGTATACATGAATCTAATACAACATTATGAATTAACTATACNCGCAATCCTTATTGGGATTAGTGAAAGTGAAAGCGAAGTCGCTCAGTCGTGTCCAACTCTTTGTGACCCCACAGACTATATAGCCTACCAGGCTTCTCCTTCCATGGGATTTTCCAGGCAAGAGTACTGGAGTGGGTTGCCGTTTTCTTCTCCAGGGGATCTTCCCAACCCAGGATTTGAACACGGTCTCCCGCATTGTACGCAGATGCTTTTACCATCTGAGCCAGGGAAGTCCGTTATTGGGATTAGGAAAGTCTATTTGGAAACTAACACAGAAAAGAAAAATCTGTTCAAACAGTCCTGATGCAAATTCGTCTTTTTTTGAATTTGATGAGGCTGTCATTCTCAAGCTAGGTCATGGTTTCTGGAGAAGCACACCTGGTTTTGAGCAAGAAGGTAGTGAAATGCCTAGAACTGGGCTGACTCTACAAGTCACAGAGGTAAAATAAATCATAATGGCCAAACACATTCTGGCCACTAACACTGAAGGCAGCTTGCTCTCCTTCCTCCCATCACTATCACTATCACTATCACTATCACTTTGAAAAGCTTCAGAGTATCATGCACACACAACAATACTTTGGGGGAAAATGTCCCTCTTCTCAAAAATTACAGTTTAGCTTACAGAACCAGGATGTTTTATGAACCACCCACAGCAGACGGTTCCTCCTCTCCCTAAGAGCAGGCAATAGTCTGACATTCTCTCATTGATCTCAAATCTTTTTTTTAATTGAGCTAAGTGCATTCCTACCTCAGGACCTTTGCACTTGCTGCCCCTTCATCCAGATGGCTGTTCCCAGATCTCTGCACAGCTTATGCCATCACTTACTTCTCATCCCTTCTCAGATGAAATTACCATTAAACCCAGCCCTGACTGCTCATTTCAAGGTCCAGACTCCACTTTCCCATCCCTGGCCAGCACCTCTTGCCCCATCTTCCCTGCCCTGTGGACACAGAAAAACCTAACTCCCTCAGTTGCTATCAGTTTGTTTAACAGTTAGTAATCACTCATACGACACTCAAAGTACCCAAGTTGCTAAGCAATTTATGTATAATACATCTGTAAATCCTCACCACAGCTCTCCGAGATCTGTTTCATCACCTCCATGTTACAGATTAGGAAATTAACCCTAGAAAGGTTAGGCAACCCGCTCCAAATGACAGGGCGAAACCAGGTAATCCATCACCCACAAACACTTAGAAACTGAGCATCTCCTATATGGGAGGCATTTCGCCGGCTGAGGATGTATACGTTGACCATACCTCACCTCCCTCGCAAAGCACTTCCAATCCAGAAGAAAAATCAGAACAAGGAGGAAGGAGTCACTGTAAGACAGAAGCAGGAAGGTTTCACAGATGTTATGCATCGAATGAATATGTCCCCACCTCCAAATCCGTGTGTTGGCATTCTAAGCTCCTGTGTGATAGAATGAGGACTTAGGGAGGTAATCGGGTTTAGATAAAGTCATAAAGCTGGGGTTCTCAGGATGGAATCAGTGCCCTTATAAGAGGAGACCAGGGCTTCCCTGGTGACTCAGTGATAGAGTCCACCTGCCAATGCGGGGGACATGAGTTTGATCCCTGGTGCAGGAGGATCCCTCATCCACAGAGCAACTAAGTCCATGGGCTACAACTACTGGGACCTCTCACCACAGCTACTAAAGCCTGCATGCCCCAAAGCCTGTGCTCTCCAACAAGAGAAGCCACCCACAATGAAAAACCACAACCAGAGAGTAGCCTCCACTATCTGCAACTAGAAAAACTCCACGCAGCAATGAACACCCAGCACAGCCATAAATAAATTTTATACATATATTTTTTGTTTGTTTGTTTGTTTAAATAAGAAACCAGAGGGGTTGCATTCTCTCCCCATCTATCCACCATGTGAAGACATAGTGAGAAGGTGACCACCTGCAAGCCAAGAAGAAAGCCCTCACCAGGAACCGAATCAGCCAGCACCTTGACCACGGACTCACCAGTCTCCAGAATGGAGAGAAATAAATGAGCGTCTGTCGTTAAGCCACCCAGTGCCTGGTATTCTGTTCGAGCAGCCTGAGCCAAGATGACAGAAGAGCTGTGATTTGGCCAAACCCAGGGGACGCAGCATTTTACTGAACAAAGATGCATTCTAGGCAGGGGGCAGAAATCCCTTTCAGCGACACAGCAATTCACAGATTGATAACTTATTAAATAAGCTCCAGGTAATGCTAGATATAGGGCCTTCCCTGGTGGCTCAGATGGTAAAGAATTTTCCTGCAATGCTGGAAACTCAGGTTGGAATCCTGGGTCGGGAAGATCCCCTGGAGAAGGGGATGGCTACCAACTCCAGTATTCTTGCCTGGAGAATCCCATGGACAGAGAAGCCTGGCGGGCTATAGTCCATCGGGTCTCAAAGAATTGGACACGACTGAATGACTCACCCTTTTACTCTCAAAGGTAGATTTCAGAAAAAAATAACTTGAAAAACACATCTGTGTTACTTTTTAAAGATATTCAGAATAAATCTAGACAGGTATCTAGATTTATCTGTGTAAGCTAGAAAAATAAAAAATGAGTGAGATGGTACCACACGTAGCCCTCTTCCTATAAGACTGGAGGAGAATCTGGTAAGCCCCACATTTTTCTGTGGTAAGCTGGAGTCCTTGACTATGATTTGCAGATGCATACATTTCATTATGTCACAGAGTTCTAGGAAGAAGTTTTCTTTTTTCCCCCCAGAGAAGCACCTGTAAGTGACATTTACTGTCTCTGTGATTTCAGTTCAAAATCAATTCAAGTTACAACATGCATTTGCCAGCTGCCAACAGTGCAAAGTCAACCTGGGGTCTGAAAATGCGAGTGGAGTGTTTCTGCCTCCGACATCATTACTACCAGCAAGAAAGACTGCAATCAAAAGTTACCTGACAGTTGAGTTCGTTATGCCTACGGCAAAAATATCCAGCGCATTCTCCCACTGCTGCACCAGTTCTGCCCTCCTGGACAGGTATGAAATCTTGTTTGAGAGAGTGAAGCCCGAAAAGGACAGCGCTTCTGAGTTCTGGCTGTGCTACATCACCTGGGTTCACCTGGAAACCTTTGAAAACTTCTGATGCTCAGGGCCTCTGGGAGTACAGTGCAAAACATCCATGTGTTGTTGAAAGCTCCCAAGGTGATGCTGATGTGCAGTTAAGGTTCAGAATCACTGCTTCCACTTGTCTGGTCAGTTTCAGCCCTGCTTACACACTAGAATTACCTGAGGCACTTTCAGAAAACAATGACGCCCTCAGAGACTAATTCCACGGGTCAGCCATCAGGGATGCTTAAGAACTCCCCCAGAGTTTTCTAGTAAGTACCTGGGGTTGAGAACTACTGTTGGTGCTGATCCCACCTCTGTTACTGTGCCCATGGAGCTCTTTATCAGGAAAATATTGATTGATAAGTTATAGGCAGGCCCTTCTGTAAGACAAAGCTCCAAACCCAAAGGGCTAAAACTGCTCCCAGGATTGCCAAGGAGAAGAGGAGTTTGCCCCTGGCTCTCTGCATCAAATGTGTCTTAGACCAATTAGGCAAATTTTGCTACAATAATTAAGAGTGAGCAGTAATCAGATATTCGTGGAGAGACTTTGATAAGGGTCAGTTGTTCATTACTTGGAACTTAATAGGTTCAGAAATACCACGCCTTCCTTGGAATCTCAGGCTAGAGAGAGAACAGGATTTTTGATCCTTCTTATATGTGTCACTTCCTCTTCTCTCTGTGGATGACTTCAGATAAATAACCTGGTGATGCTGACATTCTGAGGGTCTATCAGTGGCTCACCTTCAGCCTGACCAAAGCTGAATTGTCCTCTGGTGGTGGTGATTAATTGCTAAATCGTGTCTGACTCTTGCAACCTCATGGACTATGTCCTGCCAGGCTCCTCTGTCCATGGGATTCTCCAGGCAAGAATGCTGGAGGAGATTGCCATTTCCTCCTCCAGGGTATCTTCCCAACCCAGGGATCAAACCCAGGTCTCCTGCATTGCAGGCAGATTATTTACCAACTGAGCTACAAGGGAAGCCCATTTAAAAAGCACCTCATTGTGCATGTGCAAGCCGTATCTTTTTTAAATTTTTGACATCATTGATGGTGGATTGGATTGTCCTCTGCCCACACTAAATCCCTTCAACCTCCTAACGTCACCGTCTTCAGGCAAGACTCAGCAGTTTTTTTCTCTACCCAAACTCAAAGCTCGAGGTCCCTCTAGGTCGCTTTCCTTTCCTGGATCAAGTGAGAAGTCACACAATGTGGATTCTCCTCTCCCCCTCACAAGTCTACTGTCATCCCTTCTTCCCCATCTACACTAGACCCTCATTCTTTTCCAAACACGAATTACTGAATATGTTCACCCTTTCCCCTCACTTCCCCTCTTTCATGTCACCAACACAGGAGCTTACTTGAGTACCTTTTATCTTGTTCCTTCCTTTTTTTTTTTAAGTTTGCAGAATTTTATTTGAGATTTATCTTTTGAAAAATCACAGTTCTTAACAGTAACATCTCATATTGTTCATTTCCTAGTATTTCCCTCTTTTGATGAACATTTTCCCATTTAAGTTTCTCAAAACATTTAGGAAATTGAAAACTTTCCACCCTTGTCCTTTGTAGACAGATGAGTGAATCAGATTTTGTGGGTATCAACCACTCAGTCCTGTCTCACTTTTCACTGTGCCCAGCAGCAGAGCTGACAGTGGGTCCCAAGTTCTTAGAAGTGCTAATAGTAATTAGGGAAAATGCAAGCTCAGGGGTCAAAATGAGGTTACACAGACTGAGCACAGGGAAAGGACTCAGAACTCTTCCTCAGCATTCAGGGTACATGACTGCTTGAGATTCTCCAGTTTATCAATGGTGGAAGTTACTGAGATCTCCCCATGAATTCTGTTGTCTCTTGTTCGAACATTTACAGCATTATTTGTCTCTTCCTTTTCTCCAACCACGAAAATAAAATTATACTGGGCCAGCGGTGCATTTCGTATTTTGTTATTTAGTGTACAACCACGATCTAAGTCAACATCAGCCACGAATCTTTCCTCAACGAAGTCACTAGATATCTGAAGTGCGTATTTTTCACAAGTTGGTCCCACAGGGATGACCATCACCTGATGAGGAGACAGCCAGAAAGGCCATTTCGCCCCATAGTTTTCTGAGAGAATGGCTATCATTCTTTCCACTGACCCCAAAATGGCTTGGTGAATGATCACAGGGTTCTTCTTATCGTCCCCGTCCTTACTGGTCTACAGACCACTGCTTCCACTTATGCTCTCCAGTCCCTGTCATTGATACACCTAGGATGATGGACAGATGGATGGATAGATGGGTGGATGGATTGTTACTTCTTATTCATAAACCTCCCATGACTCTCTGTTTTCTCCCACTCCTAAACTAAACCTTCTTCTTTTCAAGATACAGCGTCCATTGGTTTCACACCACTTTTCAAATCTTAAATTCCCAGCTACTCCCATCAGCGTTTCTCCTTTGATTTCTTCACTGATGTCTTAAATTGCTCCACTGAACCCCTTTACTTCCCCAAATTATACAAACCCTTAAATGCCCAATAAAATAAATATAAAGCCACTGTCGCCAAGCGCCCTTGTCTTAAAGTTCAATATGGGATTTAAAACAGGCTGAAGTTAATGTTTAGATGACTCATCCTGTCAAGGAAATTATATGCTGTGTTTTCATGTTCGAGACAGAATGAAGACTACCCATGGAGGTGAAGGAAAGTTGACACCCATTTTCCCTGGAACCACCTTTGCACACCCGATTCTGCTGACCCAGCTGTGGTGACTCTTGTTAACTTCAAAGGCTGCTCATGCCAAGGAAATACAGAGGAACAGGAAACAGGAGAGAATGATGCTCTGGGAGAACTGAGCCCAGGAAAGGTGATGAATACTGAAAACACATTTTAAAAAAAAATGACAAATTTTTTTCTAATTTTTATTAACCAAAAAAAGAAAAAATAACCAAAGTGCACCTCCTTTGCCTGAGTGGCCCCTCATCTCAGGGAAAGACAGCCAAGATCCATGAAATGTGTACTAATAATATCATGAAGCTCACCACTTGAGCACTTTGTGATCTGAACATTTCTCAGGAAAACAGAAGTGATGAGCTGTTGGGAATTCATTTTACAGATCACTACCATCCCACAGATTCCCTCTGGACTGCTCCTCCTAGGAGGAAGAAGTAGGGATGGTACACTGCATGGTATGTGATGCCTAGCAACATGAAATTACACTGCAGCCCAGCGCCTTAGGAAAAGGGCACAGATCACTCCCCAGGCTTGACTGACTGTATTTTCATCTTCAGTCTGGGGCCTGTCAGGGTGTGCAGCACAGGCAAACGATGAACTCCTTGTCATGTCGGATCTCTGTAGAATGTTTGTTCCCTTTTGATATCAAATCATCCAAGGTTGTATGCAGCTGTTTCTATTAATAAAATGTGTTCTGCTGAGTTTGGGGATATATTTCTTTTCATTATTTTCAAAAGGAATATTGAATTGCTTTTCTGGAGCATGGTTTTCCATTCCCCCTGTGTTCTTCTCGTGTGAACACTATTGTCACTGAGGTTACATAGCTGGGGAGAAAAAAAGCTAATTTCAAGAATAGCAGTGAGAGACATGCTATGAACAAATATATGTAGTGATTTTTTTTTTTTACCTCCAGAAAGCAGCTTTCCTGTCACCTGCCACATTGTACAGCCCGCCCTCTCGGCTGCTTTGCCACCTTCCCCAGCCCGGTCGTAGCTTCTGTTATGCCGTGTTGCCATGTCTGACCAGGTTGGTCTCTCTCCCATCAGACGGGCATCTCCTTTAAGACATGCACTGTGTTCCTCATCTCTGTGTTTTCATTGCCGAGGACAGTGCTCCATAAATCTGTGGAATGAACCAGAGATGGAATTATGTGCTTTTACACATAAAGAAATTGGAAGGCATGTCTACATAAAGACTGAAGAAAATATGGAACTATGGTAAAATGGAAAGAAGACCCTGGAAATAGTTATAGGAAATTTAGAGAATTTTTTTAACGTCTCAGAAGCTCGGAAGGGTCCATGCAAGAAAAATTGATATGAGGACTTCTCTGGTGGTCTAATGGTTAAGCACCCACCTGCCAATATAGGGGACACAGGTTTGATCCCTGGTCAGGGAAGATTCCACATGCCTCAGCAACGAAGCCCGTGCACCAGAACTGCTGAAGCACATGCACCCTAGAGCCTGTGCTCACAACAAGAGAAGCCACCACAACGAGGAGCCCAAGCATGGCAACTAGAGCGTAGCTCCAGCCTACTACAGCTAGAGAAAGTCCACGCATGGCCACAAAGACCCAGCACAGCCAAAAGTAAATAAAAAATGTAAAAGGAGTCTATATAAAAAAAGAAATGAAAAACTGACAGCCTGTGGGACAGGCTCAGACCTGAGGCTGATGGATCTTGACGCATGCTTAGTGACCTTTCTCTGGTGGCACTTTGGGGACAAATGTAACAAAGACCTGAGTGTCTCCCATCATGGGAGGCAATTATTATAAGGAGTGAACTAGTGAAAACAATTAAAAAAGAAAAATGGAAAGATTGATTCTTATTGGAATATAATGTACGTGTTAAAGTTTTTCTATGGGCAAATTTGGGGTTTAACTGAGATGAAATAAAACAGACTAAATCTAGCGAACTTTTTGGCACCAGAAATGAACACTGTGGTGACATTTGAAAATAGGTATGGCTGAACAGAGTCAAATGGAGAGATGTTCTTTGCAAGAGCTACTTTGGAATGCCCCCTTCAGAATACTGGTTTGGAAGTATCTAGAATTAGCTTTGCATCATTTTTGAGGATTATAAACTCTGGAGTCAGACAACTTACATTCTGTGCCAGATCTGTGCCTTACTAGCTGTGAGGCTTTGTGACTTTCTTAACATTTCTGTACCCAGTTGATTCAAATGATATGTGTAGTTTTATCTCATTTATGAGATTTAGGTAAGGATTCCACAAGATGACACATAGCAAGCAGTCAATAGATATTGGTTCTTTTCTTAAGATTTGTGTGTGTGTGTGTGTGTGTGTGGACCATTTTAAAGACTTCATTAAAATTTATTACAATATTGCTTCTGACGTTTCTGTTGGCTATGAAGCATCTGGGATCTCAGCACCCCTATCAGGGACTGAACCTGCACGCCCTGCATTAGAAGGTGGAGTCTCAACCACTGGACTAGCTGGGAAGTCCCGAGATTGGTTCTCATTGTTACACTCTTCCTATTTAATGCTGCTGCAATTTATATTCTACAGAAGACCATGAGATACTATTCGATAGATCCACGACGAGAATATTGATGAAGAAGAAAATCTTGTCATCTGTGGCCCTTTAAGACGGACACTGGCATAGGAGTGTCTGGTCTTCCCAAAGATGTCTTTGGATGTTTGAAAGTAAGAGATCTGACAGAGCATAAATCTGATTAATCTGATAATTAACTGGTTTCCTTAACTACTCATATTATGTTTATGCAAAATGTAAAATTTCAGAACAATAAAGGGAAGTAAAGAATTAAAATGTAATAAACCAAATTAACTAACATCATCTCTGGACAGAGAAATGATATGTGATTTTTGCTTTATTCTTTATGTTTTTGAAATATTTGCCATTTTTTGTCAAAATGTGATCTTGATAAGAAAATGAGCTAACTTCAGTCTATCTAGCTTGTCTAATAGAAGTTGGATTATTCTTCTTCATTGACTATGCTTTTTTCCCCCATTACTTACTTAGAGGGTAAAATATCTGCCTGTGATGCAGGAGACCTGGGTTCGATCCCTGGGTCGGGAAGATCCCCTGGAGAAGGAAATGGCAGCCCACTCCAGTATTCTTGCCTGGAAAATCCCATGGATGGAGGAGCCTGGCGGGCTACAGTCCATGGAGCCACAAAGAGTTGGATACGACTAAGCGACTTCACTTACTAGATTTAAAATACTTACTTCACTTACTAGATATAAAATAAAATGTTATTTTTATAAGAACAAATCCTCATATTTTATGTGTTAGACATAAAAATTCACCAACAATAAAACTGCTAACTTCATAAGGAAGACCTACTTAGAATACACCTGTAAAGTGTTCACTTATCCACTTGGAAAAATCATTGAGTTTCTCTATACAGCCTTGGAGGAGGTTGTGATATTCTTTGTGGTATCACATTTATATTTGGCTGGTACTTTGCAGGAGGAAACCTATCTGAGACAGTCAATTAAAAACAGAGAAATTCAGTTTGCATATTTGAGACTCAAAAATGTCATTGAGAACTTTTAAAGACCTGAGAAAAACCTATTAAGTCTTTTTATAAAGTTCTGTGTCAGGTAAGGAATACTTGTTGGTAGAGTAATCTTAGGTTCCCATGCTCTGGATAGTAAGGACCACTTTCACAGTTCTGTTACCCAAGCAATTTGATCCATACAAGTCACAGCTCTCTTATCGGATGCCCTTGCCGGTCCTCCCATGGTCCTTAGTTTTCTCTTCCACATGATTCACATTTGTAAACTGTGTCTCCATCATTTTACTGATGTGCATCAATAACATACTTTTACACAATAAAAATTTAGGCACATTTAATTTCTAACTTAACACCATTTATTCTATTTATTCGAGGAGCATTCCCCCCACCGCCACTCCACCCCCAACACACACATCCCATTGGAAAGTACAAATGCATGTTTGTGAGTCCAAGACGAACTATGGGCACAAAAGGAAAGCACATGACGACTGCTGACATACAGAGAAACCCAACTGAAAAAGTTCATTTTTCTGTGATGGTGTGGCTCAATGGCAACCCACTCCAGTACTCTTGCCGANTTAAAATTTATTACAATATTGCTTCTGACGTTTCTGTTGGCTATGAAGCATCTGGGATCTCAGCACCCCTATCAGGGACTGAACCTGCACGCCCTGCATTAGAAGGTGGAGTCTCAACCACTGGACTAGCTGGGAAGTCCCGAGATTGGTTCTCATTGTTACACTCTTCCTATTTAATGCTGCTGCAATTTATATTCTACAGAAGACCATGAGATACTATTCGATAGATCCACGACGAGAATATTGATGAAGAAGAAAATCTTGTCATCTGTGGCCCTTTAAGACGGACACTGGCATAGGAGTGTCTGGTCTTCCCAAAGATGTCTTTGGATGTTTGAAAGTAAGAGATCTGACAGAGCATAAATCTGATTAATCTGATAATTAACTGGTTTCCTTAACTACTCATATTATGTTTATGCAAAATGTAAAATTTCAGAACAATAAAGGGAAGTAAAGAATTAAAATGTAATAAACCAAATTAACTAACATCATCTCTGGACAGAGAAATGATATGTGATTTTTGCTTTATTCTTTATGTTTTTGAAATATTTGCCATTTTTTGTCAAAATGTGATCTTGATAAGAAAATGAGCTAACTTCAGTCTATCTAGCTTGTCTAATAGAAGTTGGATTATTCTTCTTCATTGACTATGCTTTTTTCCCCCATTACTTACTTAGAGGGTAAAATATCTGCCTGTGATGCAGGAGACCTGGGTTCGATCCCTGGGTCGGGAAGATCCCCTGGAGAAGGAAATGGCAGCCCACTCCAGTATTCTTGCCTGGAAAATCCCATGGATGGAGGAGCCTGGCGGGCTACAGTCCATGGAGCCACAAAGAGTTGGATACGACTAAGCGACTTCACTTACTAGATTTAAAATACTTACTTCACTTACTAGATATAAAATAAAATGTTATTTTTATAAGAACAAATCCTCATATTTTATGTGTTAGACATAAAAATTCACCAACAATAAAACTGCTAACTTCATAAGGAAGACCTACTTAGAATACACCTGTAAAGTGTTCACTTATCCACTTGGAAAAATCATTGAGTTTCTCTATACAGCCTTGGAGGAGGTTGTGATATTCTTTGTGGTATCACATTTATATTTGGCTGGTACTTTGCAGGAGGAAACCTATCTGAGACAGTCAATTAAAAACAGAGAAATTCAGTTTGCATATTTGAGACTCAAAAATGTCATTGAGAACTTTTAAAGACCTGAGAAAAACCTATTAAGTCTTTTTATAAAGTTCTGTGTCAGGTAAGGAATACTTGTTGGTAGAGTAATCTTAGGTTCCCATGCTCTGGATAGTAAGGACCACTTTCACAGTTCTGTTACCCAAGCAATTTGATCCATACAAGTCACAGCTCTCTTATCGGATGCCCTTGCCGGTCCTCCCATGGTCCTTAGTTTTCTCTTCCACATGATTCACATTTGTAAACTGTGTCTCCATCATTTTACTGATGTGCATCAATAACATACTTTTACACAATAAAAATTTAGGCACATTTAATTTCTAACTTAACACCATTTATTCTATTTATTCGAGGAGCATTCCCCCCACCGCCACTCCACCCCCAACACACACATCCCATTGGAAAGTACAAATGCATGTTTGTGAGTCCAAGACGAACTATGGGCACAAAAGGAAAGCACATGACGACTGCTGACATACAGAGAAACCCAACTGAAAAAGTTCATTTTTCTGTGATGGTGTGGCTCAATGGCAACCCACTCCAGTACTCTTGCCGAGAAAATCCCATGGATGGAGGAGCCTGATAGGCAGCAGTCCATGGGGTCGATAGGAGTCGAACATGACTGAGCGACTTCGCTTTCACCTTTTGCTTTCATGCACTGGAGAAGGAAATGGCAACCCACTCCAGTGTTCTTGCCTGGAGAATCCCAGGGATGGGGGAGCCTGGTGGGCTGCCGTCTATGGGGTCGCACAGGGTCGGACACGACTGAAGCGACTTAGCAGCAGCAGCAGCAGTGGCTCTAAAGAGTAATCGAACGGGAACTTTCGTATTTGAACTAACAGGTTCTCTCCAAGAAGGGTGGCAATTTTTCTAGCACCAGAAGCAGTCAGGACCAAGAATTAGACACACCAGCTAGGGTGGAGCAGCCACTGAGGAAGCAGAGCCAAAATCAGGTGCTGGAAGAAAGTCTGATCCAACACACACAACATGATGCATGGCGAGAGCCAGAATTGACCACAGAAGGGAATTCAGACTGTCATTCTTGGGGACCTAGAAGTAGGGAGAGTGGTGGCATATTAAGAGGGCGGGCAGGGAGAAAAGAATAACAGGAAGCGGAGGAAAGGACATGCAGGTGGAGAACATCAGCAAGGAAAAGACATTCTTGGAGGCACCAATTTGGGCATTTATTGGAGTTGGGAGCAAGCAGCAAAAGCCATTAGCTTCACAGCTACAGGTACTATTTAAAGAGCTACAGTAAGAGCACAATTTTCTTGCAACATGTATCAGGCATAAGTGAGTCCTGTGCATTAGCTCACTGACCCTTTGCAATAAGTTAATGAGTAGCTACTATTATTACCATGTTGCAGGCTGGAAAACCTGAGGTTCAGAGGGATTATTAAGTGATATGCCCTAGGTCAGCAACAGAGCCAGGCTTCAAAAACCCAGCATCTTGGCTTCTGAGTCCTGTTCCTGGCCACTTCGCTGCATTAGCTGGCTGGGGCTTGAGTACTGCCTGCCTATTTATGGAATATTTTCAAGAGAAATATTTTTCCTGAGAGCTGATGGCTCTCCTGCAACCCTGCTCCCGGCTCAGCAGTAAACAATCAGGTAGGTTTTCCCTTTCTAAGCTGCATTGTAAGGCACATCGCAGTTCCAGAATTGCATTTTGTTTCCACTATTTCAAGCGTATAGAAGAAAGATAGAAGCACAGGAAAGGAAGAAATGGGAAGAAACATCATCTTGCTTTCAATATTTCCTCTATGAATGAGATATTTTGACTGAATAAAAGGAAAAAAACTGAAAGAGAACAGAAGCAACCCAAGGCGGTGTGGAAATGCCAGTTTTGCTAAGCAAAGCGAAAATGAAAATAAAGCAGCCAAGTTAATCTAAGGAGAGAAGTGGGAAAGAGTCCTAAAAACAGAGCCACCCACGAAAGTAACAAAGAGCTTTAACCTCTGAAGAAACTTTCCTTTTGTTAGTAGAGAAAAAGGCCAAACTTGGAAGTGAGAGAAAAAGAGGAAAAACAAAAGTAAAACAATTTCTGGTTTAAAAAGAAAAACAAACTAGGGTGGGGGAAGGTGAACTAAAGCCAGGTTCAAGTAAGACACTGCTACATGACTCCAAAGAAAACTGGAGCAATACAATGATGCTGAACTGGCTGCATATATGTTTAATCTGGGGGTTCCCAGGTGGCACTAGTGGTAATGAACCCACCTACCAAAGCAGGAAAACATAACAGAGGCGAGTTCATCCCCTGGGTCAGGAAGATCCCCTGGAGGAAGACAGGACAACCTATTCCAGTACAGTCCATGGGGTCACAAAGTGTAGGACACGACTGACACAGAACATTATATGTTTTATTGCATACATATGTATATAAATCCAGAGGTTTGCAACGATACCTGAATTTTTTAAAAGGACCAGGACCATGTCTAAGCTAGACCAGCACTTTGAGCCATTTCAGGTATCTGTATAGATCACCACAGATCGATTCTACAAAGGCAATCAGCATCAAGAAAAGTGACTGCATCAGTTCTGCAGTAACCTGCTATGGAAATTAAATATATTGACAGGATATTGCCTGAATAATTAATTTATTGGATCAGTTATAATTTAGAAATATGGAGCAGGATGATAAACAGAAACTTCACAAGAATATACAAAGTACCATATTGAATCAGCCCAAGGATTCACCGAAGCCAGGAACAGCATTATCCCACCTCCTGAAACATGTCGCGGCGAGGGGATGCGCTCTCCTTCCAAACCCCTTAACTAGCTCAGCGGTCCATGCTCCCATCTGGAGGCTCCATAAATCAGGCTGAGAAGTGTCTACACCTTAGAGCAGCAACGTTGCAGAGCATCGAACTTCTTGGCATACTGAGCACGGAGACTTGTACTTATTCATGCTAAACAGGTACTTTGCTCATAAACATGTGAGTGAAGGAAGCTTTTTAGGATCTCTTATGGATTCTCATCTACTAGGAGACGAGTTCTTTAGCCTCGTCAGGAAAATAGCCAGTTCTTATTTCTCACAATAACAATATTTTTTCTCTTTTTGCATTTTGAGATCAGGAAGAGCATCAAGGCCAGCTTCAGTCAAAGAACCATTTCCCACAGCCTCTGATCATCTTCCAGCCCAATTTGCAGAAAGACAACGTGAGGCTCATAGAGGTCATACAAACCCAGAGGTCACCAACCTGAGATCCTCTGTGAAGCTCTTCAGATATAGTCAATGATATTCTGACCACCAATTTACATTTGAACCAAGAACAAAGAAGAGCAGCGTATACAGTACGGGGAGCTCAGGTCAGTGACCTGTGATGACCTAGAGGGGTGGAACAGAGAGGTGAGGGAAGAGGGAGGCTCAAAAGGAGGGGATGTATGTACACACATATAACTGATCCACTTCATTGAACAGCAGAAACTAATACAACATTATAAAACAATTATACTCCAATTAAAAAAATATTTTTTTAATTTAGGAAGGTCGGTATATAAAATATAATTCATTGCTATAATTAAACCTCCCTAGAGAGGAATAGTACTTTCCCCCAACTTTGCTATACACAGACTTATTTACTCTGCCTTATTTACTCTTATTTACTCTACTTATTTACTCATCACACAAACATTTTGACGAAGTTTATCTTTTGACGGTTTCCACAGATAGAACAAAAAAACAAACAAATAGTAAAATCTTACAAGCCCCAGAAATCCTCCCTAGGTCCTGATGCCTTGGATGTTTGTCCGGCTTGCCCTATTCATCCGAAATGACCCTGTTTACGATGACAGAAATCCCCCTTACCTTTTTTCTGCAGAAGTAAAGTTTCCATCCTTGTTGTCCTCAAACAGGTGAAGAAAGAGAGGGTGGGGGGAACTTCCATGGAAATACCTTGAGACATAATCAGAACCAGATGCCAAACTTTCTGAATCAAGTGGGCTCATATGCCATTAAAATGAGTGATTTATTTATGATAGGCCTCTAATTAATAAAATATGGTTGTGACATACAACCAACAGAGCGTATTTCACTTCATCCCTGCAAAACACAGCTGGCAAATTGGAAGTAACATAACAGCTAAATCACTGCAGTTGCCACCACGTGAAGAAGACCCAGCTTGTGCTTTGCACTACATCTGCCCCACATCAACCATCCAAGGAACCAAGTCCAACATTTATTCAACATTTACTGGCTAAGTCACTGAATAAAAACTTTCAAGGCTATACTGTAGGTAAAACTAACATAGAATCATTGGAAATAAAAACTAGACTCTATCCATAGAACAGATTTCAGCACATGGGATCTAATTCCCCAACCAGGGATCAAACCTGTGCCCCCTGCATTGGAAATATAGAGCCTTAATGACTGGACAGCCAGGAATTCCCAGACATGCTTTTATACCTTAATGACTTTGTTTACAATTCTGTCAGATGACCGCTTTGTAAATTAACATACTAGAATGATGGTTTGGTTTCAGAGGACAGACAGGATCACCTGGGGCCACATGGTTCCTAAATTGTCCCTTTAGAGAGTCTGACTAATTATAACAAAGCAGAGCTGCTTAAATGCGGCTTCTATGCTCGTCATTCCCTTCTTAACACCGTCGTCATTATGTTATCACTTAAGGATGCTAAAAATGATTATGACGAGCATTGTCAATGCTACAGTCCTTCATCTTCTGACTTCACTGATAACTGATTGATAGCTGAGCTTTTTAGTTTTTTCATGACTGGCGAGTGTATTTTCATAAAACCCAGATCTAAAGAGAGAGGAAGGTCCTAACTGGGCACCGTCGTCCACAATCTCTCTACGCAGCATCAGAAGGGTAGCCCTGGGACCCGGCAGTATCAAATCCTTCTCTCTGTCTTGGGGGCAGGGAGTAGCAGCTGCACCACCCACAAGCATAGTGAGAAACAGCTGCCTGCCTCTGCCGACCAAGCTGAACTGTGTGCCGACAGAGAATGAGAGATCACCGCCATTCAGCACAAGGACTGCCGCGCAGAGGGCGGGCTCCCAGCACTGGAAAGGCCTGCAGCCCCAGGAAGATGGAGGCTGATGAACAGGTCTAATAAAATCGTGTTTCTGGGGTCATTCTTGGTTTTGAACCAGAAAATGTCTCGATTGCATCAAATTAACCATGTGCAGGCCTGCTGCATTTTCTCTGCGATGAAAATGCAGGTGTGACCACACCAAGAAGTTGGCTGCATGAGGAGGTTGCTCTCAAAGTCCTGTTTCTGAGACTAAGGCAGCCCCACACCCCTAGCATCACCTCCCACCGTTTCTCAAGCCCCTCGTGGTGTGTGGAGTGGAATAAACAAGGCTTGATTGGGAAGAAACCAAGTTCTCTTTGTGCAAATTCACTCCTCAAGAGGGGTGAGCATCTCACCTGAGATCAGCACTGACAATGCCCTTTATCACCCAACATGCCTGAAAGCAGAGTATGGCCTCTAGAAGGAGCTTCCTGGCGCTAAAGGCAACAAGGGTAAGAAGTCTCTCAATCTGTGAAAATGCACTCATTCAAACGGGAGCTGTGGAAGGCTAAAAAACTCATCAGGCTGTGCTAATACCACAGTCTAAGCAACAGTAGGATGTGAACACTAAGTGTCCATCAGTACTCAGATATGGACTTCCCTGGTGGCCCAGTGGCTAATACCCAGTGCTCCTGATGCTAAGGGCCGGGATTCCATTCCTGGGTCAGGAAATGAACCTGCAAACCACAGCTAAGATCCCACATGCTGCAAATGGCTTCCCAGGTGGCACAAGTGGTAAAGAACCTGCCCGCTAATGCAGGAGACATAAGAGAGGCAGGTTTGATCCCTGGATGGGGAAGATCCCCTGGAGGAGCCATGGGAAACCACTCCAGTGTTCTGGCCTAGAGGATCCCATGGACAGAGAAGCCTGGCGGGCAACAGTCCAAAGGGGAGCAAAGAATCAGACATGGTAAAGCAACTTAGCATGCACGCACGCTGCAACTAAGAGCTGGAGCAGCCAAATAAATAAATATTTTTAAAAATACTCCAAGAATCAATTAGTATCAACTGATCAATACTTATTAAGAGGCTATTCTGTGCCCAGAATATTATTTGGTGCTGGAAAGGGGTGAAAGATGAATGTAGACATATCCTTACACATTCTATAGTCAAAGAATACATAACTCACTTCCTGAAAACTGAAGTATATACTGTAGGCAAAACTAACATATACAGGACCGTTGGAAATAAAAGCTGGATGCTATCTGCAGATCAAATTTCAGACATGCTTTTAAATCATCCTTTAAATCTCCAAACAAATGTAATTTATTTTCCTTTTTTCCATATGAGACACATTCAAATATTTAAAGATAAAATGAGCATGTCTTATTTCTTCAGGCTAAAATTTTTTTAATCACTCCTCACAGGACAAGATTTTTAAAATTATTCCCCATCTTAATTGCTTCCTTCTAAATACTCTCCCTTGTTAAGCATCTCGGTACATACACTCGATTACGAAATTTCGTCTTCTTATCTGCAAAACGGCAAAGCCGAGCTAGGTTAATACGATCGTATCCTCCCACCACTAAAGGAGCTGACTTGAACTTCCTCACTCATAGCTCTGTTCATCTAGGGGGCTCCAGGGAATAGCCACAGAAAGGACAGCCATCAGATCAAACATGTAGAAAAGGGGCCAGGATGGTGTGGCAACCATGGCAAAGGACGTGCTTTCCAGGACATCTGTCAAGGACCGAGGTCTCGGGTCGTGGACTCTGACCTGGAGACTGGCTCAGCTATGAGGCCACTGAGGGTATGATCTTCGGAGCCTCTTAGAGCTTCATCTTTTCTCGGGGTAGGAAACCGAGCCTAGGGAGGGAGGGACGTGCTGAGGAGCTGCTGGGTGCGGCAGACTGCACTTTCCAAAAATGTTAGCAGAGCATTTCTGACCCCAGCTGGTCATTCAGGACCTAGTCACATCTCTCTTAAGGAGTGGGACCTATTTCCTGTCTCCTAGTGGTGGCTTTGAGGTGGAGAATGCTCAAATGCTTCTGTACATTTCTCTGTGTGTGTGTCTCTTTCCACCTATCTGTCCATCTGCCCTCACATATCCATCTTATCTCCCTACTATCTGTCTAATATCTGTCTACTTATCCAGCCGTCATGTCTATCAATCTATCTAACCCCTGTTTGTCTATCCACCACATCTATGTATCTAGCAGGAGAAGAAGGGGACGACAGAGGATGAGATGGTTGGACGGCATCACCAACACAATGGACGTGAGTTTGAGCAAGCTCTGGGAGCTGGTGATGGACAGGGAAGCCTGGTGTGCTGCAGTCCATGGGGTTGCCAAGAGGCGGACACTGAGCGACCGAACTGAACTGATCTCTCTCTATCTCCACCTCTCCAAACATCTTTGGAGGCCTGAACTACCACATAATAATTTTGGTTTTCCCAAGCCAACACACTGGAGAGGCCAGAGAAAGACACCTAAGAATCTCCGCTGTCCAGCCTCACAATTGTCTGTGTTACCCCAGCTCAAACACAGAAGTGAAAGAGTTTTCCCATGAGATTCTCCCAAGGGAGAGCCACCTAGCGGAGCTCAGAATCATCAGAGATAATCCTAACGTAGTTATTTTACGCCGTTAGGTTTGGAGCCGGTCTGTGACCCAGCGACAGGTCACTGGGACACTGTGTCCTTCAAGAGGGCAGGGAGACCCAGTCTTCCATCTGTGGACAGCCCACTTCCTTTCTCTAGAGTTACCTCGAGGTGTGATGATAACAGAGCCCAGTCAGGCAGAGACTCCAAAGGAGAAATTCGCTTTGCAAAGTGATGAGATCAAATCCCTAATCCAGGTCCTTCACCACCTGTGGCTTCCCCCTTTCCTGATCACGTGTACATGGAGTCCTGTTTCAGCAGACCTTAGGAAGAGGTGGTACATGTCACCGTAAAGACAGGTACATGTCACCAGGCACAACTGGGCAGAGGTGAGGATGACTACTGCGAACAGTGCGCTCTTGAGCTCAGCAGAGAGATACAGGGGCCAATGAACCTGGAGTCCACTGAGGGCTCTCCTTCCAGATGGGCGGGCTTGGGCGGCTGTGTAAATCTTTCAATCTCAGTCTTTTCACCTATAGATGGGAATCATGCTTCCCTCTCAGTGTAAGAATGAGTGTGAATAATAGATGTAAAAACCTGTCACCACCTAGAGCTCCAACAAGCATCCTTGTCAATGTTTTCACTGTAACCAGTTTGTGTAATTGTGATACGTTCATTCATTCCCAATAATGAGTGTTACAAAAGATGAAATCGAACATAATCCCCACACATTGAACTCATAATTTCAGTAGGAAGGGCAGGCAGAGTAATCATTAACTGCTTATGCAAAAAAATTGATGCTCTGAAGAAACTGTCCCAGGTAATAATAGGGAGTCCTTCAAAATGAAATTAGCTTTCTGGGGTTTCTGGGAAAACTTACTCAAGAGAAATTTTACAGATTTGATAAAATAATCTTGTCATCCTATTATTGACTCAAACCTAGCTAAAATCAGTACTTCCCTGGTGGCTCAGACAGTAAAGAGTCTGCCTGCAATGCAGGAGACCCAGGTTTGATTCCTGGGTCAGGAAGATCCCCTGGAGAAGGGAATGGCTACCCACTCCAGTATTTTTGCCTGGAGAACCCCATGGACAGAGGAGCCTGGCAGACTAAAGGCCATGGGGTCAGAAAGACATGGCTGAAGGACTAACACTTTCACTTTCACTTTTTTCAGGAAAAATCAAGCAAAATATCTGAAGGAACTTGAGCAAAAATAAGGAGTTTTTGTTTTCTTTTCACATTTATATTTTCCTGGGAATGTTGGTTAATGGGGAAATTGAGAGACAGTATTGATTGCCGATGGAATATTCTTAGCAGCCCCAGTGGGTAATGATAGCTGTATACAGTTGTTTGAGAGCAGAGGAAAAGGGTAGAAAAGGAGAAGACAGTCTTCAGAGCAAATGATTATGGTCCTAACCATCCTTGGTGGATAAATGTCTGGGGAGAAAGGGTAAAAAGTAATTCTAGGAAAATAGGAGCCTGATGATGGAGCTTATTAAAAGTTCATTTTTAACTGATTGCCAATAATTCTACACCAAAAAGTTGTGGGAGATAATTCCTCTTTAATAAGATGACTAGACCTCCTTGCCCCCTAAAATCTAGCACTAAGAAGATAATATTCTGGTGAACAGAGGTGTTTAACCCTGGTCTTGAGATACCAGGCCTCGTGGTCCCTCTATTGAAAGATGACTTGCAGTATTTATATATCTGGGAAGGGACATGAGCCACACGGACTTACCGGGGAACTTATTCTCTGGCTGCCAGACACACCAGTCTTCTGTTTCTCATTGAGAAACAGACTGAGGTTATGAAAAAAAAAAAAAAAAAAAGTCGGGAGATCTAGTTCTTGTCTGTGACCGAACAAAACCAGCTATGTGACTCTGGGCTAGTCTTTCTGAATTCTTCATCTGAAAATGAACTCACTGGGCTCAGACTCTCCAATTGTATCTGAAGCCTTCCATGACATGAATTCAAGATTTTCTTATTCTTTTAGCTTTAGTTTTCCTCCCATGTAAAATGTACTTCATTGTTGTCGTTTAGTTGCTGAGTTGTGTCTGACTCTTTGGTGACCCCATGGACTATAGCCTGCCAGGCTCCTATGTCCATGGGATTCTCCAGGCAAGAATACTGGAGTGGGTTGTCACACCCTTTTCCAGGGGATCTTCCTGACCCAGGGATCAAACCCCTGTCTCCTCCATTGGCAGGAAGATTCTTTACCACTGAGCCACCTAGGAAACCTAAAATTTACTTGGGAGCCCCCAGATCGCTCCAAGGAATATCCCTTTTAAATCTAAAAGGAGTGTCTGCTGGCTGCTGCTTTTCTGAGAACTTTCTCCCTTTAGCACTCCGGGTCCTTCTCCACATGTGATCCACGAGCACCCTGGGTGGCTCCCTGCACTGCCCGTGACCCTGAAAGGTGCCGCAGCCTTGACCAAGTCGGCTGCCCTGTGTGCACCTAAGTCCATCCATACCGCAACTGGCCAAGCAGAACAGTAGGCGAGAGTCTGACTTGAGACTGGGATTCCGTCTGGGACTAGGGAGTTAACCAGCCCAGGAAGGGGTGACTTTCCCCAGCATGAGGCTGCACCCAAGCCCTGGAGTTGTCACACCACCAAGCTCCAGGAGGAGGAGCGCTGGAGGCTGGAGAGAGAGAGAGTCAGGGGCTTTGCCGTGAGGAGAGGAAGGATTACGAGAGTATTTTTAGAAGGAGGCAAAGAAGATTTGAGTGTGGTGAGGAATGCATGGGAAGGAGGCTATCAGAAAAGGCAAAGTCAGAAAGTGATAATGAGGCAGAAAATTAAGAGATTAAAGACTTGACCCTGATCGGGAAAGTGAAACTAAAATAGAAAAGGGAAAGTGGAGCTGATGGGGAGAGAGAGAAGTGGGCAGGGAAAGAAAAACAAGAGAGAGAGACAGATACAGTCTATCGTAAAAGGAAGGATGAACATGATGGAGAAAGAGAGAGACAGAGAGGAAGAGAGGAGGGAAAGGGAGACAGACTGAGAAGCAGGGACTTCCCTGGGGGACCAGTGGTTAAGACTCTGCACTGCCACTGCAGAGAGCTTCGAGTTCAATCCCCGGTTGGGAAGCTAAGGTCCCACATGGCACATAGTGTGTCCTTAAGAAAGAAAGCAAGCAAGCATTGTTCAAAACAAAAAGTTAGAGACAAAGAGATACAGCCCAGGCTGGTGTTTGGCCAAACAACAAGCAGACAGTGAAAGTGTTAGTTGCTCAGTTGGGTCCAACGCTTTGCCACCCCAAGGACTGTAGTCTGCCAGGCTCCTCTGTCCATGAAACTCTCCAGGCAGGAATACTGGAGTGGGTAGCCATTCCCTTCTTCAAGGGATCTTCCCAATCCAGGGATCAAACCCAGGTCTCCTGCATTACAGGCAGATTCTTTACCATCTGAGGCACCAGGGAAGCCCAGAGTCTATACAAGTTGACACATAAAATTAACCATCAAATGTGCTGTGTGTGAAGATGCCTTAAACAGAGCAGGGACCACACAGAGCTCTCTCACTCCCTCTGGCTCTTCATCTTCTCTCTCTTTCTCTCTTTCCTTTTAGATGTAATTAACTCTTGCCTGGAAAATCCCATGGATGGAGGAACCTGGAAGGCTGCAGTCCATGGGGTCGTTCAGGGTCGGACACGACTGAGCGACTTCACTTTAACTTTTCACTTTCATGGAAATGGCAACCCACTCCAGTGTTCTTGCCTGGAGAATCCCAGGGACGGGGGAGCCTGGTGGGCTTCCGTCTATGGGTCGCACAGAGTTGGACACGACTGAAGTGACTTAGCAGCAGCAGCAGCAACACATTAATAAATCATTGAGTTTGAGTAAAGTAGATTATCCTCCCAAATGTAGGTGAGCCAGTTAGTAAAAAGGCTTAACAGCAAAGACCGAGGGCCCTGGGAAGAAGGAATCCTGCCTCCTGCTGGCAACCTGGAAACCCTGCCCCAGGGTCCATTCCAGCTTTCAGTCCAACCAGCAAACTTGCCAGCCTCCATCTTCACACGAGCTAATGCCTTAAAATAAATGTCTCCACATGTGAGACTCCCTCTAGCTCAGATGGTAACGAATCTGCCTGCGATGCAGGAGACCCCAGTTTGATCCCTGAGTCAGGAAGATCCCCTGGAGAAGGGAATGGATACCCACCCTAGTATTCTTGCCTGGAGAATCCCACGGACAGAGAAGCCTGGCAGTCTGTAATTTGTGGGGTCGCAAAGAGCAAACAGAGCAAATTCTCTTTGTCTCTGGAGAATCCTGACTAATCTGGTACCCAAAGTACTGTTCACAACTGACCATTAAGAAAGGCATCTTGGACCCCATCTGACAGATAAGAAAGCTTCAGTAACTTTGGCATCCCCAGGGACGCCCCCGGGGACCACTTACCTCTATGACTTCCCCCAAGGACTTTCATCTAGAAAGGAATGGACACTTAATCAAATCTAGGTCATCTTTACCTCCAGATCCACTGAGTCCTAAGCCTGACTGAGGCTTTTAGAAGCCATTTCATCTCCTCTGAAGCATCTGAAGTTTTGTAGGAATGTCATTTGGCAACATCTGACCAGAGGGGCCGACAGAATTCCTTTCTACAATTCTATGACTCTGGCGATTAAGTGGCCCTTTTTCTAAGGTGGCTTGGCCTGTGGGGTTCAGAAAGAAGCCTTGGCATGCAGGATCTTAATCAGAAATGCCAAGACCTAGAAAACACTGCCTTTCTAATGATGGCTTGCCCACACTCAGGCCATGCTGTAGCTAAAAGTCCATTTTCTCCTCCTTGTGTCCTGCTCCAACTGGTATGAATTCTTTCGTTTGGTCCATCCTCAGCATCTCATGCTCAGGGGCAAGCCAATTCATATGCGGACATGAATTTTAAATTTACCTGAGGATGTAAAATCATCCCACTGTGAGTTTTATTCTTTTCTCAACTTACTGGCATAGCCCGGAGTCTCTGCACCAAGCACAGTATTAGTGAACTTGAGCACATTTGCAACCCAAGGTATCAGCCAGGTGTGTCACAGGAACCAGGAGAAGGGCAAGGGGTTAACCACCAACGGAAGCTGGAGCTCAGCCTTTATTAACCCCACAAGTGAGTCTAACCACCACCTTCAGGATACAGCAAGGGACCTGGTTTCCCTTGCCTCTCAAGTACCACAGGGCTGATATTTAGGGAGGAAAAACTGTTAGGACACCTGTGGGTGTCTCATGTGGCTTTTGCTACCTACCAATGTAATCAAAGTAATCACTTTTTCTCTTGATTTTTTATTTTTCTGCCAGAAGTAAGTGATTTTTCTCTGCTCAGAGCTATTTCTTAGAATTTCAAGAGTCTATATTCAATCTTTTAACCATTAAGTTAACAACCAGCCTTTTTTTTAGATCTCCAGGATGAGAAGTACAAAAATTTGATGAGGTAAACCAGCCTGGTACCCTGAAAAGACGGTGGATGGGCCTGGAAAATAGGAGATACAGCATAAGAAGTCAAGTGTTTAGCCTCTTTAAGTTCCATTCAGCTTGGTCAATATTTATGAGTTTGGTTGATGCAGATCAACTCCTTTGCATGCATTGGGCACTATGTTGAGCGCTAGAGCTGGAAGGACAAATAAGTTACTGCCTTGCCTCTGGAGACCTAAGTTCCAGGCAGGAGACAGCTACGTACATTGCAATCCAGGGTGAGCCATACCTCAGCAGAGGGATGGACGGTGCATTGGCAAATACTAGATGGAATGACTCATCCATCCAGGGTGAGTTTAGGGATCATTTCTCAAGGAACAGGACACCTCAGCAGAAGCTCAGGTCAGGAATGAAGAAGCTTTCCACATCTCCGCCAGACTTCTTGCAGCTCTGAAATTCAGTAATTTCATGGATAAATCCAAGAAATCCTGAAAGTCAGGAACATCCCTGAGCAGGAGGCTTGTGAGGGGACTGGGAGTTCGTGGGACCAGGGAGCTATACAAGCCAGTGCCCGCTGAGAGCCAAGCTGCATAGCAGAGCCCCAAGAAGGGGAGCTGCTCCTCTCCAACCTGGGCTTTCCCCAAAGACAAGGGTCCACATCCACCTCTGACCAGGATACAGAGACCGCCCTGCAGACTATGTGCAGGAGGAGAAAGCAGGGTAAATTCTCTCTGCAACCGAGGAGCCCATAGCCTGACGGAGGAGAAAGGGCAGAGAGAAAGATGGAGAAGCTCTGACCACAATCCCAGACACAAAACAGGGGCAGCGAGAGAGGCAGACAAGGTATTAATGAAAGGGAGGAAAGTGTTTGTTTTCAGAAGAATCAGGAAAAGACTTCATGACATACAAACTTCCATCATAAAAGACTATCGAAGGGCAAAGAGAAAGGGCATTCTACACAGAACATACTACATGAGAGAACGTGGGGGGAAAGGCATTTCAGGAAATGATAAGCTGAGTCAGACTGGAGCAATGAAGTTTAATAATACTTGTTAGCATATTATTATAAGTATTACTTGTTGAGCGCCTAGTGTGCCAAGAATTCAAGTATCCCAGTACAGCAGTCCCCGACCCTTTTGGCACCAGGGACCAGTTTCGTGGAAGACAATGTTTCCGTGGACCCAGGGTAGGAGTGATGTTTTGGGGATGATTCAGCACATTACATTTACTGTGCACTTTATTTCTGTTATTATCACACCACCTCTACCTCAGATCACTAGGTGTTAGATCCCAGAGTTTGGGGACCCCTGTCCTAGTCTACCCTTTACTGCCAGCAGAGGTATGAGAATCATCCCCATTTTTCAGATGAGAAAACTGAGGCTTAACTGGCCAAGCTGGGATTTTAAACACTGGTCATTTCAGATTCCTCAGTCCATATTCTTAACAACTCTGCTTGTTTGGGATGTGACATTTGACACCTTGTTTGGAAACAGGTGCTTCATCTAAGAGGCAAGAGAAATGGTGTCACTTTTAAGGAGAGGACAAACAGAAAACGGCAGGTCAGTGTGACTGCCATGTGGAAAGTGATCAGGAGCAGGGAGAGACTGGGAAAAAGGAGATCTTTGACCTGAATGCCACTGGAATGATATTTATGCAAGAGTCACAAAGTGTTCTGGAGTGAAGCAACAGCAGGTTGAACAAGAAAGAAAAGAAAGATACATAAGAAACACATGATGAAGATAGAATCGCCAGGACCCAGCTAGTAGTTAGAAAGAGATGATAAAGAGAGGGCAGAATAAGGAGCCTGGAGAGTGTTTGATCCCTGGGGACCACTCCTAGGTCAGAGTTCATCCAGCTTCCCTGATCCACAAGAAAGGGAAGGTAAGTTTTCTTGGCATATAGACAACAGTCAATTACTATTTCTGTAAAGTCCCAGACATTTCGCATTAGAAAGTTTATTATCTGAAATGTGGATAGGCAAAATTTTCCTTTATAGAAAGTCTGTCCCGATCACCTATTTCTGGAGAACATTGCATATAACAGGTACTTATATTTTTAAAAGTGAAAGTTTTGCTCGGTTGTGTCTGACTTTTTGCAACCCCAAGGACTAGCCCACCAGGCTCCTCTGTTCATGAAATTCTCCAGGCAGGAATACTGGAGTGGGTAACCATTCCTTTCTCCAGGGGATCTTCCCGACCCAGGGATCGAACCTGGGTCTCCCACATGGCAGGCAGATTCTTTACCATCTGAGCCACCAGGGAAGGCCATGTTTTAAATAAATATAAGTAAATAAACCAGAGGACTTTCAACTTCTTTCTCCTTGTGAGGATTTTCCCTATACTCTTCTTTTACATCAGAACTCTAGAATCAACAGTTAAAAAAAGCAATAAAAGGACCCCTGGTAGTCCAGGGGTTTAACACTTCACCTTCCTATATAGGAGGTGTCCCTGATCGCTCAGTTTGTAAAGAATCCGCCTGCAAAGCAGGAGACCCCGGTTCAACTCCTGGGTCGGGAAGATCCATTGGAGAAAGGAAAGGCTGCCCACTCCAGTATTCTGGCCTGGAGAATTCCATGAACTGTATAGTTCATGGGGTCGCAGAGTCGGACACGACTGAGCGACTTTCACTTTCTCTTTCCTAGGCCGGGGAGGGTGCAGGTTCAATCCCTGGTCGGCAAGCTAAGATTCCACGTGCATTTAGGACAAAAAAGAAAAATGTGAAACAGAAGCAATATTATAACAAATTCAATAAAGACTTTAAAAATGGTTCACATTAAAAAAAAAAAAAAAAAAAAAACAGAAAGAAAAGCAATAAGGGACCTGAGGACATAGGAAGGGAGTAATGCAGGATGTGAGGTTGGTGATCTAGCAAGAGGGGTCTGTCTTCTGATACTTGCAGTGGCTCCTGACTCATGGTGAGATTTCCATAAGCTTTTGTTGAATGAGTAGATGAATGAATGAATCAGACCATTTAAACTGAAAGATCTTCGTAGCACATTTTTGAATGGAGAAGTTTGTGCAGTCACCAGTTCCATTAACCTTAGCTGCAATGTGATTAATGTGACTTTTTCCAGAAGTCTTTGGCCTGAAAAACTCAACGCTGAACACCTGAAGAGGGGAAAAAAAAAAAAAAAACCCATTGGCAAAGCTTTCTTTTCACAGTGGGAGACTCCCAGTCACCTTGCCAATATCCCGGGGCCCAATACCTTTCTGACTTTGCAGTAACTCCCCAGCCAAACAAATTGCCAAAGAGTTATAAGCTTCTTATTAGTTGGATGGGTTCCTGCAGTTGTTCTGCTGGCTTCACTTTCCCCGCACACACGTTGGTGAGCTGCATGGGTAATTCGTGTGCCTGCAAGTCTGCTCTGCGACGGAGGAGCGCTGGCATTTCTGGGTGAGCGTCTGCTCTGTGATCTATGATCTACAATCTCCACTCCCTCCTGCCTTTGCTTTGAACTGAAGTGCTGTGTGAAGCAACCCCACTACCCACCACCGAGCAAGCTGAGACCTGAGCCTCGATGAGTGTTACAACACTTGCATGTTATCCCAGGCCAACCAGTCACACCAGTATTCAAACTGTGGTGTGATGACCGTCACCATGAACTGAATGAGATGACCGTGGTGGCCGGGTTGGGCTAGACACTGGAAATCACAGAGATTTTGAAGAGGAGAGGCACTGGGGAACCCCATGAAAACCTAAAATAGAGAATTAACACTTGCTCGTGGCCCTGAACTTATGTAGCAGACCCTAAACTGGAGAGCTGGCAGAGAAACAGTATTTGTCACCCAGGTCAAGATCAATTGGATCCTTTAGGGTCATTTATTTATGACTACTGTGTACCACATAGTAGCCAAAACTTTACTGACTTTATGGACAGGCTCTCTATTAGGGGAAAAGCCCACTTTAGAAATGAAACTGTCCTTCTCAGTTAACAGCCTTAATTCACAAGTTCATACCCAATCCTCTATCTCATTTTGTTGTTGCTCTTCAGCCATCAAGTCATGTCCGACTCTTTGCAGCCCCCTAGACTGCAGCACGCCAGGCTTCCCCATCTTTCACTATCTCTCAGGGTTTGCTCAAACTCATGTCCATCTAGTCAGTGATGCTATCTCATTTTGAGTTAAGCAAAAGTTCGCTGGCGTACCAACTTCTGTTTTTGCATGTATTTCCATAGCATATGAGATGGGTGTCATAATTTCATGATACAATGTGAAATGAGAATGTTCTGTCAAAATGTATTCAATGAAAGCTCCTTGAAAGGAATGGCAAGTTGAGGTTTCTGTTTTGTTTTCGTCTGAGAAGCATGCAAGTCTACAGTACACTGGTTCCGCTCTTATCCTGGATGAGACAGTTTGTGACGAGGCACCACAAGGTTAATTTCCATAAACTATTCCTATTGATTTAAGCCTCCTCCCCAGGATTAGAAGAGACAATCATTTTATTAACTACAGTCAAGCAGTTATGGGGGCCTTCCTGATGGCTCAGATGGTAAAGCATCTGCGTGCAATGCAGGAGACCCAGGTTTGATCCCCGGGTCGGGAAAGATCCCCTAGAGAAGGAAATGGCAACCCACTCCAGTACTCTTGCCTGGAAAATTCCATGGACAGAGGAGCCTGGTAGGCTACAGTCCATGGGGTCAGAAAGAGTCGGACACGACTGAGCGACTTCACTTTCACTATTTTCAAGCAGTTATGGAGAAAATCTGAGCCCACTGGCTATCCATAATTCTATCTTTCCTCCCTAGTGGCCTTCTCTTATTTCACCTAGAGTTTTTCACTTAGACATACAAACAAGATCTTTCAGAGGGACGTGCTGAGGAGTGGAAAGGCGGAAGAAGAGGAGAGAAGAGGGAGGGACAATGCATCTGCACAGTGTGAACAAGCTGGCAAATCCCACCCCCAGGTCTCTGACACACAGGACCTGGATCTGAGACAGAGAAAGGCCTCATGGTGAAATGGAGCATGCTCACGACCCAAGTGCTTCCTGAAAACTTTTCTCTCCTTCTCCTAAAAGCAGTGTCAGGTGGTGAAAGAGAATTCTTTGACAATGGCCATCTCCTGCCTGTGCTCTTATTTCAGCAGCTTCAAGATGACAAAGAGGGACTTCCCTGTGGCCCAGGGTTTCAGCCTCCACACTTCTGTTACAGTGTGCCCAGGTCCAACCCATGGTTGGGAACTAAGATCCCATGTCTCAGGGCCAAAAAGACGATGACAGCCAAGAGACACACATGACTTTCTTAGAGTCTAATCACAGCAGAGAGGACCTGCCCAATTCAGTCCTTTCTAATTCCTTGTAATCACTTTACTAGCTGTATTCAGCTAGTAAGTCTGCCACCCAGGGCTTTCTAGAGGCTTCATGACTTATACTTTCACATCAAGAAATAGATCATGATAAACCAGTATTATTTATAATTACTATGTACTAGATATTGGGCTTCCCAGGTGGCGTTAATGGTAAGGAACCCGCCTGCCAATGCAGGAAATGTTAAGAGAAGCGGGTTCAAACCCTGGGTTGGGAAGATCTCCTGGAGAAGGGCATGGCAGCCCACTCCAGTATTCTTGCCTGGAGAATCCCATGGACAGAGGAGCCTGGCAGTCTGTGGTCTATGGGGTCACAAAGAGTTGGACACGACTGACTCACACACACACACTGAAGACAATCACTGAAGAGTTTTCAGAAAGTAGAGATGACTTAATCCATCAGTGTTATTCCAGATCTAAAAGCAGGAGAGGGCTTCCCAGTGGCTCAGTGGTAAAGTATCTCCCTGCCCATGCAGGAGACCCAAGAGATGTGGGTTCAATCCCTGGGTCGGGAAGATCCTCTGGAGAAGGAAATGGCAACCCACTTTAGTATTCTTGCCTGGGAAATCCCATGGACAGAGGAGCCTGGCGGGCTACAGTCCTGGACAGAAGAGCCTGGCGGGCTACAGTCCTGAGGAGCCTGGTGGGCTACAAAAGAGTCAGACACAACTGAGTGACTTAACAATAAAAGCGGAGAGGCAGATAAGGTTTGGTCTAACTCCTACTTGCTCTTCTTTAAGAAAATCATCTCCCTGGCATACACCAGTTTGCCCATATGAGAATAAACTTGAATACAGAATTTTACTTCTTAAAATGATCCAGAGAAGACTCCAGTTGGAAATGATTAACCAAAGGATGAAATACGAAGTATCTTATTTATTCTCGACATTACTGTGATCAGAAAGCAAGTCTGTGGTTTCCTTTGGCGTGGAAAGGGAAATGAACTCTGAAAATGGGGTAAAAGTTCCAAAGTCATGTAATATATGCTGATACCAGAGGAAACTGGGTGAAGGTTAGACCAGAGCCCTGCATTATCCGCTCACCTTTTCCCTAAACCTAAACCATTTTCACAATAATGATGCATTGAAAAGGAACGGGGTGAATCGGGGAGATGAGAAGACTAAACTCAGAGCGGCAGATGCACCAAGGAGCTTGTTCATAAATTTTGGTTTTAAATGGCTGACAAAAACCAGAGGAAGCCCCACCTGAGATGTGCAGAGAACCCATCCTTTTGGTAGCATAGATCACTCATCTCTAGATTGTTCTGATCTCCAGAGAACAGAATCCTCAACACCTTCGCTAGGCAGAGAAGACCACAGTCATTTTGCACCTAGAAGCCAGCCTCCAGCCTCTGCAAGGTATCATTTTATTCATATATTTTCCTGAGCTTTTTCTTTTCATGTATACACGGGGCTTTGACAAATCATTTCTTCCTTCAACAAACACAGCTTGGGTGTGGAATCAAGTCCCAGAAGTTACAGTGAGCAAAGATACACGATATTTATTAATCTCCTGAGTGTATGTGCATGTATTTTAACCTGCTGTTTAAATTGTAAGGCTTTCTGGGGAGATGAAAAAAAAAAAAAAAAAAAGACTAAAAGAGGGAAAGACAGTGACACCAGTTCTATGCAAACAAAGTTAATGTGGTTAGTGCATGCCAAGATTAAATGTGATCATGTGCTTCTGTACAAGGGGAAAAGCCCAGACTGAAAAATAGAAAACTGCCTCCATCCTTCTTTGCCAGCTTTCTTAAAATAACTACCATTGTGTTGGATTAAAAGGCATTTGCTGAAGATTTGGTGAAGAATTAAGCGTATTTGTAATTCTTTCAAAACAGAAACAAGAATAAAAGGAAAGCTGTTAGCCAACATTCTCGGAGAAGATAAAGCTTTCAAGATAGCAGAGTATCTGGGTCAGTGGGGAACCTCTGCAAAAGTTCTCTTGATTGGCAGCTCTTCAGACTTTCAGCTGCACACCTGACACTTCCTCCCCGACCCCCAGTCCAAAGGCTCGGCAGACTTGATGACTGAGAAGTGGTCTGTTCAAGTGTCCTGTGGATGAGTGGAGTCAACCCTGCCCAATGGTTAAACCCTTAGAACTTGGGGACCAGAGAGAAAAAAAAGTCACATTTGACAAGCAGAGAGAAAGGAACTCCAGAATGTTATAAACACTCTTAGTAGCTTTCTTGCTATTTCTGATGCCTCCAAGACAAAAGAAAATAAAATTCCAGGATATTTTCCTAGAGATGAGCCCCAGTCCAGACACTCAACATAGGTATGGAAAAAGCAGCCTGTTCTGGAACAAGCCAGAGGTTCTGCAATCAGGGGAGTCTGGGAAAGCAGCTTCGACAACACCTAAAACACGTGGGTTTGGTCTGGAGCCCTCGATAGCGCCCCCTTGAGATGAAAGAAGGAAGGAAGGCAGCGTAGACACAGCTACACTTTGGGGGTTCATTCTGCCCCACGACTGGGATTCATGAAGACTGGGAGTGCTTTCCTCAAATATCAGCAACACAGTGTGGCACCAGGGATCTCTGTGCTTTCAACTGACCCTTTGTATCAAAGGCAATCCCAGTGTGGACATCACTCTTGAACAGTGGTTCTCCGGTGAGCTGACTCCCTCGCACCCCCCACCCCAGAGGACATGTGACGATGTCAACAAACATTTCTGGTTGTCACATCTGCCACTGACATCTCACGGATAAATTCCTATGGCGCACAGACCACCCTCCACAGCCAGGAATGATCTGGACCGAAGGGCAATTTTTCCGAGGTGGAGAAACTCTGCCCTAGAGATGGAATGAAAATTAGTTTCTACTTTTTTTTCCCCATAAAAGAATGTTTTTGGTAAGTTTTTAAAATTCCACAAGACAGCGTCCCAGGGTTTACACTTTCCTATTTCTGTTATTCTACCATATACTCCAAGATTTTCACAAGCTGCTCAAACAAGATGACTAGGAAACAATCTCTAGTGGCAGGAAAAAGCTATTCTGAATATTCTGAATATACAGCACAACTTGTTTCTCTGCAGTGGACCCAGCAAACACATTGGATGCCTATCACATTCAAGCCGTTGCTGGTTACAATAGGCACACATATACACTCAGTCATGTCCGACTCTGTAACCCCATGGACTGTAGCCCTCCAGGCTCCTCTGTCCATGGGATCTCCCAGGCAAAAATACTGGAGTGGGTTGCCATTTCTTTCTCCAGGAGATCTTTCTGACTCAAGGATTGAACCCACGTCTCCCTCATCGGCAGACAGATTCTTTACCACTGAGCCACCTGGGAAGTTCTCTCAAATAGTATGACAGGTAAAGAGGTGTCAGAAGCAATTAGAATCAAAATAGAAAGAGGCACTTGTGGAAGATTAAACTACAATATAGAAAGCATTAATAAGAAAACCTGATAAAGCATACATCTAGCTAAGTATTAAAATTAGAAGTTAATATTGCTGTTCTATGTAACTATGTTAAGGAAATTAAAACTTTAATGACAAGTAACAAGTTTAATACCTGCTGACTAATTTGCTTTGGGGGCGGATTATTAAGCCAGTGAATGCCTATCGGTATTACTTTTAACTTTCAAATTCTATAAATGAGATTCTTTGTTCAACACCAGTAGAAAGCCACTAGGAGATTGAATTGGCCCAGCATTACTTAAAAACAAAGTGCTCATTCCAGGGCAAGACTAGGAAAAAGAACTGACCCAGCTTAGGCTACATTGGCACACATCATTCTTCACGAAATCAAAGATTGGTAATTACACAAGAAAGAAGTATAGAATGAGGCGACAAAAGGGAAGTCTTTCAAAGTAAACACACAAAACCCTCTTTTTAGCTTCATTTTGCTCCAAAAATGAAAAAGGAAACTTTGAATCATCTGAATTTAAAATAGTGAGAGAAGTCAGAGATAAAAATAAGGAGAAAATCCATCTGAGTGAAAAGGAATTTCCCATGGCCTAAGAAATATACTGAACACACTTAATACTCAGCTAGAATACCACTTAGCAATTTACAACTGACTCTTTTCCTTCTGGTGTTATTAAATCTAGACCTATAGTGACTCTGGGCTTCCAAGGAGGCTCAGCAGGTAGAGAATCAGCCTGCCACCTAGGAGATCTGGGTTTGATCCCTGGGCTGGGAAGACCCTCTGGAAGAGAGCATGGCTACCCACCCCAGTATTCTTGCCTGGAGAATCCCAAGGATTACACTCCATAGCGTCGCAAAAAGTCGGACACAATTGAAATGACTGAGCACACGCAAGCACATAAGGACGATGCCATCAGAAGTAAGAACTTCACAGCAGATAGAGCCTCCAGTTAGGTGGAATGGAGCTACTCCCTCCCTTGGGAAAACCTCTGCGCCAGCACAGACAAGCCCAGCTGCCCCACAGAGGCTCCACTTCAGATGCGACGTTGGAGGACAGGATCGGGGAGTCGGTTTGTGACTCCCCATTTGTCCCAACACTCAGCAGTTGAGTGAAAGAGATACATCACATCCAAGTTCGAGGAGCTACACAACCATGTTGGAACAAGGAAAGGGATTTGGGGGGTCTGTCATCCATGTTTCCCCGTCCATCAGGCAGAAGAAGCATAAAAACTTGACAACTCTGGGAGGAGTAAGTCCTGAGTCTGAAGTTAGCACCCCTTCTTTTGTTTCTTAAGTCGTCTCCTGTTGGTTCAAGCTGGGAGGGTCCTTATACTGCATCTCCACCAAATCAGCATCTCCTGGGTGCATGTCAGCATATCACTGCTGTTTGGAACAACGCTCCTTCTTGTTCGCACACTTACGCTTTGCTTGAAATCTAGAATGTCACGACCTGGCATGACAACCAATGCTTTGAGTAGCTGCACTGTTTATACCCCTGTCTGGTCAATTTTGATACCCACCGCTGCCTGCTTCCACAAAATCTTTCATCAGTTGCAAGGGACACAAGTCATGGCCTTAATAAAAATACTTTTAACTACTTAATGTTCCACTTACCAAAATTTTACATCTTTCAAATCAGTTCATCGGCATAGAAAAGAGGGAAAAAAATGCTTTGACCCACATAAAGAATCAGATATACAAGCCTTGATCTCCTAAACTTGAACCTCTCACCCTCAAAACCAACCAGCTAGAAACTTCAGACAACTATTACCCCTTCGTTAAGACAGATGCATACCCTCATATTCCTTGGACCATGTGGAAATGTGTTGACTAGACAGCACACTGCATTTTTGCCTTTGAAGGATGCCTAATGGTCCTACTGTCGATTCTGTGATGACCACAGAGACAGACTAGCACACTTCCATCTGCTTAGAAGCACTGAACCTTAGAAAGAAAGCCCTTTACAAAGCTGTTGAATGTCACCCTCCATGGAATATGTGAATTCTCATCACAACACCCCAAAGTATCGACCCGAGAATCTGCTGGAGTACCTGCCGGTGATGAGGACTTCAAAGACTTAAACTGGCACCTAATCTGTACACGGACATGGCTAGTATTTACTCAGTAATTTCTACCATCAAGCTAAAATAGATTTTCCTAAGAGTTCTTCCTATTATAGTTTTAGCCCCCGGATATCCTCAAAGGTGCTGGGCTCCAGTGAAAGTTCTCGCAATTCCATCTCCACAGGATTCCACTCCTGTTATTAAGACATGGCCACTGGGAACAAGGAATATTTTTGGATCCCAGTCCTGAAAAAAGTGAAAGTGTTAGTCGTTCAATCCTACCTGGAGCAAACTCTTGTTGAGACCTGCAAAGAATGACTCTTCAAAGCAAACCCAGAGTCCCTAACAACTTATAAGCCATAGTTTGTTTAGCGATAAGAACAAAGTTGAGTGACGAGCCACAGCATTTTTAAAAGAGCAAGAAAAAAAAAAGAGAGAGACTGATTACATATAATCACATATGTTGAACTCTTTCTAGCCTAGATATAATCTGAATATAATGAGTATTGTTACAAGAGATCAAGATAACAATAATAACAATAATTTTATTTATAAACCATTTTCCAGCCAATGTGCTTCAGGCATTGCACGATCATTTACGATGATTAAAACGCTATTAAAAACACAAGTGAATAAAACACAAGCTCTTCTTCATATATAAAATGAAGTAATGTTAAGAGAATAAGAGGGTAATCCTAGAAGTACAGAAAAATGACACCAGGTCATGGGAAATATCACAGAATGATCTTTACTTTGTGTTTTTCCACTCTACTTACTCAGGGGGAAAAAAATCTTTTAAATCTTCTTCACCATGTCTTCTAATGTGTTTATTTCCAAAGTACCTCCTTCCTCTTAGTTCCTGTTCTTTATATTAAAATGTCTCTTTCCTTAGGTCACGATCTAGTTTCTACACCCATTCAACCAAATTTATGTAACTAATGGGTTTATTTTTAAAACATAAATAAATAAAAACAAAAATATTAGAGTGACTTAGCCATTTTTTTTAAATATTGGCCTTTTTTGTGTGTCCATCATGTATTTTGGCCGGATGATCAATGCCTTTTTTTTTTTTTTTTTTCTGAAATTGACATCACCCAGTGGGGTGGCCTCTCTGCACCTCATCTGCCCACTTTATTTTTTTTATTTTTCTTACATGATAGTATACATGTTTCAGTGCCATTCTCCCAAATCTTCCCACCCAATGCCATTTAAAAATGAAACATGGTCAGTGGCTGAGAGCAAAGCCCACATGACTGTAATTTCCAGCATTTCAGCCATCATGACACTCTTTCATTCTGAGTTTTCCCATAACCACTAACTCCCTCCTCCCTTCAGAAAAGATGAGGATGGTGTGAAAACACTGTTGGTGACCTACACCACAATCGTTTCCTCCCTCTTGCCACTTTCTTCCTTGCCAAAAGAACACTATTTTTGTCCAAGTATCAGGGGGTCATATGGAAAGTGGGCCCCTCCCCAAGTCCAGGGTGAAAATGTGGGCTCTAAGAGTTCAATGACCTCTTTGCCAGCAGCAAGCTTGGTGCCAACTGTGCTCATGCAGCTCTGGTCAAAAGGACACAACGGAAAGCCTGACTGGAGCATCCCAAGAGAGGCTGTCCTCCCTGCGTGTCTCAGGTGCTGCATAGATGTGGTCTTTACAGCCAGAGCAACCACTGTGGGACCACAAGATGCAAAACCGAAAGACCAAGATAGCACAGTTGAGGGCAAAGATGGAAAGACACTCGTCCCTGAGGAATTTATGAAACCAAAGCTGCGACCACCCTATATTGCATTTTTTCTTATATAAGATAATCTTTCCTCTTTGTGTGTGTGTGTGTGTGTGCATATGCTAAATTGTTTCAATCGTGTCTCATTCTTTGCACCCCTAGCTGCTGCTGCTGCTGCTAAGTTGCTTCAGTCATGTCTGACTATGTGCGACCCCANTTTTTTTTTTTTTTTTTTCTGAAATTGACATCACCCAGTGGGGTGGCCTCTCTGCACCTCATCTGCCCACTTTATTTTTTTTATTTTTCTTACATGATAGTATACATGTTTCAGTGCCATTCTCCCAAATCTTCCCACCCAATGCCATTTAAAAATGAAACATGGTCAGTGGCTGAGAGCAAAGCCCACATGACTGTAATTTCCAGCATTTCAGCCATCATGACACTCTTTCATTCTGAGTTTTCCCATAACCACTAACTCCCTCCTCCCTTCAGAAAAGATGAGGATGGTGTGAAAACACTGTTGGTGACCTACACCACAATCGTTTCCTCCCTCTTGCCACTTTCTTCCTTGCCAAAAGAACACTATTTTTGTCCAAGTATCAGGGGGTCATATGGAAAGTGGGCCCCTCCCCAAGTCCAGGGTGAAAATGTGGGCTCTAAGAGTTCAATGACCTCTTTGCCAGCAGCAAGCTTGGTGCCAACTGTGCTCATGCAGCTCTGGTCAAAAGGACACAACGGAAAGCCTGACTGGAGCATCCCAAGAGAGGCTGTCCTCCCTGCGTGTCTCAGGTGCTGCATAGATGTGGTCTTTACAGCCAGAGCAACCACTGTGGGACCACAAGATGCAAAACCGAAAGACCAAGATAGCACAGTTGAGGGCAAAGATGGAAAGACACTCGTCCCTGAGGAATTTATGAAACCAAAGCTGCGACCACCCTATATTGCATTTTTTCTTATATAAGATAATCTTTCCTCTTTGTGTGTGTGTGTGTGTGTGCATATGCTAAATTGTTTCAATCGTGTCTCATTCTTTGCACCCCTAGCTGCTGCTGCTGCTGCTAAGTTGCTTCAGTCATGTCTGACTATGTGCGACCCCACAGACAGCAGCCCACGAGGCTCTCCCATCCCTGGGATTCTCCAGGCAAGAACACTGGAGTGGGTTGCCATTTGCTTTTCCAATATATAAAAGTGAAAAGTGAAAGTGAAGTCGCTCAGTCGTGTTCGACTCTTAGTGACCCCATGGACTGCGGCCCACCAGGCTCCTCCGTCCATGGTATTTTCCAGGCAAGAGTGCTGGAGTGGGGTGCCATCGCCTTCTCTGTTGCGCCCCTAGGGACTTATTTAAATCCATTTAATTGAGCATTCTCCCACTTGCAGCTCAACAATTTAACCAACTCAAAAGGCATCATTTTTTTAATATAATTGAAGTAAATTAAATACTACAAGGATTCATAATTTTAGGAGACACTATCACACAACTGAAAGCACCTGGAATCTTTTAAAACAATTTGAATATCACACAGGCAACACATGCATGCTGTAAGGTAGGTATTAATCTACCAAGTATATTAACATACATTGTATTTTTAATTCTTATAATTCCATGTGATATAGGTATCATTTTTTTCTGCAGATAAGAAGAAACAGAGGCCAAATAATTTGCTGAAGATCACACAATTTGGAAGTGCTAGAGCCAGAATTCAGAGTCAGATTTTCTGAGTCAAAGCTCAGATCGCTTTCCACGACATTTTCTGCTATGTTGACTGGATTCTCATGTTCTTAGACTGACTCTGGACAATGATCTTAACCAACGTTAGGTTACCGTTGACTGACTGTCAAGTCACATCAGAACCTTGGTTGAAATACTCTACTTATGTGATTTTTTTTTTTTTAATCTTTGATGAACTTCAGGATCCTGTAAGAATTTGGGTTCAACTTTTACTGACAAAAGCTGAAAACACATTGCCCACAGCTGATACACTTTTCACTAACCAGTAAAATTAAAAAGGCAACTGAAGGAGATGCCGAGGGTCAAGACATATAGACCCACACTCGTGTGAACCTTATATGATTCTAAGGTGAGTGCACAGCAAACAAGAAAGTAGGTAAATAAAAAAATGGTTTTGATTAAGAAAACAAAACAGGAGAAACAACTTTGTAAGTCAACTATACTTCAATTAAAAAAAGAAAGAGAGAGAAGGAAGAAAAGAGAGAAAGGAAAAAGAAAACAGGAGAAAGAAGGACCAACCTTAGATAAGGTGATTGGGAAAGAACTCTTACTTCAAAAGCTGACGTTTGAACTGTTACATTCATGAGACAGGTGACTTTGAAGATATGGGAGAAAATATTTAGCTCAGAGGGAACAAGAAGGGTCAAAGATCCAAAGTATCAATAAGATGTTCATCTTTTAGGATGAGCATTGACGTCACTAATCCAACCTGCTCTATCCAGTTGCTCCTCAGCCTCTCCACTAGATGTCTAAAATATATATATTTTTTTAACTCATTTGATTTACTTTAACTCATTTTATTTAGTCATTTATTTGGCTGTGTGAGACCTTAGTTACAGCACACAGGATACTTGTTGCATCCTAAGGAATCTTTCCTTGTGGCACACAGACTCTCTAGCTGCAGCAAATGGGTTTAGTTAACTCCATGGCATGCGGGATTTTAGTTCCCCAAATAGGGATCAAACCTACATCTCCTGAACTCCAAGGCAGAGTCTTAACCACTGGACCACCAGGGAAGTCGCTGTCTAAGGTTTTTCAAATGTCACATGTCAAAACCTGAACTCCTCCCCTCCACACCGGACCCTGACATCTTCTCCTCTCCAGTCATCTCTCTCCCCGATCTCTGCAACCCCATGCTTGCTCAGGTCAAAGCCCTGAAAGTCATCTTTGCGGCCTCTTTCTCCCACTCACCTCCTGTGATCAGTCCAGATCTGTTCTTACCACCTCCAGGGCTGCTACCCAGTGCAAACAACTGCTTTATCTGTAACCCAGATTATTACAAAGGGCTGGGAGGAGAATATGGCCAGTGATGCATGTAGGGTACAAAATTTAAGGAAGTACTTAGTCTCAGGTTCATTTGCCTGTTAATGGACTCAGTAAGAGAGAAAAGCAGATGTTGAGGAGATTAGTATCTTAGTCCAGGTAATATGTGATATACTTGGATTGTGTCCCAAGTTGCTTCAGTCATGTCTGACTCTGCTCTGTGGACAGTAGCTTGCCAAGCTCCTCTGTCCAAAGGGATTCTCCGGGCAAGAATATTGGAGTGGGTTGCCAGGCCCTCCTCCAGGGGATCTTCCTGATTCAGGGATCAAACCTGCACCTCTTACATTTCCTGCACTGGCGGCCCGGTTCTTTACCACTAGCGCCACCTGGGAAGCCTACGCTTGGATTTTAAAAAGATGGGTATTTAAAAAGTTGAGCCAACAGAATTTCTCGTGAATTATAGGTAGAAATTGCCTCAAAGGGAGGAAGGCTGATGTGGTAGGAAATGGTAGAAGCTTTGTGGGAGACTGGGTTAAACAAGTTTTCAATGAAGATGGAACAAAAAGTTCTATTTTTGTAAATGTTACGATGTTTATTTGAATATTCACTGGAATGACTGAAGCTGAAGCCCCAGTATTTTGATCATCTGACGCGCACAGACAACTCATTGGAAAAGCCCCTGATGCTGGGAAAGATGAAGGGCAGGAGAAGAGGGCGTCAGAGGATGAGATGGCTGGATGGCATCACTGAGGCAAAGAACATGAACTTGGGCAAACTTCGGGAGATGGTGAGGGATAGGAGGTCTGACATGCTGCAGTCCATGGGGTCGCAAAGGGTTGGACACGATTGAAACAACAAGATGTTTATTAGATATCCAAGGGGAAATATAAGAGAACAGTTCAAGAAGCATGGAGTACAGGAAAGAGACCAAACTGGAGGCAGAAAGTCATGAGTCCTCAGCATAAAGAAGCCGTGTGCCCAGGTGAGTCCACCTGAGAAAAGAGAAATGCTGATACCCAGCAGTGAAGGAATACAACATGGGCAGCCAAGCGGAGACTTCCCTCATGGGGAAGGCTTCCCACTCTCTAAAGCCTTCGGGTTGCACCTGCTTCCAGAAACCGACCTTTCTCTGGCCTCTCTCTGTATACTCGCAGTCATTTTTAATTCCCTTCCTTGACGACTATTTCCTCCAGTACATTCACTAATCCGCAGCCTTGGCTTTCTAGACCTAAAGCCACGCTCAAAAGTCTTTAAACTCAGACAATTTGTCAGTGACTTCATTGTGACATATACATGAAAACAATTATGTGAATTGAAAGAGGATTTATTTGCTAAACTCAAAATTATTTTTTATCTCCTCTTCTTTCTGGCTGAAGACAATGGTCCTTGTGCCAGTGAGAGACAAGGAAAATCACCACCAGTTTACCCTTTTAAAATTATTCTGAGTGCTTGATGATTCACTGGCACACGCAGGCTATCTTTTTTAATTGAAGTACAGTTGATTTACAATGTTGTAAATTTCAAGGGTACAGCTAAGTGATTCAATTATATACATAATACATATAATTATATATTATATATTCTTTTTCAGATTCTTTATTATAGATTATTACAAGGGATTGAATAGAGTTCCCCACACTCTAGAGTAAGACTTTGCTGTTAATCTGTTTTATATATAATAGTGTGTACTATTAATCCCAAACTCCTAATTTAGCCCTCCTCTCCCTTCGCCTTTGGTAACCATAAGATTATTTTGCAAACAAGTTCATTTGTAGCATTTTTTGAGTTTTCACAAATAAGTGATATTATATGATATTTATCTTTGCACTTTAACCTCACATCACAGAAGTGGCCCCAAATCCTATTCCTAGAACAGCCAAGCAGTGTTTCGGTGACCTCTGAGTAGTTTGTTTCTACAAAACAGAAACAGACTCACAGACATAGGGAACACAACTGTGGTTACCCACGGGGAAGCGAGGAGGGAGAGGGTTGGATTGGGAGTTTGGGATTAGCAGATGCAAACTCCGGTATCAATACATAGGATGGATAAACAGCAAGGTCTCACCATATCGCACAGGGAACTATACTCGACAGCGGGTAATTGAAAAGAATATGAAGAAGAATGTATATATGTATAGCTGAATCACTCTGCTATATAGCAGAAGTTCACATCACATTGTAAATCAATTATATTTCAATAAAATAAATTTTAAAAAAGGAAAACAAAAGAAGATGGAAGTGGAGGTGAAGGTGAGTGACTCTAAGGGGAAGGGGGACTTGTTAACTCACTTCATTTATCCATTAACTGTATCTCACACAACCTACATGTGCCCAGAGGAAGCCTAGAACTCTGCTCCAAAGTTCTAACCCCTGAGTCACACGCTGTCTCTTCCCGAACTGTCACAAGCCTTCAGGGTCATCCACAGACCCCTCTCCTGTGGCGTGGCTCCTCCAGCCAACAGCGGGTCACCCGCTCCTAAAGGGTCTTTCCACTGTTTGTTTTCTCTTACCCTTATCACAGAGGTGGATGGTATGAGATATGTTTCTTTTTAGCAAGTATGAGGTAAGCAGAGGTCAACTCAGTGTCAAACAGAGATGTAGAAAAGCAGATATCCTTACAGTGCAAACCCGCCAGCCCCGAAGTACAAACAAAAGAATTCTTTCAGCAACACTTCAAAACCAATTGAAACCATAGTGAGGCTCTGGGGGCCACTTTCTAGACACAAGTCAAGCCAAAACCTTCAGGCTCAAGGGCTCTTCTGTCCTGAGCTGATAGGAGGAGGCAGACATATCCCTTCGTTTTCTCCAGCTCAGACCCAGTGATGGGGGTCACCCTGGTGCCTGTTTTAGCAGGCAATTCAAAGTGACAGAGACTGCAAACAAAACCTAGAAACCCTATGCTGTGCGGCCTGTAATCCTTTAGTGCGCAGTTTATGCCAGCCCCTAAGGTGGGAGAAAGACAGCCCACTTCCTCAGAGCTGTCATCAACTCAAGCCAAGAGGAGAACGCGAGAACATAGGATGTCGCTCTGCACTGATCACCTCACCTCTGAGCTCCAAGACAGCAGCTACCTTACCTTTCTTTTCCTCAACATTCAAACTTTCAGGGTTTTGCACAGAGTAAGAACTCAGTAATTCCTCAGGGATCAAATTCCCTGTCTTTTAAAGCTCAGCCTCTAAAGTCTTTGTATTTTCTTCCCCACTTCTTTATTTTTTTTTTTTTTTTACAGATTTTCTTTTGATGTGGACCATTGTAAAAGTCTTTATTGAATCTATTCGAATGCTGTTTCTGCTTTACGTTTTGGAGTTTTGACTGTGAGGCACGTAGGATCTTAAGCTCCCTGACCAGGGATCAAACCCACACGCACTGCATTGGAAGGTGAAGTCTTAGCTTCTGGACCACCAGGGAAGTCCCTGTATTTTCAAGTTACAGTTAAGGATGCCCCTAGATCCAAAAGAATCTCTCGCTCTATTCTCATTTACTTTCCATCCATTTAATTTTGGTTAAGCCTACTCTTACTAGTTCTTCTCCCTTTCTGTTTTCTATTTTTTCAGAAGCCCTGAGTCTTTTTAAGGATCCTTCTCCCCCAGATCAAGCCAGCAACGTGCTCTTTTCTCCCTCCTGCATACCCACCGCCTTTTTCACTGGCGATTCCTCCTCGCCGTCATATATTTTATTTTGTTATCACCCCCACCAGTTGTTGTCAGGCTCAAGCTTCTCGGCCTCCGCAAGGTGACCCATGAAGAAATCAAATCATCCCTCAGTCTTCGAGTCATAACATGATAAAAGGTGCTATATGAGCTACTCTGAGAAACAATATAATCCAACCATCGCTCAGGGGCTGTTTCCAATCTGTCGCAAGTTTTTACTGGTTTACAACACTACCACCCAAAGCAAATGCCCTATACTCTAAGAATTTAATAAACTCAATGTCGGCAGACAGAACTACAGCCTCAGAGTGAACAATACAATTTGTTCTTCATTTCACTGTTATAATAAATGGAGGAGAACATGTAGCCAAAATTATTATTATTTCATAAACACACTTTATAAAGCTTAAATACACTGTAGAAATTTTAGGTACTTTACTGTTAAGAGTTAAGTAGTACTGGTTCCATGATAAAGCATTAACTAGCTCTGCGACTTCGGGCTCATCGTTTAATGTCCTGGGTCTTAGGTTTGTGCTCGGTCACTCAATCATGTTCGACCCTTTGTGACCGCATGGTTGTAGCCCACCAGGATTCCCTGTCCCTGGGATTTTCTAGGCAAGAATACTGGAGTGGGTTGCCATTTCCTCCTTCAAGGGATTTTCCCCACCCAGGGATAGGACCTGAGTCTTCTGCGTCTCCTACATTGGCAGGCAGATTCTTCACCACTGAGCCATGTGGGAAGCCCTGGGTCTTAGGCAGTAAATGCAAAAAAAAAAAAAAAACCTCAGGATAACAATATTTTCACCTGAGACTCCTACCTACCTATTTTTCTGATTTGGTCTTAAGTGAAACCACTTCCGAGATAAAAGCATCAACCTGCTAAGTCGACAGCAAACCCAGCCCGTTATAGGACCCGTGAATGTCAATTATTAATAGATTAAGTGAAACCCACCATCTCTCATTATTTTTGTGAAGGTTCAACACACTAAGAAATGTAAAAGCACTTTGAAAAATTATAAAGCAATATGCAAATGTAATGGCTTATTTTTTAAAGATTTTTTTGATGTCACCATGTTTTTTAAGTCTTTATTGAATTTGTTACAATATTGCTTCTGTTCTATGTTTTGATCTTTCGGCCCAGAAGCATGTGGCGTCTTAGCTCCCTGACCAGGGGCTGAACCCACATCCCCTGCACTGGAAGTCTAAGTCTAAACCACCGGGCCATCAGAGAAGTTCCACAAATGTAATGGATTATTATTACAGAATATGAAGAACTCCTTCAATGTGCTGGCTAATTACATAAAGAACTAAGTAAGGCTCAAACAAAAAGTGCTATAGAATTTCAGCAGAGACCAACGTGGATCAAAATTGAGGGGAGAACATGGATTCATTTGTGTAAAGATCTAATGTGTCATAACAAAGTTTTGCAGACTATAGTATCTGCTATATCTCCATCAGATTCAACAACATTTGTATTTTTTACAATTTTTACCAATTTTTACATAACTATACTAAAAGCCTTAGTTACTGTGGGGGAAAAAAAAATCAATAATGCAGAGGTTTAAGTAACAGAGAGGTTGACGTCTCATGTGATAACCCAGAGCAGTGGGGAGAACAGGTTTACTGTACCTGGTCATTCATGGACTCAACTTTCTTCTAGAAGATGTCTTTGTAATCTTAGAGGAGACTGGTGTCATCTCCAGGATCAAAGCTGGTGATCAGCTTATCAGTGCTCCAGCTCAAAGGAAAACAGCATGAAATGCATGTGTACACTATTTTCTGGCTTAAGCCGGAGGTGGTACACATCACTAGGAATTATATTCTACCGGCCAGAACTTAGTTCCATGACTCAACAGATTTTGATGGAATATCAGCCATCAAACTAGAAGACTTTGTAAAGAATATGGAACTTGAGACGAGCATTGAAAGATATTTACAGTAACAACAGAAAGTCTAGAAAGACCTATAATTATAAACGGTAATTTCCTAGGTCCCTTCTTTGCTGCTACCCAAGATCCTATTGCTTACCTTAGTCCGTGAAATTTTTTCAAACAAATTCTGGAGAAAGAATGAGGACTGTTCCCCCCACCCCACCAAAAAAAAAAAATACATATATATATATATGTATATTGTGTGTGTGTGTGTGTGTATATACCTATATATATAGGTTCGCAGACACAGTGGTAAAGAATCTGCCAGCCAATGCAAAAGGCATTGGAAACTCGGGTTTGATCCCTGGGTTTGGAAGATCCCCTGGAGGAGGAAATGGCAACCCACTCCAATATTCTTGCTTGGAAAATTTCATGGACCGCAGAGCCTAGAGGGCTATAGTCCAGGGGGTTACAAACAGTTGGAAACAACTGAGCCCGCACATATGTAATGTAATACACACACACATGTGTATAGTAGACCTCTGAGACAATGTTTAAGACCTTTATAACGTGCACAGCACAGCAATTTCCCCTCAGAATAACCAGGCACATAAGAATATGCCTGAGAACAAAATTTACCAATATTACAAGCGTTTACAGAGATAAAGATTATAGGGGAAAATGAGCAGAGGTTTTTCACCATCGCAATTTCTAAGCAAGGCTCTCTAAACAGTATATACAATGCAGGTGACAAAATCAACACCAATTAAAAAAAAATCAAGTGAATTTTCAAAATTTTAAAAATGACAGGCGGAGCTGGAAGGGGTGCAGCAATAAGTCTAAATACTCTGTAATTAGAGAAGATACCACAGAGGTTGTAACAAGCTAGCTGGGAAGGATCGCTTGGAGCTCTCCAGGTGGGTAAGAGTAGAAAGGTTTACTTTCCATTTTTCTCTTAACGTCGGGTAAATCCTCAAGCAAATGTTCATTCGCCTCTGGCTCAGCTTAGATGCTCATCCCGTTTAGAACCGCCTCTCAGAGGAGACCCTTTGGACCCAGGTTCTCCACCCAGGGAAGCAGGATATTTAACTCGATTATTGCTGTGAAGCTGAAGATGAGAAATCTCCCTTCTGGCATTAGGAGATGAGTACGTGTCAGCTCTCACCTCTGGGGCCAAAGTGATCTTCAGATGGAATTTACCCACAGCCACCTATCGCGGCTTGCTCCATCTGAAGGCTTCTGTTTGTAAATGTAGCCTCCCTTGAAGGAACACAGTCTTCATTTACATGAGCCTGGGCCTGGGAAGCCCTTATTTATGGTACTGCAAGACAAAGAAAACATCACACAGCAAAAGAGGAAAAAAAAAAAAAGTAAATAAAGTTCCTAATAGTATCTCCCAAGATTTGGCCCCATTTTGACAAAGGACGGTGTCCTTGTTTCTACAAGCTTTGTTCTAACACCAGGACTGGGCTGAAATCTTGGATTTAGATGAAAGATCAAAACTGATAGCATTTGGCTTGTCTGCCTCCAGGGCAGCTTAGAAAAGGGACCTGGTGGGTTGTTAAGTTGTTGACATTTTCAATACTAACTGTACTATTGACTAAACAAGAAGTAATTACTCCAGCTACTTGGAGCATACATTGTCAAAAAATCACCCAGCTGGGTAGCAGTTCTCAGAGTTAGGGGTGGGGCTTTGAAATCCAGAGGAACACGTGCCATTCTGGAAATTAAAAATCATCCCCCGAGAAATAGTGAGCACTTCTCAGAGAGTAATAGCAACAATTTCTAATGATAGAGTAGCAATCAAATGCTTTGTCTCAAGTCATTCAGCACCAAAAGCTTTGTTCTAGAACCTCAAAATGATGTAGGCTTCATGTTATAAAGAAGCAAAATATAACCCAGAGAAGAAGTAAATACCACAGAAATAAAACATAGCTTGGAAACGATTTTTCTGACTGTTCCTTGAGGGCTGTAAGTGACCGTGGCCTTAATTTAAGATCAAGATGTGATTCTGACATAGTCAAGAGTTCTGCATAGAGCTGATGGAACACAGTATTTAGGATTGGGATGGTCCCAGTAATCCTACGTCACCAAAACTCAACCTTACATTTTGCTGCAAAAACTTGGAACCAAGCCCGAGACACAGTGCCCTTCCAGAAGCTTTTCCTCTGGGACACTCACAGTTGTGTTCCACACCCAGTCCCTCTTTGGGAAGCACCCCCTGATCCTAGTCTAGCCCCTCAGCTCCATACTTTTCCCAAATCTAATTTTGGTTCAGAGTTTGCTTTTGCCGCAAAGCCCTTGTCTTAACCCTTCTGAATGAAGAAGTCTCCTAGGTTGGGATGACAAAAGCTCTTCCCTTATTTTTGTGCTGGTTTTGTTCTTGAGCCCATTGCCTAAAATAACCGGCAGGAAGTCACTGCTGTGCTTCTGCATGTGAACACATTTGCCACCATCAGAACCCTTGACCCATAAGAAACAATGATTCCTTTATTACAATAACTATAATGCTCGGTAACCCCCTGAAAGAGGTCTATGTATTTAGTTAGCTTCACTGGCCATCTAAAGACCTCTGCCTCTTCCATGAAGGGCACCTTATTTCTATGGCTTAATTTTTATTTCTCTAGGCTGAGTAATAAGTTAGACTGATGTGCAAAAATTGGGTAAGGATGAGATACTTACTTTAGGTATGTTTGGTTTGCAATAACCCACTAATTCTACAAGAAGGAAGGGGAAATGTGAAAACACATCACATTACCAGATGGTCTTATAGCACGGTCCCTTGTGTTTCTCAAGCTGACAAAATTTTTGTATAAATTGTGGGATTTATATATTACATAGCTATATAATCAGACTTCCTTGGTGGCTCAGCAGTAAAGAACCCACTTGCTAATGTAGAAGGCTCAGGTTCAATCCCTGGGTCGGGAAGTTCCTCTACAGAAAGAAGTAACACCCCTCCCCCTCCAGTATTCTTGCCTGGGAATGGACAGAGGAACCTGGCAGGCTACAGTCTATGGGGTCGCAAAGAGTTGGCCATGACTGAGAGACTAAACCACAGCAACAATAGCCTATGTAATTAACTCTGCTGAAGGTCAGCACAAACTTCTGTAATTACTGGAAGAGAAGGGTGAAAAATCACACTGGTTCATTATTTTCCCAAGTGTGCTACAAGGAACATTAATGAAGCAGAAAGATGGTTTCCAGGGACAAATAATTGGGGTAAGTAATGGATCAAAGAAATAAATAGATTTCTTAAGTATTCTTCTCAGAGCCTTTATTATGTGAATATTGTTATAATATCCACCAAGAGGTGGAACAACACCCACTGTCTTCCCACCTCAGCTGCCCATGACTTTCTTTTTCAGTGACTATCTATCTCCCAGGACTAATGCTCTTCAGATTAATAATAATAATAAACATTGCTGACCACATTTGCATGCTCACCCTGTACCAGGCATTGTGCTAAGCTCATCATATCCCATCTCATGTAACTTTGCAGGGACTCTCAATCACAAGTCACATGAAATCCTCATTTTACAGAAGATGTGAGTTCAGAGAAGTCAAGCAGCAAGTCTAAACTCACAGAGCTGGCAAGTTGCAGAACCAGAACTCATGTCATTCTGACTCCAGAATGTATTCCCTTGATGCTCTATTGTGTATCTGTCCTGCGTCAAAGGAGGGCGATAACTCCCTCCCTTGCCAGTTCCTGCTGAACTTGGATGAGCATAACTGCTTTGGGGGAAGAGAGGAAGAGAGAAAAGGAAAGAAGTTGGGGGAGGGGGGCATGATTTGGTTTAGATTAAAATAAAGTGATCAGATAAGTCATTGCTATTATTTCAAGGGTTTTGAGGGAGTGGAGACCCGGACAGGAAAGACCATTCCTTATTGACAGGATGGGCAACAGAATGGGTTTCTGGTTTTGACAGGTATATACTAAAGTCATCTTTTTTTCAACAAGGTGCAAAGGAAAGCAAGAGGCTTGTTTTATTTTTCACAAATACTTCACATTGCCAAGGTGACCGGAGTTAACATCCCAGCCACAAAACTAGTACAAACCACAGGCAGCCAAGGGAAACCAACGCAGCTCTAAAGGTAGATTCCAAAACGAAACTAAAAATTTGAAAATTAAACAGGGCGGGGGGGGGAGGGGGGACGGGGAGCCTGCATCACAGATTTAAAAAGAATGCCATTTTCTTTAAAAAGTGTTTAACTGCAAATGAAACGCAAGGTTTTTGCTAGTACCCATGTTTTTATAGGGCCAGTTCTTCCACAGTAAGCCCACAAATTTAAAAAATGGGGAGATGGGGGAAAACTGCCTGATACGATTTAATTGAGTTACCTGGAGGGACAAGCTGAAACCAACCAACTTTTCCAGACTCTGGGAAGGAATTTGAATCTCACATGCTCAGTGGGAGCAAGGCTTCATCCGCATTTTAAGATCCCTAGGGTTTCTTGAAAGCTTTGGAAGTTTCTTGGGGAGGCCAGGAGCATTCAGAAACCTAAAAATAAGAAGTGCTTCCCTGGTCACATTTTTTTTTGCACCTGATTTAAATTCATTCTATGGCTCACCGGAAGTTCAGAATCCCTGGCCCAGAAAATAGTTACAATGTCGTTCAAAAGTCAGGGATGGACAAGTAAAGGAGAAACCACCCAAGGCAAAAGCCCCAAGGATTCCCTGAGACCAGAACCTCTCCCTCAACCCCCACCTTCTCCATCCCACCTCCACCCACCCTCCATGGCCCAGCTGCCTCCTTGGGCAGCTAGGAAAGGCCCAACCACTTCAGGCTCCGAAGGGTCTAAGCAGGCGGGGGGTCATTTGTGAGGCAAGCATAGTTTCTCAAAGGGATCTTCTGCCTGCTGATTTTGTGGTCAGAAGTCCATTTGATGCTCATCAGGGCAAGTTCTGCTTTACCAAGACCAGAGAAAGGCCAGATTTCTTAGCCATTAACAGTCAGGCTTCCCTGGTGGCTCAGATGGTAAAGAATCTGCCTACAGTGCAGGAGACTCAGCTTCGATCCCCGGATTGGGAAGAGAATGGCAACCCACTCCAGTTATTCCTGCCTAGAGAATTTCACGGACAGAGGAGCCCCGAGGGCTACAGTCCATGGGATCACAGAGTCAGACATCTGAGTGACTAGCACAACAGTCAGGAAAACCAAGAAAAGCACACCCTAAGGAACTTCCCTGGTGGCCCAGCAGTTAAGACTTTGCGCTTCCACGGCAAAGGGTGTGGGTTCAGTCCCTGGTTGGTGAAGTAAGAGCCCACATGCCCCTAGCGTGTGGGTGCTTAGCTGCTCGGGTGTCCGACTCTTTTGCAGTCCCATGGACCACAGTGTGTCAGGATCCTCAGTCCATGGAATTTTCCAGGCAAGAATATTGGGGTGGATAGCCATTTCCTTCTCCAACTAACTGTCACTGAATGCCTATCTGGGAAAAGATGTTACGTTGGGTTCTAGGAGATAGAAAACTAAAAACCCCACAATTTCTTTCACCCCTCTGCAACAGGAGCTCACGATGCAGTCAAGGAGGTAGAGGATGGTAGTATTGAAAAGAAAAGGCCTTCAGTAGAAACATAGAACCTGGATGCAGAGAAATCAAAAAAGTCTTGCTCAGAAATACTGGATGTTACAGACCATTTTCTGAAGGTTAGAGAATTTTCCGTGCAAACATTCAAGTATAAAGTAAGCCCAATGCTGAAACCCTAAGAAGATTATATCTGTCAAAAATGTATCTATTCTCTCTCTTTTTGGTGTTTCAGACATCTGATCAAAGAGACATGAAGAGATGAGAGAGGCTTCAGTACGAAGACTCTAGAAATGGACTCAAAAACCTTTGGTGACCTTTTCGAATCATAATCACGATCCATTTCTGAGAAGTCTCTTGGTCCCATTCCTGAATCCATAAAGTGATAATAAATTATCCTTGGCACCACCCCCCTCTCTAGGATGTTGAAAGAATTAATGAGATGGCATCTATAAGATGCTTTGAGTTCACTGAAAGATGTCAAGGAAGCAAAATAAGAAATACTGTTATCATTGCAGCTCTTCTAATCCAGTGCGCTTCAGTGGAGTTTAGAAATATCTCCATTCTCTCTTCATAGCTGTCTCTCCCTAACATTTAAAGGTTGGCATGACTGATTCACGGAACATGACTGAGAGCAGCCAACAAAATGGAAAAGCAAAGCTGCATGCAAATCCTGTGTTTCTGCACTGGAGGTCAAGCGGAGGAAAGAATACAGCCTACTTCCTGCCCCCCAATAGCTCAGAGCTCCCTCTGGCTATGTGGCTGTAACTTATCCACACTCAGAAAAGAACTATTCACTTTCCACTCTGAGTCAGAACCTTTGGTCTCCAAACACACTGACAAAAATGCATCCACTTGAGTCATTTTATGTTTGGGATGTTTTTCCCCTAAGCACACATTTTTATCTCCTCTGCTCGGCCTCCCTTCAGAAATTATAGACTTCATTTGCATCTCATTGATTCGTATATATTTGTATACTAATCCATTAGAAACGTGAACTTTTCCCCCCCTTTGCAGACAAGGTATCCTGGATCCTCATTAATTTCAAGCTCCTTGATCCTGATTTTTGGTTTGTTACCTGTATTTGTCTGTTTTGCTATATTCTTTGACCAGTCTCTCTGTCTGGGAAGATGGAGAATACTGAGACTTTTTGGAGATGCTCCTGATAAGATGACTTTGAGCACCTGGGAGAAGTGGGTTTACCCTTTGCGTTACTTCTGTCCATGTCGCAAATTCACACATTTGACATGGGAGGTGAAGATTGCTCCAAGATGGTTTCACAAGTTAAGAATGTGGAAAATACCCACATCCTACTGCAAACACTGACCAAATGAACTCTTCAACTGAGGCAGCCATTCAATAACAACAGCAGCAAAGAAAAAAAAAAAAAAGCAAGAAGTCAAACGAAAGGAAATATGCTTAAAGATTTTTGTAAAAAAGCATCACCAACTCAATGGACATGAATTTGAGCAAACTTCAGGAGATAGTGGAAGATAGGGAAGCCTGACGTGCTGCAGTCCATGGGGCCTCGAAGAGTCAGACATGACTTGGCAACTGAACAGCAACAATTTTAGTAAAAAACTTGAAAGGAATGAACACAACATCCTTCGAGGCAAAGACATCGCCATTCTCACCCTCAGTGGAGCAGTGACTTCTAGTCTCTCTAGCAATAGCCATGACCTCCAACAGCCTTCCAACCAAACCTAAATCATACCAGCTCCAAATAGTAAACAAGATGGCAATGGTAGTTGATCTCATCCCACAGTAGACCTTCAACAGAAAGAAAAAATAATTACAATTTTCCTGAGCCAAATGGTACTTACTATTCAGGGTGTTTATTTATTTATTTTGTAATCCCTATCCCTCCAGCACAAACTCTCTCAAGCTCAGACTGGTCCGTTCTCAGTTTGCCCATCATTTCCCAGCCCCAGAGAACATGCCTTTTAACCTTTTCCTTCTGCCAGAACTAGGTCAGATATTCTGGGAGGCCTTGTCTGTCCAATCACCACACAGGGATTACTTCCTTTTTCTGGAGCATCTTTAGAAGGCATCTCTCCCTGGCACCGAGCATAGATGGTTCTCGTACTGTGTTTGCCAATCACTCTACATTGAATTGGTGCGGGAACAGAAAGCTAAGAAAGCACATACCCTGGCCTGAGCGGTCCCCAGTCTGTTGTGGTAAACAGCTTGGCTTCTCAGAGTCCGTACACTCCTAAGGCAGAGGTCTTTGTGATTCTTTCTATTTTCTTTTCAGTAGCTCCCTGACTCAGGTGAATACGGAATGATTCAGATACGAAACCAAAGAAGACTCTCCCAAAGACTGATGCTTGAAAATGCTTCCTTTTAATTGGAGAACCCCAGAGTTAGTAGAAGGAAAGAAATCATAAAAATTAGGGCAGAAATAAATGCAAAAAAAAAAAAAAGATAAAGAAAATGCTTCCTTTTTAACTCACAATTTCTAACACACACCAAAATTTAGCCCTCTGAACAAGAGCAATACTGCTCCATTCCTTTAGGCATTTTCTAACTACCATTTACTGGCTCTCTAATTTAGGAATTCTGGAGGCCACTGGAAAGGACAGTGGCAGGGCGGGGGTCGGGGAAGGAGGCGGGGTGAGGTGATAATGTATTTGCATAACAAAATATGTTTCTAGTAAGAGATTCCAGTCCCTCGAAATTAAAAGGAAACCCAAACAAATTTGCAAGGACTAGGGGCAGTTCTTCACTTGCCTCTTAGCTCCAGCAAACAGCTCAGTCATTCAGAAAGTCTTTAGAAGGTCCCTCCCCACCTCCCCCGCCCCCTCAGGCGACATTAGCTAAGCACAATTATTTAAGTCCAACCAAAAAGCACAAAACAGAGTACGTGGACCACTGCCCCCAAGAGTGTGGAGCAAAAGGCATACATTTTTCCGGGGGAAATGGCAGGACTCCGCTGCCCTGTCATTCCTTCTGGGGCACTGGAATTCATCTTCAGGACAGTCCCAGACCAAGGAGAGGCTGCCGCAGCCAAGTGACCCCACCCTGCCTCCTCTGCACGCAAGCCCCGCCCCACCCTCTTGTTGCAGCCCCTCCCAGCCCTTCCTGTACCTGCCCCGCCTCACGCTCAGAGCAGCAAAGCACAGAGACCCAAGGCCATGTATTCTGACCCGTGTCCTTTCCCTCCAAAGCAAATTTCCATTGGACAGTCTCGAAACCCATGACTTATTTTGTGACAACACATGCTTCTGGCCATGGGTTTCATTGCTTATTTCCAGGTAAAAGGGGAAAAAGAAGAAGAAAACACCATCTGTAATGTAATTATTTTCAAGAGGGATTTTTACAAACAGCTTCATGTAAAAGCTCAGACTTATTAAGAAGGCTTGTTTAGAGTTTCAGAAGGACCTGGATTTCAGTCCAGCTCTGCATCTCACTAGCTGGGTGACCAAGCAAACTATTTCAGTATTCTTAACCTGAAAGATGTGAGGGTCAGACTTGTGTAACCAATATGATTAGATAGTACAGTATAAAGGACAGAATAGAATGCCTGGCATTTAATAAGCCCAAATGGTTTCCCAGATGGCACAGGGGTAAGAATCCACCTGCCAGTGCAGAAGACGCAGAAGAGACATTTTGATCCCTGGGTCGGAAAAATCCCCTGGAGAAGGGAATGGCAACCCACTCCAGTATTCTTGCCTGGAGAATCCCATGGACAGAGGGGCCTGGCGGGCTACAGTCCATGGGGTCACAAAGAGTCAGACACGACTGAGCAGGAGCAAGAAGAGCTTTTTATGCCAAAGCTGGGACTGCAAGTGGGAGATGTATTGAAAGCACAAAGTCAAGAGAAGGATCAGAGAGCTCAAGATGCTTCCCAGGGCAGGGCAGGAGAATTTGAACTTCAAAGATGAGACCAAAGAGGTAGGCAAGGCCAGGATAGCTCATGAAGGACCCTTANACGACTGAGCAGGAGCAAGAAGAGCTTTTTATGCCAAAGCTGGGACTGCAAGTGGGAGATGTATTGAAAGCACAAAGTCAAGAGAAGGATCAGAGAGCTCAAGATGCTTCCCAGGGCAGGGCAGGAGAATTTGAACTTCAAAGATGAGACCAAAGAGGTAGGCAAGGCCAGGATAGCTCATGAAGGACCCTTAAGGAGTCTGGATTATTTCCTGAAAACTAGAAACCTTTAAGCAGTGGAGCAACAGAATCAAGCGTCACTTGATTCTGATGACAGAATCACACACTCTGATCACAGTGTGAAGAGATTAAAGGTGGGAAGTGGGAGGTGAAGGGTAACATAAAATTGAAGTGCCGTCATGACCGTTGACTCAAAAACCCAACCATGTGCACCACGATTTCATCCCCTAAATAAGAATAATACAGGTCAACGCCTTTAGGGGTTTCTCAAGTGTACTTTTATTTGCTTCCTAATTGGAGAATTTTTAAGCAGATGACAATTAGCAAAATTCCTAACTGAAATAACGAAGATGTTAGGAGAGACTACAGATTCCTGCTTGGGAAATGGATAGAACACGATGCCATTCACCAAGAAAGGAAAAGAGAAGAGAAAGACAGGGAAGGAATGGAAGAGGGATGACTTCAGCTTGACCTTCCGGATTTGGGTTCCCAAAGCGCCCAGATGCACAGATGCCCACCCATCTGTCTCTTTCATCTGGAACTCAGGAGAGGAATCTGAGCTAGAAACAGAGTCGAAATACATCTACTCCCGGGAAAGACTCACCTGGGAAATGTGTGCAATGACAAGAAGACCAAGATTAGAATCTGGGCACCATCATCATTATATTCATCTTAAATTTCTCATCTGTTTCAAGGTTTATTTAAAAATATGATACAAGAAACGAGTTGGTGGTTTAGTCGCTAAGTCATGTCAGATCCCATGGATTATAGCCTACCAGGTTCCTCTGTCCATACTTTACTATTCTATACAATGATTGAATCTTCTTGAATTTTCTTATCATGCTTGCATGATTTACACTAGAATTGCTTTTCCTCATTTCAAGTTTCACATAGAACAAAGAAAAGAATGCTTCTTTTCTTTTAATATGAGCACAGTTCAAGAGAGTCATCATCCCTATTTTTTGTCTAAAACCAGTTTTATCAGAGAAACAAAGCAACAATTTCTGCATCTGCAAGACAAGTGTTTGGCTTTAGCCAGTAAGTACAGATAGATGTGTGTGTGTGGGGGGGGGGTGTGGATGTGTGTGTACACAGGAGCCCATTCCTATTGTCCAGGGTAACACTTGGAGACGCCCATACAATTCAGTATAGAAAAAGAAAATCTTCCCACTATGTCAGAAAGTTATCAGGATACATTAAAAGCTTGTATTATTTCAGGAATCGGTTTCTGAATATTATTTTGCTTCTCACTTTCAAACAGAAATGCTCAAAGTCTTGAAATACAAATAAAAAAAATATGAATATACTTTAAGGATGATCAGTGGAAGCAGTGTCTAGAGAGGAGACCCGGTAGGAGCAGCCAGAGATGAGAAAGGTAAATAGTGCCGAATGCAGAAGGAAACGTCAAGGAGGTAATGGAAAATGCCCAGGGGACTTAGTAACTCAGATGACCTCCAGGAAGTTAGTTCAGAGGCTTGATGTGGGCGGACAGCATTCTCCTTCTGTTTAGCTGTGACATTTGACTCACCAGTACTTCAACTTACAACTTTTCTGTTGGTGTCAAAAGCAGATGAGGAGCTGCTTGGGCCCGAATGCAAAGTGTCTTGACTCAGCAGAGATAAAAAGTCAACTACCAACTGCTCAGAAGGTCAGCGGTGGTAACCAGGAGACGCGTGTGGAGGCGTTATGCTGGGTGGACTAGAGAACCTTCAGAAAAACTTCTTTCTGGTGTGGCCATGTGCTGTATTACCCAGTAGAAAGAGTTTAGCAAGGAAATAAAAAAGTTCATTTTAGTTACAATGCCTTTGAGTTGCAAAGTTCCAGCCAATAGTTGAATTTTAATTGTCTTTCTCTGCTTGCAAATCCTCCAAACCCAAGTAAGGATCTGTGCACTTTTCCTTTGTCCCGGTGGGGTCTTTCAGAAGAATCCAGTGCTTCAGACCTGAAACTCCAGTACATCGCTGTCTTGAATACCGGTGGGTACCACACAGGCATCCTGCCTGGGGCCACCCTGGGTAGGGAGCCCCAGGGGCAGGATGATGGCCCCTGCGAGGTTTCTGGCTCCTCCGTGGGGTCCTGGGCAGTGCCTCATGTGCGAGCACGTACAAGGCCACAAGGAGGTGCTCGCCACGGTCAAGGCCATCCCGGTGCAGGTGGATGGGGACCCAAGCCAGCTGGCAGCCTCAGGCTTTCGCACCTTCCTGTGCAAGTGGCCCACCAGGGTGCAGAAGACCTAGCGG
>SJYA01001903.1:634547-746031 GCA_006410615.1 Neotragus moschatus | reverse complement strand
GGGGGGGGAGGGGAGGCGCCGCTGGAGAGCAACAGCAGTGGGTGCCTGAGCAGCTGTGGGTGGATCCAGGTTAGCAGGCAGCATGCACAACCACGACGCCCAGTTTAAGAAGGTGCAGCTTCCAGAGGCCTCCGTGCAGCTGGGTGGGGTGCTGGTTCTGGGAGACAGTGACCTAGAGCCTCTGCTGAGCCCACATCCAGAAGCTCCAGCAGGAGCTCAACAGTCAGGAAGCCACATCCTTGATCAAGGCCCTGAACTGGCCCCCAGGTGGTACTTCCTGGATGCAACCACTGCCAGCCACTTCTACAGAATGGACCTAAACCAGGAACCCCTCAGCTGCGTGACTGAGATGGCACCCGAGGAGGCTTGTATCCTGGACCAAGAGCCCTGGGGGGCACGGCCCAGCCTGACCTCACACTTCCCCTCTCTCCACCTCACCTTGCCCTCCTAAGGCCCCTGGCACGGCCAGGGGCGGGTGCCCGCACTCCTGAAAATGATAAACTGCTTGAGGCTGCCAAGAGGAACAGCTTCTGAAAGAGACAGATGCTGCATCGAGCTGTAGGAGCCGCCGGTTCTTGCTCCCCGTGGTCAGTACCAGCAGCAAGGAAGGGATCTGCTATGTGCTGGACCGCCCCCAAATGCTGGGGAGGAAGGAGGCCAGGCTGCACCAGGCGGCAGCCTGGACCAGTGCGCCAGCTGCCTTTACATCGTGGAGAGCGGGGGAGCCTCCATCATGAAGACTGAGCAGCGGAGGAACCAACGAGGCTGAGAAGGCTCAGCACACCAAGCTGCCGCCTACCTGGGTATCGGCAGCATGACCCTCCAAAGCACCCGGAGGACTAGGAGATGGCTGTGGAGTGGTGGAGCCAGTACAGGGCAGTAGGGGACAGAGTCACCCAGACATGACCCATCCCCCTTTTGGTCCAGCCTGACTGCCACGTGCCAGCTGGACAGCCACCAGGGGGCCCCCACCCCAGGGAAGGAGCAGGTTGTGCACCCCGGGGGGCCGCCCCAGCCGAGGGATGGACTCTGAGAAGCCAGAAGGTCTCACCTGTTCCCCTCCGAGGCCCCAACTTGATTCAGAGGCTCACAGGGGAAGAGGAAACTGAAGGGGAATTAACTTCTGAACACAGATACTGTGTGAAAAGAACAAATTTGTATATGGGATTTCTTGAGATTTCTTGATGAATAAATAATTAAATGGATGGATTACTTATTGCCAACATAGTGATAAATTAGATATGGGAACTAAGGTGTGTGTCAGCTTCATTTTTTTTCATGGACAAAGTAATTTGTTATATATCAAATATAAAGGTCGCAAAATAAATGTACTCAATTCTAGTCAGTATCTGGAACGTACAGAATTAATTAGAAAAATATAAAATCAACCAACTTTTCCACAGTAAAAGACACAGTACTCATTTGTCACCTTCTCCAGCATCTCCCGTTCCAGCCATAATCATTAAAACAGTGGTGAGCTTGTAATTCTTCCATTTCGCTTTTTGACATTATGATCTCACGATTTCTTTTTCTCTGGGTTGTTTCAGCAAATGTTGGCACAAGAGACTCTGTACATAATGAAGACACAATCGTCTTCTTTCAGTTTTCTTGACACGGAATGTTGGACCAGATTGACCATCTCACATGGATTCAAAGTATTTGAAGGTGTGGCTAGTGTGATCTGTGGTTACATAGTTTTGCTGGCTTGTACATAAACACAAGGAGAAGGTGATGAACACATTCTAAAAGCCAGTTCTAATCCCGGGAAAAAGACATTTCCAGCTCCGATAGAGTATCACTGTCCAATGGAAACTCAATGTGAAACTTAGACGCCATTTAAAATTTTCTAATTTTGGAATAATAACACCTCTCTTAGCTATGTCATTAGAAGAGCCCCTAAAGCTGGGAAAGATCAAAGGCAACAGGAGAAGGATGCGGCTGAGGACAAGATGGTTAAATAGTCTCCCAGACTCAATGGCCATGAATCTGAGGAAACTTTGGAAGATAGTGGAGGGAGGAGGAGCCATGGGGTCACAAAGTGCTGGACACAACTTAGTGATTGAACAACAACAAAATCCAATTGTTCATTATATAGAGTACCTATTATTATTACCAATTTGATTTAAGTCTCAACTGATGTTTGTTGAGTATATAGTGTGTTGCAGGCAGCTTCACTTCAGTTCAGTTTAGTCCCTCAGTCACGTCTGACTCTTTGCAACACCATGGACTGCGGCACGCCAGGCCTCCCTGTCCATCATCAACTCCCAGAGTTTACTCAAACTCATGATCATAGAGTTGCAAATGCCATCCAACCATCTCATCCTCTGTTGCCCCCTTCTGCTCCTGCCTTCAATCTTTCCCACCATCAGGGTCTTTTCCAATGAGTCAGTTCTTCACTTCAGGTGGCCACAGTATTGGAGTTTCAGCATAAGCATCAGTCCTTCCAATGAATTCAGGACTGATTTCCTTTNCCATCTCATCCTCTGTTGCCCCCTTCTGCTCCTGCCTTCAATCTTTCCCACCATCAGGGTCTTTTCCAATGAGTCAGTTCTTCACTTCAGGTGGCCACAGTATTGGAGTTTCAGCATAAGCATCAGTCCTTCCAATGAATTCAGGACTGATTTCCTTTAGGATGGACTGGCTGGATCTCCTTGCAGTCCAAGGGACTGTCAAGAGTCTTCTCCAACACCACAGTTCAAAAGCATCAATTCTTCGGTGCTCAGCCTTCTTTACAGTCCAACTCTCACCTCCATACCTGACCACTGGAAAAACCATAGCTTTGACTAGATGGACCTTAGTTGGCAAAGTAATGTCTCTGCTTTTTAATATGCTTTCTAGGGTGCTCATAACTTTTCTTCCAAGGAGCAAGTGTCTTAATTCCATGGCTGCAATCACCATCTGCAGTGATTTTGGAGCCCCTCCCCAAAAATAAAGTTTGTCACTGTTTCCACTGTTTCGCCATCTATTTGCCATGAAGTGATGGGATCAGATGCCATTATCTTAGTTTTGAGAATGTTGAGTTTTAAGCCAACTTTTTAACTCTCCTCTTTCACTTTCACCAACAGGCTGTTTAGTTCTTCACTTTCTGCCATAAGGGTGGTGTCATCTGCGTATCTGAGGTTATTGATATTTCTCCCAGCCATCTTTATCCCAGCTTGTGCTTCATCTAACCCCAGCATTTCTCATGATGTACTCTGCATATAAGTTAAATAAGCAGAGTGACAATATACAGCCTTGACGTACTTCTTTCCCAATTTGGAACCAGCCTATTGTTCCATGTCCGATTTTAACTGTTGCTTCTTGACCTGTGTACAGGTTTCTCTGAAGGCATGTAAGATGGTCTGGTATTCCCATCTGTTGAAGAATTTTCCACAGTTTGTTGTGATGCACAGAGTGAAAGTCTTTGGCATAGTCAATAAAGCAGAAGTAGATGTTTTTCTGGAACTCTCTTGTTTTATCGATGACACAATGGATGTTGGCAATTTGATCTCTGGTTCCTTTGCCTTTTCTAAATCCAGCTTGAACATCTGAAAGTTCTCTGTTCACATACTGTGGAATCCTGGCTTGGACAGCTTTGAGCATTGCTTTGCTAGCATGTGAGATGAGTGCAGTTGTGCAATAGTTTGAACATTCTTTGGCATTGCCTTTCTTTGGGATTGGAATGAAAACTGACCTTTTCAAGTGCTAGGGCCACTGCTGAGTTTTCCAAATTTGCTGACATTGAGTGCAGCACTTTAACAGCATCATATTTTAGGACTTGAAATAAATCAACTGGATTTCCATCACCTCCACTAGGTTTCTTTGTAGTGATGCTTCCACTTGACTTTGCATTCCAGGATGTCTGGCTCTAGGTGGGTGATCACACCGTCATGATTATCTGGATCATGAAGATTTTTTTTGTATAGTTCTATGTATTCTTGCCACCTCTTCTTAATATCTTCTGCTTCTGTTAGATCCATACCNCATCTGCAGTGATTTTGGAGCCCCTCCCCAAAAATAAAGTTTGTCACTGTTTCCACTGTTTCGCCATCTATTTGCCATGAAGTGATGGGATCAGATGCCATTATCTTAGTTTTGAGAATGTTGAGTTTTAAGCCAACTTTTTAACTCTCCTCTTTCACTTTCACCAACAGGCTGTTTAGTTCTTCACTTTCTGCCATAAGGGTGGTGTCATCTGCGTATCTGAGGTTATTGATATTTCTCCCAGCCATCTTTATCCCAGCTTGTGCTTCATCTAACCCCAGCATTTCTCATGATGTACTCTGCATATAAGTTAAATAAGCAGAGTGACAATATACAGCCTTGACGTACTTCTTTCCCAATTTGGAACCAGCCTATTGTTCCATGTCCGATTTTAACTGTTGCTTCTTGACCTGTGTACAGGTTTCTCTGAAGGCATGTAAGATGGTCTGGTATTCCCATCTGTTGAAGAATTTTCCACAGTTTGTTGTGATGCACAGAGTGAAAGTCTTTGGCATAGTCAATAAAGCAGAAGTAGATGTTTTTCTGGAACTCTCTTGTTTTATCGATGACACAATGGATGTTGGCAATTTGATCTCTGGTTCCTTTGCCTTTTCTAAATCCAGCTTGAACATCTGAAAGTTCTCTGTTCACATACTGTGGAATCCTGGCTTGGACAGCTTTGAGCATTGCTTTGCTAGCATGTGAGATGAGTGCAGTTGTGCAATAGTTTGAACATTCTTTGGCATTGCCTTTCTTTGGGATTGGAATGAAAACTGACCTTTTCAAGTGCTAGGGCCACTGCTGAGTTTTCCAAATTTGCTGACATTGAGTGCAGCACTTTAACAGCATCATATTTTAGGACTTGAAATAAATCAACTGGATTTCCATCACCTCCACTAGGTTTCTTTGTAGTGATGCTTCCACTTGACTTTGCATTCCAGGATGTCTGGCTCTAGGTGGGTGATCACACCGTCATGATTATCTGGATCATGAAGATTTTTTTTGTATAGTTCTATGTATTCTTGCCACCTCTTCTTAATATCTTCTGCTTCTGTTAGATCCATACCATTTCTGTCCCTTATTGTGCTCATCTTTGTATGAAATATTCCCTTGGTATCTCTAATTTTCTTGAAGAGATATCTAGTCTTTCCTATTCTGTTGTTTTCCTCTATTTCTTTGCATTGATCACTGAGGAAGGCTTTCTTATCTTTCCTTGCTATTCTTTGGAACTCTGCATTCAAATAGCTATAGCTCTCCTTTTCTCCTTTGCCTTTCGTGTCTCTTCTTTTCTCAGCTATTTTTAAGGCCTCGTCAGACAACTATTTTGCCTTTTTGCATTTCTTTTTCTTGGAGATGGTCTTGATCACTGCCTCCTGTATGATGTCACAAACCTCTGTCCATAGTTCCTCAGGCACTGTATCTATCAGTTCTAATATCTTGAATCTATTTGTCACTTCCTCTATATAATCATAAGGGATTTGATTTATGTCATACCTGAATGGTCTAGTGGTTTTCCCTACTTTCTTCAATTTAAGTCTGAATTTGCCAATAAGGAGTTCATGATCTGAGTCACAGTCAGCTCCCAGCTTTGTTTTTGCTGACTGCATAGAGCTTCTCCTTCTTTGGCTGCAAAGAATAGAATTAATCTGATTTCACTATTGACCATCTGGTGATGCCCACGTGTAGATTCTTCTCTTGTGTTGGAAGAGGGTGTTTGCTATGACCAGTGCATTCTCTTGGCCAAACTCTGTTAACCTTTGCCCTGCTTCATTTTGTACTCCAAGGCCAAATTTTCCTGTTACTCCAGGTATCNGTGTTGACCATCTGGTGATGTCCATGTGTAGAGTCTTCTCTTGTGTTGTTGGAAGAGGGTGTTTGCTATGACCAGTGCATTCTCTTGGCCAAACTCTGTTAACCTTTGCCCTGCTTCATTTTGTACTCCAAGGCCAAATTTTCCTGTTACTCCAGGTATCTCTTGACTTCCTACTTTTTCATTCCAGTCCCCTATAATGAAAAGGACATCTCTTTTGGGTGTTAGTTCTTAGAAAGCCTTGGAGGTCTTCATGGAACTGTTCAACTTCAGCTTCTTCAGCATTACTGATCATGGCATAGACTTGGAATATTGTGATACTAAATGGTTTGCCTTGGAAATGAACAGAGATCATTCTGTCGTTTTTGAGATTGCATCCAAGTACTGCATTTGAACTCTTTTGTTGACCATATTGGCTACTCCATTTCTTCTAAGGGATTCCTGCCCGCAGTAGTAGATATAGTGGTCATCTGAGTTAAATTCACCCATTCCAGTTCATTTCAGTTTGCTGATTCCTAAAATGTCAGTGTTCACTCTTGTCATCTCCTGTTTGACCACTTTCCATTTGCTTTGATTCATGGATCTAACATTCCAGGTTCCTATGCAATATTGCTCTTTACAGCATCAGACTTTACTTCCATCACCAGTCACAGCCACAGCTGGGTGTTGTTTTTGCTTTGGCACCATTCCTTCATTCTTTCTGGAGTTATTTCTCCACTGATCTCCAGTAGCATATTGGGCACCTACCAACCTGAGGAGTTCATCTTTCAGTATCCTATCTTTTTGCCTTTTCATACTGTTCATGGGGTTCTCAAGGCAAGAATACTGAAGTGATTTGTCATTCCTTTCTCCAATGGATCACAGTCTGTCAGACCTCTCCACCATGACCCATCCACCTTGGGTGGCCCTATATAGCATGGCTCATAGTTTCACTGAGTTAGACAAGGCTGTGGTCATGTGGTCAGATTGGCTAGTTTTCTGTGGTTGTGGTTTTCAGTCTATCTGCCCTCTGATGGAGAAGGATAAGAGGCTTATGGAAGCTTCCCGATGGGAGAGACTGACTGAGATGGAAATTGGGTCTTGTTCTGATGGGCAGGGCCATGCTCAGAAAATCTTTAATCCAATTTTCTGTTGATGGGTGGAGCTGTGTTCCCTCTCTGTTGTTTGACCTGAGGCCAAACTGCGGTGGAGGTAATGAAGATAATAGAGACCTCCTTCAACAGGTCCCATGGACACACTGCTGCACTCAGTGCCCCCAACTCTGCAGCAGGCCACTACGCCTCTGCAGAGACTCCCGGACACTCACAGGCAAGTCTGGTTCAGTCTCTGGTGGGGTCACTTCCCCCCTTTCTCCCAGGTCCTGGTGCACACAAAGTTTTGTTTCTGCCCTCCAAGAGTCGGTTTCCCCAGTCCTGTGTAAGTTCTGGTGGCTCTATGGTGGGGTTAATGGTGACCTCCTCCAAGAGGGCTTATGCCATACCCAGGTCTACTGCACCCAGAGCCCCTGCCCCTGTGGCAGGCCACTGCTGACCCGTACCTCTGCAAGAGACCCTCAGACACAGTTCGGTCTCAGTCTCTGTGGGGTCTCTGGGTCCTGGTGCACACAAGGTTTGTTTGAACCCTCTGAGCATCTCTGGCGGGTATGGGGTTTGATTCTAAGCATGATTTTGTCCCTCCTATCATCTTGCTGGGGCTTCTCCTTTGCCCTTGGATGTCCGATATATTTTTTTGGTGGGATCCTACATTCTTCTGTCAACGGTTGTTCAGCAGCAAGTTGTAATTTTGGAGTTCTCTCAGGAGAAGATGAGCACACCTGCTTCTATTCCACCATCTTGGAGAAAAGATCTTAGAGGCTTGTATGCCCATCACCCTCCCCTGTATCCCTAACTGATCCCCAATTCAGCCTGATATTTCATCTCCCATAAACTCATTCACATCAGCCTTGTGTCTTCTTCACCATCCCAAGAACTGCTGACCTCCACCAATGATTTCCAAATGCCACGATGTTGGTGAGTGCCAGATTATGAAAAAGTTTTCACGGGTCCAGGTCAAAATAATAACAGTGATAATAATAGTCACAGCAATGTAGATTTTCTTCATAAAGACAAAATGATTAAATCTAAGTAATTTCTCTTATTCTAAGGTTATCCTTCTTTTTTTTTTTTTTTTTTTTTTTCTTTTTTGCTAAAATGTCTCCTTTTTAAAATTAAAGGATGATGGTGGCTGCGGTGGAGGTCATAGTGGTGATAATGACACACTGTTTTGTTGTTGTTTTTGTTAATGTCCTTTTGGAGCAAAATCTTTTAAATGACAATATTGTGTTTATCCCCACTATTTTGGATTAGGTCCTTGAAGTCCACACTGTATGCCTCCACTTTCTTCTGATGTCAGTAATTTGAGGAGGGAGTCTTACCTCACTATTGTTTAGCCAGATTTTCTGCTGAAGAATCAGCTTTTCACTGTTGTTGGGTTAATACAAGTAAAGAACCTTCTTGCAATGCAGGAGACCCGGGTTCCATCCGCAGGTCAGGAAGATCCCCTGGAGAAGGGAATGGCTGTCAACCCCAGTATTCTTGCCTGGAGAATCCCATGGACAGAGGAGCCTGGCAAGCTACAGTCCATGGGGTTGCAAANACAAGTAAAGAACCTTCTTGCAATGCAGGAGACCCGGGTTCCATCCGCAGGTCAGGAAGATCCCCTGGAGAAGGGAATGGCTGTCAACCCCAGTATTCTTGCCTGGAGAATCCCATGGACAGAGGAGCCTGGCAAGCTACAGTCCATGGGGTTGCAAAGAGTCTAACATGACTAGTTGACTAACACTAATATGAAAATCTTGAAAATACTCATACGAGCAACCTTTGATCTGGTTTCTGTCTCCATTGCCTGCTTTAGCCTTACTGCTCTCCAGCCCTGCCCCAGCTTCCCACTCAAGATGTAGGTATGAAGACCTCTCCTTTTTTCCATCACAGCTCTTCTCTTCAGAGCCGTTGCATACCTGCCCTTGTTCCCGAAACACACACTCCTTGCCCATTCCCCTCCTCTCCCCACTTCTCAGGGCCAACACTCAGCCATCCTTCAGGGCTGGCTGAAACAGCACACCTCCACTTCCCAAGAACCCACTGAGGTCCCCCCAAGAGATCTTTTTCCTGCTTCAGGAGGGGAAGGGTTGCCCCACACAGAGGGAGGGTAAATGGATTCCCAGAGGTAGTGCCTGAGCCAGGTCCAAAACCCAGGCTTCCTGGTGACAGAACAGAGAGGCCTTGACAAAACATCTGTGCCCTAATGAGGTCTTGGTATTGGTAGAATGGGGATGGGAGGATACAATGTGGGGAAAGAAGGGCAAAGGGACTGAAATGGAAGGACCCAAGACGGAACTAGCAGCTTCCGCCTCTGCCATACTCAAAGCCCAGTCCCATAAAGAGACAAGGTCATTAGAAATCCTGTGTGACCCTGGGTGGATGATATATAAACTGTAAATCCCTTGCACCTTTAAGAACAAACAAAGGAAATGCCTGTTTGAAAGTGACACATCTCCTCTTTACACGTATCACAATGCCTTTAAAATGTCCATTTTCTCATTCCCTTCCACCTCCACTTCCTCCCTTGCAGAGCACCTCCCTTGCAGAGCATCCAGGCAAGCAGCAGGCTCTGGTCACCTCCATGCTAGCTTCCTTGGGCCAACCCACCTTCATGTGACACTATGCCATCTCAGGGAGCTCCTCAGCCATTCTGTCAGCAGGGCCTTTGTTCCAACCTGCTGCTCTCAGGGAGGGAGGTGTGCAGGGAGCTGCGACACCCAGGGGCCCCAGAGCACACTCTGAGGACACTCCTGCCCCCCTTGCTGAGGACAGCACTCACCTACGGAGATGGAACAGCTGTTTCTCACAATGGATGTTTTGCGAGGACTGTCCTCCTTTCCCCCAGTGTAAACTGAGTATCCCCAGACATCTTGCTTGGAGTCCCAAACAACATCGGGATTCAGATCAGCACTTCTGAGCTGTTTGCCAGCAAAAAGGCAAAAAAAAAATTAATTAATTAATTAAAAAACTATGAAGCCCTTTCTTTGACACTCCTCTGTAAGAAATAATACGAAGAAAACCCAACCTATAGATCAAAACCCCAGACAAAACTCATGCCCCAGCTGCTGTTCAGATCTCTGATGGGGCTGGTCCTGGAATGACCCTCAGGAGGGAAGTTGCTCAAGCACGTGACATGACTCATTGGTTTATGAAAGTGGGACAAACAAGAGGAAGCTAGTGCCTGGAGAAACAATGGGAAGTGGGAATGATCTGTCTTCTGGAGAGCATGAGAACAGGGAATACTGCTGGATGGCAGGACATGGTTTCCCTGACCAGATCCTCTGCAAGCACTCGGCATGACATCACAGCCCCTTCTGTCTTGGTGTCCTGCTGGAGGAGCCCCTGAATTTCTTGACCTCTCCTCCAGTGTACCGACAGGATGGAAACTGCGAGACTGGGGGGAGGGCCAGGCAAGGAGATCGCATGCTGACTCTATTCCACCTCAGCTGTCCAGGGTTAAAGCAGAGAGAAATCCAATGCTGACATGGCATCAGTAGGGTCCCCCGTTCCTGTACTTATATCATGACCATAAATGGCAACCAAGTGGAGCAAAGATGAGGGGTTCATGGTTACCTTAGTGAACAAGAGAAAAATGGAGGTGAGGGCTGTGAAAACAGGCCACTGATTGAGTAATTGCAACGCTGTTCTGTTGGTGAAAATTGGAAATATTGGCAGGGGATGAAGCAGCTGAGCTGGAACTTAGAGCTGACTCTCCTTTGCCGCCTAGAAGAAGAGCCACATCGGGGTGATAAACTCCTTGAACTGTGTCTAAGTAGCAGTGCTGTTTACTTGGAGGAAGGAAGCTGNGCTGTTCTGTTGGTGAAAATTGGAAATATTGGCAGGGGATGAAGCAGCTGAGCTGGAACTTAGAGCTGACTCTCCTTTGCCGCCTAGAAGAAGAGCCACATCGGGGTGATAAACTCCTTGAACTGTGTCTAAGTAGCAGTGCTGTTTACTTGGAGGAAGGAAGCTGTCAGTTTTGTTTCTTCACAATGAGCCAACCACAATGTGCCTGATGGATCCAGGATGAGTGAAAGAGGGACCCGTCAAGTGTAGGAAACAAGATTTGTCTCAGGATTAGATTTAGGAAGACAAAAGTCACCAGGAGACGGCCAGACAGGTATTGTTTGCTGTGAAACATCAAGCATGGAGTTGTTTTTCTTGAGGGTTCCCTCCACATCCTGGGTGGGGGCAGGAGGCAGAGACCTAAAATACTCATTCTATCATTCACCATTTTAAAAAAATGTAGATTTTGCCCCACTCCAATATTTTTTATTATTGATTCTTATTGGATTATGGCGCTAATGGTAAAGAATCCACCTGCCAATGCAGGAGACATAAGAGACTCAGGCTCGATTCCTGAACCGGGAAGATCCCTGGGGGAGGGCATAGCAACCCACCCCAATATTCTTGCCTGAAGAATTCCATGGACAGAGGAGCCCAACTGGCTACAGTCCATAAGAGTAGCAAAGAGTTGGGCTCGGCTGAAGTGACTTAACGCGCGCACCAGGCACACACACCATGCATGCCATGCATGCATGCATAGTTGCTTTACGATGCTGTATTAGTTTCTGAGGTACAGCAAAGTGAACCAGCTATACACATACATATATGCCCTCTTTTTTGGATTTCCTTCCCATTTAGGTCACCACGGAGAGCTGAGGAGAGTTTCCTGTGCAATACAATAGGCTGTCATTAGTTGTCTATTTCATACACAGTATCACTAGTGCGTATGTGTCAACCCCAGTCTCCCACTCCAATATTTTAGATGATATATTTAGATGTGCTCAGTTGTGTCAGACTCTTTGTGACCCCATGGACTGTAGACCATCAGGCTCTCTGTCCGAGGGATTTTCCAGGCAAAAATACGGGGTTGTAATTTCCTCCTTCAGGGGATCTTCCCAAAGAACCTGCCTCTCCTGCGTCTCCTGCATTGGCAGGCTGATTCTTTACCACTGAGCCGTCTGGGAAGTCCCTTTCTTTCCCCTTGCCAGAATACTATTCCATCTTAACTGAGAGTAACACCAAAACTTTATGATCAGAGGGTTATTAATAATCAATGTGGGAAGAGTTCTGTTCCACCAAGGCATTCCACTTGAAATATTTTGAATGTTGATAACTACTGAGGCAGGAAGCAGATTTTGAAAGTCTACCTTTTCTGTTTCTGAAAGCAAATGTAAAGTGAAGACTATAGGCCCAAGCATAAAACAGAGAAAGCTCTCATGGGCAAAGTCGTAATGTGTGTGGGCTTGAGATCTGGGAAGGCTCTTTCCAGAGCATTCCATGACACAAGCANAACTACTGAGGCAGGAAGCAGATTTTGAAAGTCTACCTTTTCTGTTTCTGAAAGCAAATGTAAAGTGAAGACTATAGGCCCAAGCATAAAACAGAGAAAGCTCTCATGGGCAAAGTCGTAATGTGTGTGGGCTTGAGATCTGGGAAGGCTCTTTCCAGAGCATTCCATGACACAAGCATGTGCAATTTGAAAAATGAAGTTTCACCTAAGGTTGAACACACTTGAATCACTGGCAAGCACTGCACCCAAAAAAAAAAAAATCAGAATTCAAAGAGGCCAAAACATTCTTTATTTGAAAAACACTTCTGCTGTGCACCTCTCACCATCATCCTCTTCTGAATTTTTCATCTTCCTAAACTGAAACTGTGTCCCAACTAAACACTAACTCCCCATTCCATTCTATCGTTTTCTATTGAGGAAAAAAAACAGAATGGGAAAGACTAGAGATCTCTTCAGGAAAATTAGAGCTATCAAGGGAATATTTCATGTAAAGATGGGCACAATAAGAGACAGAATGGTATGGACCTAACAGAAGCAGAAGATATTAAGAAGAGGTGGCAAGAATACATAGAAGAACTGTACAAAAAAGATCTTCATGACCCAGATAATCATGAGGTTGTGATCACTCACCTAGAGCCAGACATCCTGGAATGTGAAGTCAAGTGGGCCTTAGGAAGCATCATTACAAACAAATCTAGTGGAGGTGATGGAATTCCAGGGGAGTTATTTCAAGTCCTAAAAGATGATGCTGTGAAAGTGCTGCACTCAATATGCCAGCAAATTTGGAAAATTCAGCAGTGGCCACAGCACTTGAAAAGGTCAGTTTTCATTCCAATCTCCAAAAAAGGCAATGCCAAAGAATGCTCAAATTACTGCACAATTGCACTCAGCTCACATGCTAGCAAAGCAATGCTCAAAACTGTCCAAGCCAGGCTTCCACGGTACGTGAACAGAGAACTTTCATATGTTCAAGCTGGATTTAGAAAAGGCAGAGGAACCAGAAATTAAATTGCCAACATCCATTGTGTCATCAATAAAACAAGAGAGTTCCAGAAAAACATCTACTTCTGCTTTATTGACTATGCCAAAGCCTTTGACTATGTGGATCACAATAAACTGGAAAATTCTTAAAGAGGAATACCAGACCACTCTACATGCCTTCTGAGATATCTGTATGCAGGTCAAAAAGCAACAGTTAGAACTGGACATGGAACAACAGACTGGTTCCAAATTGGGAAAGGAGTAAGTCAAGGCTGTATATTGGCACTCTGCTTATTTAACTTGTATGCAGAGTACATCATGAGAAATACTGGGACTGGATAAAGCACAAGCTGGGATAAAGATTGCCAGGAGAAATATCAATAACCTCAGATATACAGATGACACCACCCTATGGCAGAAAGTAAAGAACTAAAGAGCCTGTTGGAGAAAGTGAAAGAGGAGAGTGAAAAAGTTGGCTTAAAACTCAACATTCAAAAAACTAAGATCATGGCATCTGGTCCCATCACTTCATGGCATATAGATGGGGAAACAGCGGAAACAGTGACACACTTTAATTTGGGGGCTCCAAAATCACTGCAGATGGTGATTGCAGCCATAAAATTAAGAGATGCTTGCTCCTTGGAAGAAAAGTTATGAACACCCTAGAAAGCATATTAAAAAGAAGATATATTACTTTACTGACAAAGGTCCATCTAGTCAAAGCTATGTTTTTTCCAATAGTCATGTATGGATGTGAGAGTTGGACCTTAAAGAAAGCTGAGCAACGAAGAATTGATACTTTTGAACTGTGGTGTTGGAGAAAACTCTTGACAGTCCCTTGGACTGCAAGGACATCAAACCAGTCAATCGTAAAGGAAATCAGTCCTGAATATTCATTGGAAGGACAGATGCTGAAGTTGAAGCTTCAATACTTTGGCCACCTGATGCGAAGAACTGACTCACTGGAAAAGACCCTGATGCTGAGAAAGATTGAAGGCAGGAGGAGAAGGGGACAACAGAGGATAAAATGGTTGGATGGCATCACTGACTTAATGTACATGAGTCTGAGCAAGCTCCGGGCATTGGTGATGGACAGGGAAGCTTGGCAAACTGCAGTCCCTGGGGTTGCAATGAGTCAGACATGACTGCAGTCAGATATGAGAAAGAACTGACTTAAGTGACCCCCATCCCTCTCCCCAACCCTGGCCCCTGGCATCTACCAATGCACTTTATGACTCTGTGAATTTGACTATTCTAGGTGCTTCATATAAATAGAACAGCATGGGAAATATAGCTAATATTTTATAGTGGCTATAAAAGAAGTGTAACCTTTACAAATTATGAATCACTATATTATACACCTGTAAGAATAGTAGTGTACACCAACTATACTTCAATAAATTTTTTTTAAAAAAGAAGAAAAGCACTTTTTCCAACCAGCCCATGAAGTAAATCTTATGCTCTTGAAAGAATTCAGCGTCTTCAAAGTTGCTCACAAACTGACCAAGTATGCCAGTCGTAATGATTTACTCTACTCTCAGAGAGTGTTCAGACTTTGATATTGCTATTTTTCTGGAGACTGCAAACTGACCTGCTGCCACTTCCTCTTACCAGTAAGCAAGACAGACTACTTTTTTTTTTTTTTTTTTAGAATACTTAAATATTCTGTTGGGAAACTTTGTTATGCCTTAGATCCATTTTGCTTAGCTTTTTTTTTTTTTTTGTAAACTCCTTCCCTCTTCTTATAAAGATGAAAATCTCATACCTTTCTGCTAAAATTCCATAATCCCCTGTTAAGATTATGTCATCAAGATGCGAACCAGTTCTTCAAATCCTCATAGCAAATTTTGTAAAGATTTTTCGTGTTCTTTGCACTATGAAAACAATATTTGTCCTATTCTTTTCAAATAAGAGATCCTGTGTGAAGAATAAAGGCTTTTCCAAACCATCTCCAAATGGAATATCCCTATATGACACCATTACATGTCCCACAACCCAATTCAAGTTGGGAAATCTTTCTTGGATTGTTACTTTTCCAAAGGCACCGACACTTGAGAGGGTAATCTTTAAGACTCTAACCCTAGATTTTGTGTGTGCATCCTCAGTCATGCCTGACTCTTTGCAACCCCAATGGACTGTAGCCTATCAGGCTCCTCTGCTCATGGCGTTCTCCAAGCAAGAATAATGGAATAGGTTTCCATTCCCTTCTCCAGGGGATCTTCCCTACCCAAGGATCAAGCCAACATCTCCTGTATCTCCTGCACTGGTAGGCAGATTTTTACCACCGAAATACCTGGGAAGCCCAACCCTACTTTTTAACTATTCAAATTCATGATGGGCCACAAGGAAGCACAAATGATTGATTTTGGTGACAAACTGAAAGAGCAACAGAACTGTAGTTCCTGCCCCCGCCCCGCACCCCTGCGTGGGCGTCTGTCTATTTTAATTACACCACAGAGATTTCCTAACTGGGTTCTTTGAATCCCAAAAATTTTAATGGAAATTTGATAACTCTTCAACAGTTCAAAGAACCTCTTAGAAATAGTGGGGTTGTTTCTGAAGCAGACACATGATGTAACACAAGCCAGCCACCATGGTATTAAATAAATCACTTTGCTATTCTTGTCATTTGCTATTTGCTCTCATTATGCCGCCTTCCATTTTTTCGCTGTGAATAATAAAAATGAGGAAATGAATCTAACTTCCTGAAAATGAATTTTAAAAGCTTAAATGAATTTCCAGTCACTTCAAGATCCTTGAACCAAGAATGGTCCTCTGGTCTGTAGGAAGTTGGTTCTGCAGCACCAAGCTTTAGAGGTAACACCACTGATGAGGTAAGAGACGAAGATGATTTCCCCAAGCCCTACCCTTAACCCAGGCTGTCAGCTCAGATCACTCAGCTCTGGAGTGGCATGGGGCAAAATGTGATGTTTATTTAATTGGACGGACAAAATTCTTTCAAAAATCGGAGGTAAGTGAGATGTCATTCAAAGAGTGCTTCTAGGGACTTCCTTGGTGGTCCGGTGGTTAACATTTCACCTTCCAATGCAGGGAGTGCAGGTTGGGGAGCTGGTTGGGGAGCTAAGCTCTCACATGCCTCATGACTAAAAAACCAAAACATGAAACAGAAGCAATTTGTAACAAATTCAATAAATATTTTTTAAATGGTCCACACAGGAAAAAATATTTTTTCGAAAAAGAATGCTTCTGACACAAAGGAGGTTCTTCCCAGATGGCTCAGTGGTAAAGAACGTACCTGCCAGTGCAGGAGACACAGGAGATAAGGGTTCAATCCCTGGGTGGGGAAGATCCCCTGGAGGAGGGCATGGCAACCCACTCCAGTATTCTTGCCTGGAGAATCCCATGGACAGAGGAGCCTGGGAAGCTATAGTCCATGGAGTTGCAGAGTCTGACACAACTTAGTGACTAAGCACACACACACACTACACACAAAATACACACACGCGGTGCAAAGGTGGGAAAATATATTCTGGGTCATGTAAGATGCTCGGAAGGAACGGGACTCAGACTAGCTCACCTTCCTCAGCTTAATGCATCTCCCACTCAACTGTACCTGGGAACCTGATATGTGCTCAAAGCTGGGCAGGCTTATGGATGCACAGAGGATGGAGAAACAAGCATTTGTCTGAAAGCTGAAAGTAAAAGCATCCCACGCAGGCCAGTGTTAGCAGGAGTCGAGTGAGTGCCCCTGAACTGGGACAGGGCACGCTGCCTCCAGGACTCCAGGTGTCCATCTAAAGAAATCACCGGGAGTCGGCTGGAGACCTCAGAATCCTCCATGTGCCTAGAAACTGTTCTGGGAAGGCGGAGGAAGGACCTTGGAGAAATTTTGCTCCGAGTCTGGGAGTTTAAGTCTGAGGACAAGTCTCCTCATCTCAGTAGCTTCTGTCTTTGGGGCTCAAACAAAAGACAAAAGAGCACAGCTTCCTGAGTCTCCTCTCCATTCAAGACATGTTAACAATAGGAGAAAAAGACAGAAAAAGGTCAAGAGTTGAGGGCTTTGTGTGTCTGGACATACAGGAAGGCAAAGGAAGTCAATACAGTGAGGTACGCATCTAGACAGAACTCAGAGACAGTCTGGCCCACTCAGCCCACTTACCAGGCATGTTCTAAGGGAAGAGTCAAGGGGTGCCATCCAGGGCTTCTGGCAGATTTTAAAGCATTTAACACTATATTTTATTCTTATAAACTTCCATAAATTTTTCCTGTTGGGCCATAGCTTCTCTTTCTGGGTCTATCTCTCTTTCTGTATTTTTTGAGAAACACACACAAAGAGTACAGTACTGCTAAAACTATGTCCACTGACTTGATTTAGGATGTGTGTTTTGACAAAACACATTAATACTGGTTCACCTCTTTGGGGATCTAGTCCATAATTTTTCTCCTGAGGGAGATGGTAGCTTACACCCACAAAAACTGTACTCTGTTCTATGGATGGATCATTTCTTTCCTATCACTTCTGGATACAGGCATCCCCCCTGGTTCTGAACTTGGAATTCTGACTAGGGGAAGTTGTAGAATTTAATCCAACAAACATGATAACATTTACGCTTTAGTCAGTTGTATGTATAAAGCTATAGAAGTATGATAAAGCAGAGAAAAGCAAATCTCTGGATGTTAGACCCCTTGGATTTGAATCTCAACTCCGATAGCACGAATATTGTGTGACCTTGGGTGGCTTCTTTCTCCCCAACCTGACAGCTGGGGAGCTAAACCTGTCTGTGGCTTAGAGACAGCGGAGTGAGGACGTGTGTCAGACACAGAAAACACTTGGAAAAGGGCCTGCTGTTTGCTATTCTTTTCTTTCTGTGTATTTTATGATAATTTCCATGTTTTTAAAATAACAATGACCCACTTTAAAGACTTCAGTTTAACTTTGTAATCTCTTTAAATACCAAGTATCTCCAAATATAGGCCTGCCCAGGTGGCACAGTGGTAAAGAATCCACCTGCCAATGCAGGAGACCCAGGAGACTCAAGTTTGATACCTGGGTTGAGAAGACCTCCTAGAGAAGGAAATGACAACCCACTCCAGTATTCTTGCCTAGAGAATCCCACGGACGGAGGCGCTACAGTCCAGGGGGTCGCAAAGAGTCGGACACAACTGGACAACTGAGTATAAGCACAGTCTCCAAATATGGGCACATTCTGAGGTTCTAGGGGTGAAGACTTCAGCACATGAATGGCAGGGGGTGGGTGGAGTTCAGCCCATAACAATGACAAATATTGCATTGTAGATAATGTCTTTCACTTTGCATTAAAGTTGACTGAATTGTTAAGAGCATTTTCTAAAGCATGCTCGGTTGAGCGTTAAGATACCAAGATACTTCTGATTAGCCTTGTTCCTTTTTTAACATTGAAAATATTTTATTTGCTTGCCCTGGTTCAGAGTTTGCCATTCGTATTTAATCTATTAATGATGTCAAGTTGCCAGGGAGTTAACTATCTAGAAGCCGAGTGATTCCATGATTCTTCCAACCATCTTCTGCATGAATATATGTATGTACACAAACGCACACACGTATCTATGTACATATATGTGTGTGCATGCATGCACATACACAGCTTTTTCCAAGTTTCTGACAGCTTTAGAATACACCGTCCAAAAGTATGGGTAAACTGCTTAACCACAATAATCTAATTGCATCCAGGAAAATCTATAATAATTCCATAATTATTCCATCTGAGCCAGCAGGGAGCTTAATTTCATGATATAATCTATTAAAATATCTAATCCATATCTAAGTGTTCCCAGTGACACCAATAATTTTGAAAAATAATTGTATTTCTCTTTGGCTGTGCTGAGTCTTCATTGCTGCGTGGACTTTTCTCTAGCTGCAGAGAATGAGGGATACTTTATAACTGTCGTGCTTCTTGTTGTGGTGGCTTCTCTTGTGGCAGGGCTTCCCTGGTGGCTTAGATGGTGAAGAGTCTGCCTGCAATGCAGGAGACCCAGGTTCAGTCCCTGGGTCAGGAAGACCCCTTGGAGAAGGGAATGGTTGCCCACTCCAGTATTCTTGCCTGGAGAATTCCATGGACAGAGGAGCCTGGCAGACTACAATCCACGGGATCATAAAGAGTCGGACACGACTGAGCAACACACTTTCACACCTTCTCTTGCTGTGGATTTGGGCCCTAGGGTGCACAGGCTTCAGTAGCCATGGCACATGGGTTCAGTATTTGCGATTCCTGGACTCGAGAGAATAGGCTCAATAGTTGTGGTGCATGGGGGCTTAGTTGCTCCTCAGCATATGGGATCTTCCTGGATCAGGGATCGAACCCATGTCTTCTGCATTGGCAGGTGGATAAAGATATCACTGAGCCACCAGGAAAGCCCCTGTACCAAGAATATTTTTGATAGCTGTTATTTCCCAAATAAGTTTCAGTCAAAGTCCAAGCATTGCATTTGGTTCTGATAACTGCTAAAGCCCCAGCCCCCATACCTTTCCAAACAGAATTCCTTAACCAGAGAAATTAGGGAAGCCCTTCTCAGAGCCCTTTCTGTGGACTTCAGCCACTCCTCACACAGCTCGGACAGACTTCTGCTGTGGTTTACAGTTCCTGTATTTCCATTAAGTGGAACCTCCACTGAGGACAGTAACCTCTGAAGACCAGTCACCGCCAGTCTCTGTGCTCAAGTTTCTGGAAGTTTTATATCCCTTTGTGTTGTCAGTATACCTGCTTTCTTTGAAAGTGAAGTGAAGTGAAAGTGAAAGTGGCTCACCTGTGTCTGACTCTCTGCGATCCTATGGGCTACACAGTCCATGGACGTCTCCTGGCCAGAATACTGCAGTGGGTAGCCTTTCCCTTCTCCAGGGGATCTTCCCAACCCAGGGGTTGAACCTAGGGCTTCCGCATTGCAGGCAGATTCTTTTACCAGCTGAGCCACAAGGGAAGCCCAAGAATTCTGGAGTGGGCATAGCCTATCCTTTCTCCAGGGGATCTTCCCGACCCAGGAATCGCGCTGGGGTCTCCTACATCGCAGGCGCATGCTTTAGCAACTGAGCTATGAGGGAAGCCCGCTTTCTTTGTTTAGTTGTTCTTTTAGACATCTCTGTCCTCTCTTCCTTTTCTCTGCCCTTCTTACCATCAGGTCTGGCACCTGACATTTCACAGGTAAGATCTGAACTCCTGTTACTTTGGCCTCTGCCTGCTGCTGCCACACTGGCTGCCAACCTTCCAACAGAGCCAACGAGACAGGAGACGAAGCAGAGTTCAGCCACCCCTGCTTCCGTTAAGCTGTCTGACGGCTTGATCCACTTCTCGGTCATTTGGCCTGTATCCTTTTTTTCCTGTTTTATTGAAATCGAGCTGGTTTACAATGTTGTGTTCATGTCTTCTGTACAGGAGCATGACTCAATTCACATATACATCCACGTTCTTTTCTTAATTTTTTAAATTGTGGCAAAAGTCGCATAATATAAAACATTTTATCCATATTTAACTGTACAGCTCAGTGGCACTAAGTACACTTTTTTCACATTGCATCATCCATCACTCAGGTTTTTCCCCTTCTTAAACTGAAACTCTGTCCCCATTAAACTATCACGCGTCCCCACCTCCTATTCCCCAGGCCCTGGTATCTACCAATGTACCTTCTAACTCCATGAATTTGACTGTTCTAGATACCTCATATAAATGAAATCAAACAGTATTTTGAATGCATTTTTAAAGTGAACTTAATATATGTCCTACAAATATGAGTTGTGTGTTCTCAAAACTCTTCTGAGCCATTTTGAAAGCAAAGTTGGCATTTCCTCCTCTGACTGAAAATCTCCAGAAGCAACTGGCTGAGGCTTCCCAGAGGAAAGGGTTTGATTTGCCCCTTCCCAGAGGGTCACTGAGCTATCTATTGACACATTCCAAAGCCTCATAAAAGCTGTTGGAGACTGCCTGAGAGTAACACCCACTAAGCATTATGGGTCCTGATTTTTACAGCTTCCAATAACTTTTACCTTTGAGTTTGCCCAGAACTCCACACATAATTAAAACAAATAAACAAACTGACCTTATTTCTGCCTTGCCTTCAAGTTTGCTGTGTGACCTCAGGAAAGTCACTTAACCTTTCTGGTCCGTATTTTCTTCTTCTGTCAGAACAAAAAATAATTAGCATGAATAGAAAACTCACTAAAGAATAAAGCTCCATCATAATCACTGAGTCAATTTCTTTTTTAATCTTTAATTCATTACTTCAAAAATACCTCTAATATCAGAGACAACTTATAGTTACTTCTAAAAGAGTAAGTTTTGAAAGATTGAATTTCTAAAAGTTAGTCCCTCATCTAAACATATAAAACTTTCCTTAAGAGTCAAAGGTCACATGAAACAAAATAGGAGTAATTTGAAAGGGAAAGAAATTTCTTTCAAATGTACTGGAATCATCTTTGTGTGGTCGAAGTAAGTGTCTGCGTGTGAATCTTAATGCCTCAAGTATATCAATAACACTTAAGCTCTGATACAAAAGTTTCCCTTGTTCTCCCAAAGGGGCCTCATTTTCTCAGGATAAATTTATATATTAATAGCTTTTGTCCAATAGAAATATTATCAGCTAAAATGTTTTCCTCCCAAGCTTCTAACATTGGAAAGCTCTGTCTCAGCTGAGTACCCATTTATCCTTCATTTTTCATAGCTTTTTGGCAAATGTTTCCCTACTGTTTTTTGGTTTTAGCAAAATACGAACGCTTCACCTTAGCTTACAGAGTTCAGCCACCCCTCCTTCTGTGCTCTTGGAGCTGCCACGAGATTCACAGTGTTACGAATTATTCTGAGGGTGTCACCATGCTGTGATTATTTTCTGGTCTTACATCATCCCCATGGGCCTTTCCTCTCCCACTTCCCAACAGTAGTCTTTATTTCTACTGTTTGGGAAAAGCTCAGAGAATCTAAACAGACTCTCCGAGTCCAGAAAGTTTAAAAATATGCACAGGACGTCTTTTCTAAATAGAGAACTTGAAACCCTGAATTCTAAATGCCTAGCTTACTTCCAGCTATTTCCCAAAGCAAAGAACAATATTTTATCTTGGAATTAAAGTTAACATAAATAACAATGTTTGGAGAAAACTTTCTGCAAACGTCTGAAACCAAAGGGACAGGCTGGGTCCTTGCTAGGGCCTGAAAGAGAATCAGGGGAAAGTCAGTGATTTCCTGTCTTTGTAATGAGTTTACTAATTAAATCTTAATTGTAAACCAAGCTGAGCAAAATTTAAATGAACCTCTGCTGCCAGAAGCCAGGTTATGATGGTGGAATTGTTTATAAGGACAGGAAAGTGACTTTCTAAACATCAGATTCCTACGTGTTAGCCAAGACCCGTAGAAAGTCCCCATGAGGGGAAACCCAGAAAGAGGGGGGATAAGTGGCTGGGGCCTTAAGATAATTGAATGATGTGGAGATGCCCAAGTCCCCTGAATTCAGTCATTGCCGGGGGCCAGCATCTTTCTGTTTGGATGGGCAGGAAGCAACTTCATCAGCAAAAACTAAGGCATCCCACCCCACCCCCCGCCCGCCTCCCCCAACCCATTTTGCAGTCATTTCAGCAGCAACCTAATAGTAATGGAAATGAAAATTCCTTTACTCTGTAAACCCTGACTGTTCTGTTGAAAAAGAAGCCTTGCAAATACACAGAAGTCCAAGCACCCAAGAGGAACAAAGCCTCCATACTAAGAGAGTGAAAAAGAAAGTTGGTTTTATTTCATCCTGGTATAGTGAGAGAGAGATAAAAGGCAGGCAGTAATGTAAATAAGAAGAAGAATCACCTGACTATGTACATGGCTGAACATAATTATTATTGAAAGATTAAAAAGTGAATTATCCAAATGTTTCTGATGCTGGAAAAGATTGAAGGCAAAAGGAGAAGGGGGTGGCAGAGGATGAAGTGGTTAGGTAGCATTATGGACTCAGTGGACATGAATCTGAGCAAATACCAGAGATAGTGAAAGACAGGGAAGCCTGGTATGCTGCAGTCCAGGGGGTCACAAAGAATCAAACATGACTTAGCAACTTAACAACAACAATAGCAACAAAGACTCCTTCTATTTCAAGTGTCATAATCTACATTCTTGGATCCTCACAGTAAATATAGGTGGCTTAGAGGAAGTCGTAATTCCAATAGGAATCATACTGAACATGAATGCTGCAAGTCTTCACTCTTCACAAGGCTATTAAAAGGTTAAGAGAAGGCACTGGGAGTGTATAATTTATCATTAGTGCCATTGTCATTTGACCTTTTAATCCAGAAAGAAAGAACTTCCCCTGGAAAGCTGTATTTAAAAAAAAAAAACTCTTCCATCTCTATTTCTTGGAGTCACTTTCTCAACAATCCCCAAAGAGAATCTTAAACTACTATTTACTTACTCAGTAAACTTAAATTGTTTTTATGGCTCTTTTCCAAAATCCTCAATTGTTTTGTTTGTTTTTAATAGGAGCCAGAACCTGCATAGACATTTACATAATAAAATCTCATTTTATCCTTGAAATCTTTGGAGGCTATTTTGAACTCTGGTGCAGCCCATATTTCAGAAACACGACTTACTCTTAGTGTGTGCCATCTTCCAATCATCAAAAGACAGAAACTGGTGCTGTGATGTTGGATGCCTCCAACAGGGTAGTCTGACTTGCTTCCATCAGTTCATTGAGTATTGTTCAAGAAAGAGGATAAGCCATTTCAGGTTTAGTTATGGAGTCAGAATTTTGGGGAGGACATGAACCTGANCACGACTTACTCTTAGTGTGTGCCATCTTCCAATCATCAAAAGACAGAAACTGGTGCTGTGATGTTGGATGCCTCCAACAGGGTAGTCTGACTTGCTTCCATCAGTTCATTGAGTATTGTTCAAGAAAGAGGATAAGCCATTTCAGGTTTAGTTATGGAGTCAGAATTTTGGGGAGGACATGAACCTGAACTGTGAATAAATACTGAAAGCTAAGTTAAAAATAACTTTTCAGGCTTTGCTTTACAGAGATATCATAAATTATCCACAATTAAAGTTATAGTGGTAAAGGACATCTAATATTAAATCAAATAAACCAATATTTTGTTTGGAAGTTGCTGGTGTACTTTTTTATTTGTTCTGCAAAGTCTGTTCTCACTTCCTCCATCATTACCAATGTTATGCCAAGAACAGAGCTGGTCTCCAGAAGCCTTTCTAGGGAATCAGCCAATTCCAGGAACCCTTAGAACCATTCATTGTTGTTGTTCAATCACTAAGTCATGTCTGACTCTTTGCAACCCTGTGGATGGCAGCACACCAGGCTTCCTTGTCCTTCACAGTCTCCCAGAGTTTGCTCAAACTCGTGTCCATTGAGTCAGTGATGCCATCCAACCATCTCATCCTCTGTCGCCCTTCTCCTCCTGCCCTCAATCTTTCCCAGAACCAGGGTCTTTTCCAATGAGTTGGCTTTCTTCACATCAGGTGACCAAAGTATTGGAGCTTCAGCATCAGTCCTTCCAAAGAATATTCAAGGTTGATTTCCTTTAGGATTGACTGGTTTGATTTCCTTGCACTCCAAGGGACTCTCAAGAGTCTTCTCCAGCACCACAGTTCAAAAGCATCAGTTCTTTGGTGCTCAGCCTTCTTCTTTATGGTCCAATGCTCATATCCGTACATGACTACTAGAAAAACCATAGTTCTGACTATACGGACCTTAGAACCATGGATTCCTAAGTTGTTACTGCTGGAAGGGACCTTAGTTTCCATCATTTTTAAAAAGATGGAAGAAGGATTTGACTGGCAGACGATCCAGCTGTACCCAGATAGCACAGTGCCATCCAGAATCCAAACCTTGATCTCACTCCACCAAAGGCCCAGACCTTAGGCTTCTGCTAATTGTCTAGCTTTTGCTGACTAAAGAGAACTTCACAGGACTTAGTGCTGCTAGGACAGAAGTCAGGGAGTCTTCTTTGTTACAAATATATTTAGCATGGGGGAGAAAATCCAATTTCTTATAGCATTTAAGGCACTTAAGTGCCTACAGATATAAGGGTAAACAGCTTCCTTGACATTTTGGTTAATTCAGAACTTAGTATTAAAAGAGCTTAAATATTATTTAGTTTAGAGCTTTAATTTTTCAGGTAAAAAATAAGAGAGAGAAGCCAGAATAAACAGATAGTCTATGGCAGAGACATTTTGGCACTGCATCCATAATTCCTTAGGGCTTCCTCACTGGCTCAATGGTTTTTTTTAAAAAAAAAAATCTGCCTACAATTCAGGCACAGGTTTGATCTCTGGGTTGGGAAGATCCCCTGGAGAAGGGCACGGCCACCCACTCCAGTATTCTTGCCTGGGAAATCTCATGGACAGAGGAGCCCAGCAGGCTATAGTCCATGGGGTCACAAAGAATTGCACACAACTGAGCACGTATGCACACATATACATATTTCACTTGCCATGGCAGCAGGTGAATGGGGATGGCATCACAAAGCTGCCAAAAAGCTTTGGAGGAACATTTTTGAAAGTATAGTTGATTTACAATGCTGTGTTAGTTTCAAGTATACAGTTGTATATATACATCCATCTATTCTTTTCCAGATTCTGGAAAAACAGCAGGCTGATTTGACCTCCAGGTCATAGTTTGCTGACTCTTGGCTCAGAGGCTTTAGCCAAGCTGCTTAATTTGATAGGTGGGGAAAACTAAAGTCCAGAAAAGCCCAATGACTTGACCCAAGATCACCCAGCTAGTCTGAGGCAAAACCAGGTCAAAGACCCAGCAGGAACAGGATGCAGTCATCACCGCCCCACAGTCTCCCAGCCTGACGTTCCAGGCAGCACAAAGCCACACGTGGGCAGAGAGGAGTGAGGAGGCGCCCTGGGTGATCTGGACTCTGCTGAGCGCTGTGGAAGCAGAGTAGAGAAGGCAAGTGGTCCCAGAGGACCAAGGCTGACTGCACACCCTGATGCGTGCTCAGACCAGGCTTCCTGAGAAGGAGGCATTTGACTTGTGACTTGAGGATAAGAGGGACTTCCTGCATCTCACCTCTTCTCCACTTAAGGATTTATCACCATCTGCAGTCAATCTCTTCACATTTCCTCCTGCAGCCCTGCAGTTCTCCGGCAACATCAGCCCAGAGCTCCTTCCTCTGCTCCAAGCCTACACAGACATTTACAAAATAAAACCTCATTTCATCCTTGAACTCTTTGGTCCCTTGTTCAGGGATCCCTCTCCTTCCGTGATCTGTCTATCTGTCCATCCATTCATACACACATCCAGCTGCCACNTGCCTACAATTCAGGCACAGGTTTGATCTCTGGGTTGGGAAGATCCCCTGGAGAAGGGCACGGCCACCCACTTCAGTATTCTTACCTGGGAAATCTCATGGACAGAGGAGCCCAGCAGGCTATAGTCCATGGGGTCACAAAGAATTGCACACAACTGAGCACGTATGCACACATATACATATTTCACTTGCCATGGCAGCAGGTGAATGGGGATGGCATCACAAAGCTGCCAAAAAGCTTTGGAGGAACATTTTTGAAAGTATAGTTGATTTACAATGCTGTGTTAGTTTCAAGTATACAGTTGTATATATACATCCATCTATTCTTTTCCAGATTCTGGAAAAACAGCAGGCTGATTTGACCTCCAGGTCATAGTTTGCTGACTCTTGGCTCAGAGGCTTTAGCCAAGCTGCTTAATTTGATAGGTGGGGAAAACTAAAGTCCAGAAAAGCCCAATGACTTGACCCAAGATCACCCAGCTAGTCTGAGGCAAAACCAGGTCAAAGACCCAGCAGGAACAGGATGCAGTCATCACCGCCCCACAGTCTCCCAGCCTGACGTTCCAGGCAGCACAAAGCCACACGTGGGCAGAGAGGAGTGAGGAGGCGCCCTGGGTGATCTGGACTCTGCTGAGCGCTGTGGAAGCAGAGTAGAGAAGGCAAGTGGTCCCAGAGGACCAAGGCTGACTGCACACCCTGATGCGTGCTCAGACCAGGCTTCCTGAGAAGGAGGCATTTGACTTGTGACTTGAGGATAAGAGGGACTTCCTGCATCTCACCTCTTCTCCACTTAAGGATTTATCACCATCTGCAGTCAATCTCTTCACATTTCCTCCTGCAGCCCTGCAGTTCTCCGGCAACATCAGCCCAGAGCTCCTTCCTCTGCTCCAAGCCTACACAGACATTTACAAAATAAAACCTCATTTCATCCTTGAACTCTTTGGTCCCTTGTTCAGGGATCCCTCTCCTTCCGTGATCTGTCTATCTGTCCATCCATTCATACACACATCCAGCTGCCACATCTTACTTTTGGAAGGTTTCAACTTCACAAGTGTTCAAGGATCTTCCATCTAAAAACATACTTTATCCATCTAAGGCTCCCTCACTTTCTCTAAGAACAGGCTAAATACACGTCTCAACCAATGACAGTCTGGCTCTTGCCCCCAGCATTCCACTAAAACCATCCTCCTGGGGGTTTGCTAAAGCTCATGGCAGCTCTGGGTTCTCATCCCACCACTTCCTCTCTTTGTTCGGCATTTAACCCTGTGAGCTACTCTCTTTCTTTACATCCCTCCTCCTTTTACTTCTGTGGTCCCACTGGCCCCTCGTGGTCTTTCTTTCTCACTGGTCCCCATTCCCCAAGTTCCTCTGTCTCCAGCCCTGGCATCTGAGCTCCATGAGATTAGGCGCTTTTCTATCATATTCAACACCATACAACCAGCATTCATAGCAGTTCCCAGATGCTTTAATACAACTCAATCATGAGTTACCCTGTTCCTAGGTGAGAATCCTCAAGATTCTGTCCATGGCCCTGGTTCTTGCATTCTATACAATTCTATAAACAACCATGTTCTCTCTCAGGGTTTTCATTTCTTCTCAGAAGCTCATCTCTATCCTTGAAGAAGGCAATGGCACCCCACGCCAGTACTCTTGCCTGGAAAATCCCATGGACGGAGGAGGCTGGTGGGCTGCAGTCCATGGGGTTGTGAAGAGTCAGACACAACTGAGCGACTTCACTTTCACTTTCACTTTCATGCATTGGAGAAGGAAATGGCAACCCATTCCAGAGTTCTTCCCCCAGGGATGGGGGAGCCTGGTGGGCTGCCGTCTATGGGGTCGCACAGAGTGGGACATGACTGAAGCAACTTAGCAGCAACTTAGCAGCAGAATCTCTATCCTAGAACGTCTCTTGATTTCCATATGCCCCACTATTTGTGTGTCCAACTAACATACATCTCCTATTAAATACAGTCAGCCCCTCCTATTGCCTTCAGGATGAATCATCCTATAATGGTTTGAATTTGTTCCCCAAAAAGATATGTTTAGGTCCTAACGTCTTGTTCCTATGAATGTGACTCTGCTTGGAAATAATGTTTGCAGATATAATCAAGTGAAGATGAAGTCACTAGGGTGAGCCCTAATCCAGTATGATTGATGTTCTTATAAGAGGGAAAACTGGATACAGACACACGGGAAAAAATGCAGTGTGAGGAAAGAGACACAGAAGGATAATGACCATGTGAAGATGCAGACACTGAAGTGATACAGCCACAAGCCAAGGACACTGGGCCCACCAAGAGCTGGAAGAGTCCAGAACAGATCCTCCCCTAAAAGCTGCAGAAGGAACCAACTTGCCAACACCTTGATTTTGTACTTTCAAGCTCCATGACTGTGAGACAACAAATTTTGCTTGCTTTAAACCACCCATTTTGTGGTTAATTGTTATGGCAACCCTAGCAAAATAATATACCCTCATTCTGGAAGTCTAAGCCCATCTAGTCAAAGCTATGGTTTTTCCAGTAGTCATGCAGGCATCTGAAAGTTGAACTATAAAGAAAGCTCAGCACCAAAGAATTGATGCTTTCGAACTGTGCTGTTGGAGAAGACTCTTGAGAGTCCTTGGACCGCAAGGAGATCAAACCAGTCCATCCTAAAGGAAATCAACCCTGAATGTTCATTGGAAAGACTGGTGCTAAAGCTGAAGCTCCAATACTTTGGCCACTTGATGTGAAGAACTGACTCATTTGAAAAGACACTGATGCTGGGAAAAATTGAAGGCAAGAGGATAAGGGGATGACAGAGGATGAGATGGTCGCTGGCATCACTGACTCAATGGACATGAGTTTAAGCAAGCTCCAGGAGTTGGTGATGGACAGGGAAACCTGGCATGCTGCAGGCCATGAGGTTGCAAAGAGTTGGACATGACTGAACAACTGAGCTGAACTGATTCTGAAAGTCAAATGGAAAGAAAGAAAAGCAAGAGAGAGAGAGGAAGGAAGGAAGAGAGGGAAGGAGAAAGAAAAGTTTGGGGACTTTCCTGGCAGTCCAGGGGTTAAGACTCCACACTTTCAAGCTAGGGACCACGAGTCCAATTTCTGATGGGAAACTAAAATTCTACATGTTGTGTGGTGCAGTCAAATTAAAAAAAGAGAGAAAGAAGAAGAAAGTCCGTGTATCCAAACTTAATTTCTCACTATTTCTATCTTCCCTCTAATCCCATAAAAATGTCAAAATCCCATACGTATGCCAATCTTCATTTGCTCTTGCATTTTTATGTATATTTAGTTGGCTCAGTCAAAACCCATTTAGAATCCTGCTTCCAATAACACCCTTATTAACGTGTTGAGCATTTATAGAACATCCCCTCTGACATCCAGCTTCTCTCCATGAAGCCAGGACTCCAGTTCCTCGGAGCTCTGACTTCTTTCTGTGTCCACCTCCCAAGGACTCTAATCTCCTTAAAGACAGAATAAGACTGACTCCTACTTCCTTTTGCATCTTCCTTGCTGATGTTAGACATATACTGAGCCTGGGATACAACATCTGGGGATTCGAGATTTGGAAGTAGCAGTGGTTGGGTCTGATTTTCCCCTTAGAGTCACCGTTTATGGAGCACTTACTATGTATCAAGCATGCTAAATGTATATTTTTAGTTAATCCTTACAATTTCTTGACAGGTGGGTCAGTTATCTTTACCCCTATTTTATAGATGAGGATACAACAGCTTCATAGAGACTCATCACTAGTTTGGGGGGCTGTCTCCAAACCTTGTGTGGTGAGCACATGCTGTTTTCTGATCCACTGGAGAAAGCAGCAGCAGAACAGGCTTCCTCTGCCCCTTCTCCTCCCCCTTTAGAGGACACAAGCTGATCATTGCTGAGGAAGTGAGATCATTACTAAGGTGATGTTTGGCTCATGCTGAAATTTAGTCTTTGAATTACTGTTGAAAAGTGTTCTGCAGAGAGTGGACTCAGTTTAGTGCTCAACCAGAAGCTTCTGTGACTGTGGAAGGCTCCTGGGAACCCAAGGGAGGGAACTGATTGTCGAGGTCACTTCACTGGACACCCCACCCCATGCATACCAGACTTACCTGATAACTGTGGATCCTTGCAAAGATCACCAAGCACAAGACCCCACAGCCTGCTGCCAACCCTAGCGCTGCCTTTCACCCTCCATGGGGACCTTCCTTTTAATAGGCCCGTCATGATTAATATGAAGTATGTTGCCTCTGGCCACAGTGTTTTATGTTTAGGCTAAAAGACCAGTCATGAAGGACAATATAGAAAGTATTCTGGTACTTCCCAAGTGGCACAGTGGTAAAGAATCCGCCTGCTAATGTGGGAGACTGGTTCAATCCCTGGATCAGGAAGATCCCTGGAGAAGGGAATGGCTACCCACTCAGGTATTCTTCCCTGGAAAATTTCATGGACAGAGAAGCCTGGCAGGCTAACGTCCATGGGGTTGCGAATAGTCAGACACAACTGAGCATACACGCACACTGGGATCCTCAAAATGAGAAATTCTGTCATTGCAATTACGAATGTACATGCAATGGAAAAGGAAAAAAAAAAAAAGCTAAATGCCCCTGTGGAATTGTTCTAATTTTCTAATATGTGCCTTGGGAGAGATCTTGGGTTAGAGACTCTAGTTCATTTTGTATTTTTGTCTGGGTCTGGAACACTGTTATACTCATCAATTTAAACACATTTGTTAGTAGAAGGATGGTCACCAGGAGTGGGGAGGAGGGGAAATGGGAAGATGTCGGTCAAAGGTCCGGAGCTGCAGTTGTGTTGGATGAGTGTCTGGTCACGCACAGCACTGTAACTAAAGTTAATAACATTACCCTGGATACCAAAAGTCTGCTAAGGGTACACTTCAGATGCTCTATTCAAAAACAGTAATAATAAAGCTATATGAGGAGATATGTTAACTAACTTTACCGTAGTCATCATTTCACTATGTAAGTATCAGAGATAAATTAGAAGTATGGGATTAACAGATACACACCATTGTATATGAAATAGATTAACAACAAAGATTTATTGTATAGCACTGGGAACTCTATTCAGTATCTTGTCATAGCCTGTAATGGAAAATAATCTGAAATATCACTTTTCTATAAACCTGAAACTGACACAATATTGTAAATCTATACTTCAGTAAAAATATGTGGCTCCCCCCCCCCAAAAAAAAACTATATGAGGAGATGGTATGTTAAGAAACATGACTATAATCATTATTTCACTAAGTATATATCCAATGCCTTCACCTTAAATATATACAATAAAAAATAACACACACGTTTATTAGCAATTTCCATGTTATATATTCTGTAACTTGCTTTTTAAGTGCATAATCATATTAAGGGAGCTTTCAAATAACAAAATATGTATTATGTGTTCAGAGATTGTTGGTTCTTTTCCATCCCTGTTGAAAATGAAGTGAGAAATGATTGAAAAATCAAGTTGTCAACATAAAGAATTCTCTCCAGTGATGTTCATTAACACACCAGGATGATGTTTGATGGTAGAAACTAAAGGTCTCGTTCCAAATATCAGCTGCTCATCAAAATCCATAAGATGCTGACTCCATCAGATTCACCCAGAACCCTCTCAAAGCCGATGCTTCAGCCACACTTTCTGTTTTCTCAGAGAACCTCGAAAGCAGGATCTCTGATTCTCTGGTAGGACAGTTCTATGCATCCTGGAAGGACCGATCTCAAATGTCACCTCACAAGAAGTCTTCTGTCATTCCCCACCCTTAGCCCCCTAACAAGCACACCTCCCTCTCACACCAACAGCACTTTGCTTATATCACTATGTCAACATAAAATTATTGGCTTTTGATTAATGGTGATAAGTGGTTTTATTTGTTGTGCTAAGCTGTGAACCATTTGTGAGCACTGCNACCTCACAAGAAGTCTTCTGTCATTCCCCACCCTTAGCCCCCTAACAAGCACACCTCCCTCTCACACCAACAGCACTTTGCTTATATCACTATGTCAACATAAAATTATTGGCTTTTGATTAATGGTGATAAGTGGTTTTATTTGTTGTGCTAAGCTGTGAACCATTTGTGAGCACTGCACACTGACCCTTGGTATCTTCGGCACCAACCACATCAGTGACCCACAACAGATATTTCATATTTGCCAAGTGAAACAAATCCATTCCAGCCTCATCCCCAGCCCTTAGCTCCGCAGAGTCAACTTCTCCACGAATGTGGGCAGATTGAAGGAAAGGTATTTTTCCACATGAGAAGAGAGATAAGGCTTGATTTTCTCTCTGAGGATTAGGGGAAAGGTCTGACCAGTTTAAACCAGGGAGAAAAGTGTTCAAGGGTCGAGCAGGTGAAGTATCCCGGAGGGACCCCACCCTCTGTTTTTTGCAAACCACTTCAGAACAGGTTCCAAACCCCCTGGCAAAATGGCTGGGCCAGGTGGGGTCTGGCCCCAGGAGCTCAGTGCAGGATGCACGCACCACCGCCAGAGCCTGGCCCGAGGAAAATACCAAATCTGAGCGTGAATCATGACTCCTCTGCTGCTATGGGCTCTGTCCTCTCACCCAGCTTTTTAAAGACTTCTCATGAAACCCAGGTCTCTGATAAGGTGCAAAAATACTAGTGCAGTTGTGACCACAAACAAGAAACTGCCAGGAAAAAATGAAAAATGGAACAGAGCTTGGAAAGTGGGCCTTGTAAGTGCTGTGGCCAGAACTTAACCACATGTTAAACTGTTTCTAGGGCAGTGGAGCCTGGATTNTCTCATGAAACCCAGGTCTCTGATAAGGTGCAAAAATACTAGTGCAGTTGTGACCACAAACAAGAAACTGCCAGGAAAAAATGAAAAATGGAACAGAGCTTGGAAAGTGGGCCTTGTAAGTGCTGTGGCCAGAACTTAACCACATGTTAAACTGTTTCTAGGGCAGTGGAGCCTGGATTTTATAAAACTAGACAACCGCCACTACAAGTCATGCTGACAACCAGACGAGCGTTTCTAAAACTTTGTCCTGAATCTGTCCTACGTGACAGTCCATTTTAAAGTGAAAAATGGATCTATTTTCAGATTGCAATGGATCAACTCGTAAGTTTTCTTTCTAAAGTAGTAGATACCAAGACTTCCCTGGCATTCCAGTGGTTAAGACTCTGCCTTCCAACACAGGGGGTGAGGGTTCCATCCCTGGTGGGGGAGCAAAGATCCCGTATGCCTCTTGGCCAAAACACCAAAACATGAAACAGAAGCAATATTGTAACACATTCAATAAAGACTTTAAAAATGGTCCACATCAAAAAAAAATACTTTTTAAAAAATTTTAAAAATAAATTAGTAGATACCAAAGGATCGTCAATGAGATGAGCCTGGACCATGAATAAATATTACAAGCTAAGTTTAAAATAAGTTCTCAAGTTTTGCTTTACAAAGATAAATTATCCACAATTAAAATTACAGCAGTAAAGTATGTCTAGCACTAAATCAAATAAACCAGTGTTTTTAAAGCTTCAACAGTTTATTAAGTAAATGTTTTTGGTTGACAGATTCGCTGTTCTGAAGGATGTTCGAGTAGCTAGGGACATGGGTAAACCTATGGCTGTTTCACGGTGGTGTTTGGTAGAAACCAACACAATAGTGTAAAGCAACTATCCTGCATTTAAAAATAAATAAATTTTTTTAGAAAGATTTTTTGATGTGGGCCAGGTTTAAAGTCTTCGCTGATTTTGTTACAACTTTGCTTTTGTTTTATGGTTTGGGTTTTTTAGGCAGCAGCAGCATAGGGGATCTTATCTCTCAACCAGGGATTGTACCTGCAACCCCTGCATTGGAAGGGGAAGTTCCAACCACTGGACTGCCAGGGAAGTTCCCTCTACTATTGGAAAACTTAAGTACTGAAATCACAACTTCCTGGAACTAAATTTATTTATTTTTCTTTCCAAGGGAAAGAAATATTGTTTCCCCTTGCTTATGAGACTAATTTTGATTTTGCCTTAATAAATAGTTTACTTAAATAAATTCATTCCAATAGGCACAATTTAATGATCCTGCTTTTTCTTCTGTGCCCCTGATAGTCCTCAGACAAACACTGTTTGGGGATTCAATTTTAGGTTCCCGAGAAATGCTCCCACTTCACAAGTTTATCACCCATTTGCTGGAGATTTTGAGAGAACGTTTTTAATTGATCGTATCTATCAAAGTAGTTTCCAGAGTTTCAAGAAGAAAGGTAGAGAACGCAGACTAAAATTAGCCTGCATCTACAAAAACAACTTTTTTTCTGTCTTAAAAACTCATGACTTATTAAAACTGAACAGTTACAATTAACCAATTAACATGCCTTGTGACTCCAGAAGGCAGAAGTAGAAACAATAGATGGAAACAAATTTGGCTTTTCCATCACTAAGGATTTGCTATAGCCTGGTACCCAAAGGTTAGGGAACAACCAGTTTCTACTTGGACTTGGGGTGCTGAAGACAGAATTCCCAGACTGACTAGGGAAAGAGGGCAGGAGCCAGGTGACCTCTTCAGGATTTCCTTCCAATGCTAATTTGTTGTGGTTCAGTTGCTAAACGGTGTCTGACTCTTTGTGACCCCTTGGACTGGAGCAGGCCAGGCTTCCCTGTCCTTCACTATCTCCTGGAGTTTGCGCAAACTCATGCCCATTGTGTCAGGGATGCTATGTAAGCATCTCATCCTCTGCCGCCCCCTCTCCTTTTGCCTTCAGTCTTTCCCTGCATCAGTGCTAACAGCCCTCATAATTTCAGGGACAGTGACCATTTGCTTACCTGAGTGTCTCTTCCTTCCCCCACAGCCCAGCTTTAGGAAAGGGCGGTGGAGCCCCCCACTGCTGCCATTTTCACACCTGCACCTCATCCCTTACCCTGCAGCAGCCTGGCTGCCACTCCCCCTCCACTGCTGCATGGAAACCACTGTCCCTCAGGTCCCGAATGACCTCCTAACTACCAGAGCTGATGGCCACCGACACATGATCACATCCTCCTCTCTGAAACTCTTCCTCCTGTTGGCCTCTCCCTCCAGCCACTGTTTCCCCCACTGTCCCTCTCATCCGTTTGGAAAGCACGCTACTAGGCCTCTACCATGTGCAGGAAATGGTGCCAGATGTTGAGATACAAAGATGAGTAAGACATACTCTCCATCCCGAAGGGAACTATGGAGTTGGTGACTAATACTGATGGAGAACTCACTAGACTTCGGCACAGTTCTGGGTATTCTGAACCAGAATCTCTATATGCTTTCCCGTGTTGTGTCTCTTCCTTGGGACTTCCAACACATTACTTTTCTTCTCTCTTACTCTTCTTTGATTAATTCATTAACACCCAGGATTTACACCTGGGTTAAGCTAGATAGAATTAAACATAAGACTTAAATCAGCAGAACTATTTAAAAGACTCATTTTATGTAGTTTTAAGTGTATATATATATATATATATATACACACTGAAAAAGGAACAAGATCCCAGCAGTTAAACCAGCACAGTAAGTCCAATATCTAGTTTCTTTTTCCGCCCAAAGACAACAGGAAAAATGCTGTACAGTTTATGTCTGTGTTCCAAGAATAGTATTTTATATAGCTGAATATCAGAGTTGAAAGCAAAAGAATATAAATGAGATGGTACCTTTCATCATTCTAATGGCAGAAAGTGAAGAGAAATTTCAGCCTCTTGAGGATGAGAGGAGAGTGGAAAAGCTGGCTTGAAACTCAACATTCAAAAAGCTAAGATCATAGTATCTGGTCCCATCACTTCATGGCAAATAGATGGGGGAAAAGTGGAAGCAGTGACAGACTTTAGCTTATTGGGCTCCAAAATCACTGTGGACATGATTGCAGCCATCAGATTCAGACACTCGCTCTTTGGAAGGAAAACTATGACAAATCTAGACAATGTGTCATAAAGCAGAGGTATCACTTTGCCGACAAAGGGCCTGATGGTCAAAGCTATAGTTTTTCCAGTAGTCATATGTGGAGGGCAGAGTTGGACCATAAAGAAAGCTGAGTGCTGAAGAAATGATGCTTTTGAAATGTGGTGTTGGAGAAGACTCTTGAGAGTCCCTTGGCTGCGAGGAGATCCAATCAGTCCATCCTAAAGGAAATAAGTTCTGAATATTCATTGGAAGGACTGAAGTTGAAGCTGAAACTCCAATATTTTGGCCATCTGATGCGAAGAACTAACTCATTTGAAAAGACCCTGATGTTGGGAAAGACTGAAGGCAGGAGGACAAGGGGACGATGGAGCATGAGATGGTCAGATGGGATCACTGACTCGATGGACATGAGTTTGAATAAGCTCCAGGAGTTGGTGATGGACAGGGAAGCCTGATATGCTGCAGTCCACAGGGATGCAAAGAGTCAGACATGACTGAGCAACTGAACTGAACTGAACTGTATGGATATGAGAGCTAAACCGTAAAGAAGGCTGAACACCAAAGAACTGATGCTTTCCAATTGTGGTGCTGGCTAGAGAAGACGCTTGACAGTCCCTTGGACTGCAAGGAAATCAAACTTGTTGATCCTAAAGGAAATTAACCCTGAAGGACTGATGCTAAAGCTGAAGCTCCAAAACTTTAGCCACCTGCTGAGAAGAGTGGACTCACTGGAAAAGATCTTGATGCTGGGAAGGACTGAAGGCAAAAGAAGAAGGGGCAACAGGGGATGAGACAGATAGTATTGCTGACTCAATGGAAATGACTTTGAGTAAACTCCAGGAGATAGTGAAGGACAAGGGAGCGTGGTGTGCTATAGTCCATGGGATGGCAAACAGAGGGACATGACTTAGTGACTGAACAACAACACCTTTCATCACCATTTTTGTCAAATTTTGAGTAAGACCAATGAGCAGCTAAACCAAGGGAACAATTAAACCTTGCTCCTCAGCACAAAGAATAAGACATACATCTGCTTGTAGACTCAGAAAAATGCCAAGGGACCAAGGATTCTCTGGGTAGAACCAGACTGTCCCCAGCAAGACTTCCTGCTTCAGGCAAGGTCTTAGCACTCTTTCAGGCTCCTTCCTGAACTCTGGTCCTTGCACAATATTTTTCTGCTGGGAGGGAGAAATTCCTTCCTGACTCCTGCTTGAGTGATCAACTCAAGCCCCAAAGCCTAAGATTACCTGTAATTATCCTTCATCTTTATCTCAGTTTACCAAGACAGACTTGTTGTCAGTGATGATCCAGCAAGTTTTTTCCTGCTCTTGAAATATTACAAACCCTGGTTCACCACATAGCAGAATATTTTTCTTGAGACCTCATTTCTATTAAGATACTCAGTACTCTATGGCGAGGGAAGCTCATGGATTGTCTCAGGAGAAACACATTTGCTGTAAGAGAATGATTGAAAAAAGAAAATATCAATAAACAAGCATCATAAATATCATAAAACAAACTTATGGTTTATTTCCCAGAGAGGAAAAGGAAGGGATAAATTAGGAGTTTGGGATTAACAGATATGTGCAACTATTTATAAAATAGATAAATAACAAGGACTTACTGTGTACAATGGGCTTCCCTAGTGGCTCAGAGGTAAAGAATCTGCCTGAGATGTAGGTTTGATCTCTGAGTGGGGAAGATCCCCTGGAGAAGGAAATGGTAATCCACTCAAGCATTCTTGCCTGAGAAATCCCACAGACAGAAGGGCCTGGCGGGCTACCGTCAAGGGGGTCGAAAAACAGTTGGACACAACTTAGTGACTGCTGCTGCTCCTGCTGCTAAGTTGCTTCAGTCGTGTCCGACTCTGTGCGACCCCATAGACAGCCACCAGGCTCCGCCATCCTGGGATTCTCCAGGCAAGAACACTGGACTGGGTTGCCATTTCCTTCTGTAAACTTAGTGACTAAACAACAACAAAAAAAAAAACTGTGTAGCACAGGAAATTATATTCAGTATCTTAGAATAATCTATAATGGAAAGGAATCTGGAAAAGAATATATATATATATATGAATTCATATATATATATGAATTACTTTGCTGTACATCTGAAACTAACACAGCATCATAAATAATCTACATTTCAATTTTTTTAAAAAAGAAAATATCAGTAATTAAAGATAATGGAAAATTATATCTTGAGCTTTGAGATGGTTTCTTAATGACAAAAATTTCAACCAGACTAAAACGTGAAGTTGTCCTGTCCCTGAAATCTCTTGTGCCAGTGCATAGGGTATTTATTTGTGGTATATACGTGGTTGTATGTGTGTGTGTGTGTCTATAAACCTGTTTGTGTGCTGTGTGGGGAACTCAGGAAGAGGGAATTCACTATGCAAATTAGCACTTGTCAAAGTCTGAAAAAGAGGTCTAGGTTAACCTCAAAGTGGGCCTGCAAGTTATGGCCTAAATTNAAAAGACTCATTTTATGTAGTTTTAAGTGTATATATATATATATATATACACACTGAAAAAGGAACAAGATCCCAGCAGTTAAACCAGCACAGTAAGTCCAATATCTAGTTTCTTTTTCCGCCCAAAGACAACAGGAAAAATGCTGTACAGTTTATGTCTGTGTTCCAAGAATAGTATTTTATATAGCTGAATATCAGAGTTGAAAGCAAAAGAATATAAATGAGATGGTACCTTTCATCATTCTAATGGCAGAAAGTGAAGAGAAATTTCAGCCTCTTGAGGATGAGAGGAGAGTGGAAAAGCTGGCTTGAAACTCAACATTCAAAAAGCTAAGATCATAGTATCTGGTCCCATCACTTCATGGCAAATAGATGGGGGAAAAGTGGAAGCAGTGACAGACTTTAGCTTATTGGGCTCCAAAATCACTGTGGACATGATTGCAGCCATCAGATTCAGACACTCGCTCTTTGGAAGGAAAACTATGACAAATCTAGACAATGTGTCATAAAGCAGAGGTATCACTTTGCCGACAAAGGGCCTGATGGTCAAAGCTATAGTTTTTCCAGTAGTCATATGTGGAGGGCAGAGTTGGACCATAAAGAAAGCTGAGTGCTGAAGAAATGATGCTTTTGAAATGTGGTGTTGGAGAAGACTCTTGAGAGTCCCTTGGCTGCGAGGAGATCCAATCAGTCCATCCTAAAGGAAATAAGTTCTGAATATTCATTGGAAGGACTGAAGTTGAAGCTGAAACTCCAATATTTTGGCCATCTGATGCGAAGAACTAACTCATTTGAAAAGACCCTGATGTTGGGAAAGACTGAAGGCAGGAGGACAAGGGGACGATGGAGCATGAGATGGTCAGATGGGATCACTGACTCGATGGACATGAGTTTGAATAAGCTCCAGGAGTTGGTGATGGACAGGGAAGCCTGATATGCTGCAGTCCACAGGGATGCAAAGAGTCAGACATGACTGAGCAACTGAACTGAACTGAACTGTATGGATATGAGAGCTAAACCGTAAAGAAGGCTGAACACCAAAGAACTGATGCTTTCCAATTGTGGTGCTGGCTAGAGAAGACGCTTGACAGTCCCTTGGACTGCAAGGAAATCAAACTTGTTGATCCTAAAGGAAATTAACCCTGAAGGACTGATGCTAAAGCTGAAGCTCCAAAACTTTAGCCACCTGCTGAGAAGAGTGGACTCACTGGAAAAGATCTTGATGCTGGGAAGGACTGAAGGCAAAAGAAGAAGGGGCAACAGGGGATGAGACAGATAGTATTGCTGACTCAATGGAAATGACTTTGAGTAAACTCCAGGAGATAGTGAAGGACAAGGGAGCGTGGTGTGCTATAGTCCATGGGATGGCAAACAGAGGGACATGACTTAGTGACTGAACAACAACACCTTTCATCACCATTTTTGTCAAATTTTGAGTAAGACCAATGAGCAGCTAAACCAAGGGAACAATTAAACAGTGCTCCTCAGCACAAAGAATAAGACATACATCTGCTTGTAGACTCAGAAAAATGCCAAGGGACCAAGGATTCTCTGGGTAGAACCAGACTGTCCCCAGCAAGACTTCCTGCTTCAGGCAAGGTCTTAGCACTCTTTCAGGCTCCTTCCTGAACTCTGGTCCTTGCACAATATTTTTCTGCTGGGAGGGAGAAATTCCTTCCTGACTCCTGCTTGAGTGATCAACTCAAGCCCCAAAGCCTAAGATTACCTGTAATTATCCTTCATCTTTATCTCAGTTTACCAAGACAGACTTGTTGTCAGTGATGATCCAGCAAGTTTTTTCCTGCTCTTGAAATATTACAAACCCTGGTTCACCACATAGCAGAATATTTTTCTTGAGACCTCATTTCTATTAAGATACTCAGTACTCTATGGCGAGGGAAGCTCATGGATTGTCTCAGGAGAAACACATTTGCTGTAAGAGAATGATTGAAAAAAGAAAATATCAATAAACAAGCATCATAAATATCATAAAACAAACTTATGGTTTATTTCCCAGAGAGGAAAAGGAAGGGATAAATTAGGAGTTTGGGATTAACAGATATGTGCAACTATTTATAAAATAGATAAATAACAAGGACTTACTGTGTACAATGGGCTTCCCTAGTGGCTCAGAGGTAAAGAATCTGCCTGAGATGTAGGTTTGATCTCTGAGTGGGGAAGATCCCCTGGAGAAGGAAATGGTAATCCACTCAAGCATTCTTGCCTGAGAAATCCCACAGACAGAAGGGCCTGGCGGGCTACCGTCAAGGGGGTCGAAAAACAGTTGGACACAACTTAGTGACTGCTGCTGCTCCTGCTGCTAAGTTGCTTCAGTCGTGTCCGACTCTGTGCGACCCCATAGACGCCCACCAGGCTCCGCCATCCTGGGATTCTCCAGGCAAGAACACTGGACTGGGTTGCCATTTCCTTCTGTAAACTTAGTGACTAAACAACAACAAAAAAAAAAACTGTGTAGCACAGGAAATTATATTCAGTATCTTAGAATAATCTATAATGGAAAGGAATCTGGAAAAGAATATATATATATATATGAATTCATATATATATATGAATTACTTTGCTGTACATCTGAAACTAACACAGCATCATAAATAATCTACATTTCAATTTTTTTAAAAAAGAAAATATCAGTAATTAAAGATAATGGAAAATTATATCTTGAGCTTTGAGATGGTTTCTTAATGACAAAAATTTCAACCAGACTAAAACGTGAAGTTGTCCTGTCCCTGAAATCTCTTGTGCCAGTGCATAGGGTATTTATTTGTGGTATATACGTGGTTGTATGTGTGTGTGTGTGTCTATAAACCTGTTTGTGTGCTGTGTGGGGAACTCAGGAAGAGGGAATTCACTATGCAAATTAGCACTTGTCAAAGTCTGAAAAAGAGGTCTAGGTTAACCTCAAAGTGGGCCTGCAAGTTATGGCCTAAATTAAACAAATTCAACTTGCTTTTTCAACACTACTTGAAGTCTTTAAAAAAGTCATAGAGAGACTGATGCCCATAAATATGTAGTATATTAATCTCCTTCCCCTAGTTCTTGGTGGGATGAAGTAGTTCAGACAAGGAATTTATCTAAATCATCTGAAGAGTGCAGTGAAATTATTTAAAATTGGTTTAGGATAGCCATCCTTCCACAAGGCCTCTTAAACAAAGTACACTCCAGAGTGCCCGAAAAAATTACTAGAATATTATAAGCAAATACACTCTGTGCAGTGGCTTTTCTGCCTTTCTTCTCTTCCACCCAGATGATAGGTTCTGCGGGACCTCACTTTACACTGGAGATTGTTAATGACGCTTGAGCCCTAGCTGTGAACTGTCTAACTTTACAAATACAGTTTTGTTAGAACACAGCCACACCGTTTCACTCACAGACCTATTATCAACAGCCGCTTCCGCGCTACAATGGCAGAGAGGTATATTTGCAAGGGCCCCTATGGACTGCACAGCTGAAAATATTTTCTATTTGACCCTTTACAGAGAAAGTTTGCAGAGTCTGTTTGGTTGTTACTTCCTGTTGTGGGGGCCTTTTTAACAGCCTTCTCCTCGTTGAAAACCAAGAACCACAGTTGTTGTTGTTTTTATCCTGAATGTCTTTATTCTTTTTTAAATTGGGGTATGGTTGCTTTACAGTGCTGTGCGGGCTTCTGCTGCACAGCAAAGTGAATCAGCTGTGTGTGTGCGTACATACCCTTCTTCCTGGACCCTCCTCTCACCCTTCTACATATATACAATGGAATATTACTCAACCAGAAAAAGAGCAATATTGGGTCATTTTTAGAGACCTAAATGGACCTAGAGTCAGTCACACATAGCAAAGGAAGTCAGAAAGAGAAAAATAAATATTGTATATTAACATATACATATTGAATAACACACAACATAATATGTTAATATATTGACATAATATATGTTAATATATTGACATAATATATGTCAATAACATAACATATTGGAAAAGGCAATGGCACCCCACTCCAGTACTCTTGCCTGGAAAATCCCATGGACGGAGGAGCCTGGTGGGCTGCAGTCCATGGGGTCGCTAAGAGTCTGACACGACTCAGTGACTTCACTTTCACTTTTCACTTTCCTGCACTGGAGAAGGAAATGGCAACCCACTCTAGTGTTCTTGCCTGGAGAATCCCAGGGATGGGGGAGCCTGGTGGGCTGCCGTCTATGGGGTCGCACAGAGTCGGACACGACTAAAGCAACTTAGCAGCAGCAGCAACATAACATATATATATATATTGAATCTAGAAAAATGGTACAGAAGAATCACACTTTTTAAGCTTAATAAGAGTAGATAGGGAGTAAGAACTACAGTGATTTTATTTAAGGTGTCCTGTAGAGTTTCCTGCAATCTCCCAGGTGCCTTAGAGAATTTTTAGGCAAGGCTTTCTCCCATTAGTAGCTTAAGGAGACTGACAATGAGAACTCTGATAGGAGAGGCTTAGTTGTATTTGTATGTGCCAATGATTAGATGGTGATGTGAAAAAGTGGTCAGGGGTTTGGCTAGTCTACAATGATAGAGGCTAGTGAAGGTTTAAATGTAAGGGTGGGGGCAGGTCCTTCTAGTGAAAAACTGAGTAAGGGGAGAGCACAGATGATAAGCTTAAATCCCTCTGCAAGACTAGTTTTGTGCCATAGAAGTAATTACCAGGAAAAGGGAAACTACCCATTTAGACTACCGTGCAAGCTGCTGCTGCTGCTGCTGCTGCTAAGTCGCATTCAGTCGTGTCCGACTCTGTGCGACCCCAGAGATGGCAGCCCGCCAGGCTCCCCCATCCCTGGGATTCTCCAAGCAAGAACACTGGAGTGGGTTGCCACTTCCTTCTCGAATGCATGAAAGTGAAAAGTGAAAGTGAAGTCGCTCAATCGTGTCGACTCTTAGTGACCCCATGGACTGCAGCCCACCAGGCTCCTCTGTCCATGGGATTTCCCAGGCAAGAGTACTAGAGTGAGGTGCCATTGCCTTCTCCGACCCTGCAAGAATCCGAGTGAATTTATTTGTGGAGAATTTGTCCAACACGTTCACACATATACCGTCCTCCACACATAAAGAATCCTCCTCTCCTAAGGTAGAAAGCAAGACTAACACCTCTCTGCTCTCCTAAAAGTTCTTACACAAACACAAACTCATTTGTGGTTCACTGAGTGTGAAACAACTACTCCTACAAACAGAGCAACAGAAAGCAAAAATAGACTCCTGTGTATTTTTCAGTTCGTGGTCTCCTCTGCATTTAAATACAAAGAGAGAGTTAACAAAATGAATGACTATATTACACCTGAAGAAGATGGGGAAGCAGATAATCTTCTTGAGTGTTTCTCTTTGACAGCCATTATGTCACATGTACCTCGAAATATAATTCAGTCTATTTTCAGCACACTTGTGTTGTCGTTTCAGTGAGAACCATTAGCTTTGGGGCCCTGGAGGAAGTCAGCTTCTGCCCTAGAGGTATGAGGATGGTCGCCTTGTGTACAGTGTTTCATCTCTGAGGCTCCCCAGTGGATAAATCTTAAGAATAACTTGACTTTGAACATTCTCAGATCACCAAAGAGCTGCTATTACAACACGTTGGAGAAGATTGCTTTTATGTTTATTGCTGCTTAAAACTTTGTAGTGTGGGATGCCAAAGGAGAAGAAAAGAAGCTTATCTATTCAGCTATTCTGGATTCTAGAGTAATTTGCCATTCTTATTGCTGTGTATCAAGAAAGTGGCAAATTCAAAGGCTGTCATTTATTTCACTAATGGAATTAAAAATGAGTGTGGTCCAGAGCAGTAATCAATGCCTTGCTCGTTGTGATGGATTATGGTTCAGCTAAATAGTATGACCTTTAATTACCTGGAAAAATGCAATTTTCCAATGTCTTTTCTGTTTTCTCTGTGATTTCCCACACAAATATGACCTGTCATGTGCTATTTTTATTTAGCTTAAATAAATTTAGTGCTTATAAAAGGTGCCGGATTAACAGCCCCAGAGTAAAATTCTTTATCCCTTTAGTCCTTTATTATTAAACACTTTTAGAGCACTTTGTTCTTTCTTTTTTTTTCTGAGCTCCGCGCAGTCAATTCATTGGGTTGTTTTTATTAATATTCTTTTATAGTGGGTAAGATCGTTATTCTTATTTTTTAATAAGTATCCTAAAACTTCAAGGATGGGACTTGGGTCACAAAAAGAGTTCATGATTAGCTTGTTTTAGCCCCTAAATTTGCATGTCGTCCCCTGTCACATGCTGTTGTTGCCCCTTGGGAAGGGTAGCTGATGAGTGTTTGTACAGAACTTAAGTAGTAATATTCAGTTACAGATTCCCAAATAAAATCAGTCAGCTTATATCCAGTGAAGAGGTAAGGGAGGCACTTCTCTGGAGATCCAGTGGTTAAGACTTCACCTTTCCAGCTGCAGGGGACGAGAGTTCGATTCCTGGTCAGAGAACTAAGAGTCCGCTTGCTGCACAGAGTAGTTAAAAATAAATAAATAAATAAGAGAAGCTAATGCTCAACATTTGGTGAAAACCACAAGGACAAATGCGAATTACCTGAAAATGTCTACTGGAGACTAATAATGGAAAGAAACAATCCAGTAATTAATTTTTTTTTAATGAAGATTTGGCTGTTTTGGGAGGGAAAAAGTTAACTTTATAATACATATATATATAAAAGGGGGAGAAGTTAGACTCCTGCATCCAAGTGTACTTATTCTACAATAAAAGAGAAACAAACATTTTTCCTCTGGAGCTATTTCTAGCTCAACAATATCTCCTGTCACAAAAATGAGGTTTTGAAATTTTTTATCTAGATAATTTGCAGATTCAGTGTCACTAGGATGCTGTTGACTATTGACATTTCGACACAAAGTAAAATTTTCAAGATTTCATCTACAAAAATTCCACCTGTGGTGTTGGAGAAGACTCTTGAGAGTCCCTTGGACTGCAAGGAGATCCAACCAGTCCATTCTGAAGGAGATCAGCCCTGGGATTTCTTTGGAAGGACTCATGCTGAAGCTGAAACTCCAATACTTTGGCCACCTCATGCGAAGAGTTGACTCACTGGAAAAGACTCTGATGCTGGGAGGGATTGGGGGCAGGAGGAGAAGGGGACGACAGAGGATGAGATGGCTGGATGGCATCACGGACTCGATGGACGTGAGTCTGAGTGAACTCCGGGAGGTGGTGATGGACAGGGAGGCCTGGCATGCAGCGATTCATGGGGTCACAAAGAGTCGGACACAACTGAGTGACTGAACTGAACTGAGTAGAACTGAGTATGTTTCCTGAATCACTGACAGATGAAAAAACAAGTGGAGGCAGGATAGAAAAACTCTTTCTTTAATTTTCATTTCTTATTAAAGTCCTCACGAAGTGAAAAAAAGTCTTCATAGTTGTTAACTATTTTCATAATTTTAAAATGTGTTATAATTCATCCATTATCTCTTAAGATATTACTGTTCTCCAAATCAATGTATACATGCTAAATCACTTAAGTCGTGTCCAACTCTGCGACCTCGTAGATGGCAGCCCACCAGGCTCCCCCGTCCCTGGGATTCTCTAGGCAAGAACACTAGAGTGGGTTGCCATTTCCTTCTCCAATGCAGGAAAGTGAAAAGTGAAAGTGAAGTCGCTCAGTCGTGTCAGACCCTTAGCGACCCCATGGACTGCAGCCCACCAGGCTCCTCCATCCATGGGTTTTTCCAGGCAAGAGTACTGGAGTGGGGTGCCACATGGAATATTATATATTAGGACTTTCTATATTTGACTGGGGTTTGCCTGGTGGCTTAGATGATAAAAGAATATTCTTGCAATGCAGAAAGAAGACCCAGATCCAATCCCTGAGACAGGAGAATCCCCCATGGAAAAGGGAATGACTACTCATTCCAGCACTGTTGTCTGGAGAATCCCATGGACAGAGGAGAATAGCAGGTTTCAATGTTGTCCAGGGGGTCGCAAAGAGTCAGACACAACTGAGCGACAAACACACACATATTTGATTATGGCATTGATTATAAATATCTTCACAGCTTGTTCTTCAGCCTCTAATTTTATCTTTTATCTTTTTAAGACTGTGATCATTAGAATCTTAATTATTTCAATGTCATGCAGTCAGAACTATCTTTTCCAAAGTGAATGTTCCCATAACATTTAAGGGTGGAAAGCTCTCTCCTATTTCAGATTTCCATAATTAGCCACAGCAACTTCTTGGATTTTTGAGAGAAGATTCATGGAAAGCTCCAAAAGTAAATCCTAGATCTGCAGTTAGACCTGACACAGACTTCACGCTTTCAGGGTTTAGGTGAAATACAGAAAAAGACACTTTCATTTATCATTTATGTTTAATGATTAAAAGCTACTCAGACATCACTCTTGAAACTAACATAATGTTTTATATATGTATATATATATATCAATTATACATCAATTAAAAAAAAATACTTCTCAGACACAACACACACACAGCATCGCTTAAAGGAGCTCGAGAGGGAAAATGCACTGGCGTCTCATCACAGGCTGCACAATTTTGCTTTTCCGTTCACCTTTGGAAGATTCCCTTGGGGAAAGGTGCTCTACTTGATATAGAAGCATCCTCCCAAATGGCTTTCTAAATTTAAATTCAGAAGCCCTCAAGTCAAACTGAATCCCATGAAACTGATCCCCTAACCTACAATTTTCAAATAGGAGTCTCCCCCGGGGAGGGATCACAAAACCTTTTCAACTCTATACTCTGACTCAGGAACTTCTTGGGTGACCTTCTACCTACATTCCCCTTGCCCTGAAGGAAGCTGAGGGCTTCAACCCCCTCTCTTATTTGGCCTCCAAAGTCATTATTTTGATCCTGACTCATCCCCCAGTTATGCTGTCGAAGGTTCCTCACTTGCCAAATTACTTCATGTTCCCAAGGAACCATGAGAAGACACCTCAACACTTCTCTTCCAAAATGACTCCTCTTTGGTCTATGACCTCACCAGCCCCCCAAAGAAAAGCAGAAGCAAGGCCCATCAGAACTTCGCTGGAGGTCCTCCAAGGAAAGGGAAGAATGAAGCAGATGGAAGATTCATGAAGAAAGGTTTCTTCCCCTTGGAGAAACTCAACACAAAACAACATATGAACAGGGCTGAATATGGGGGTATTTGATAAATTCCTTATTGAATTTTCAAATGTGAGAAATATCTTGCCCTTCCCACCTGGGCAAATACCAGCCACATCACAGCATTATTTTCTTCTGAACTGAAATGTGCTATTTGCTGGAGAAACCTGTAGTGGAAGCTGAGAGGACCATTTTACATGGATCTGAAGGAAGGTCCAGCTATTAGAGGCACTACAAGCAGAATCAAGAGAGTTGTTCACCCGTGGAGGGGCCGGAGGGAGTTCATCAAAATAGTGTCTGACCCGGGGAGGGCACAAAATACAGACTTACAGTTTGAATAAAACAGTGTTGGACAGGAAGAGAGACAGAATTACCAAGAAAGGAAAGGGAGGGAGAGGGAGTGGAGAAAGAATGGCAGAGAGCATGAGGAGGAGGGGAAAGGGGTGTGGGAGAGAAGGCCGGAGGGGCGGAAAGAAGGGACGAGAATGAATGAACAAATGAAAGGAGCAGGAGAGAATATTCTGCAAGCAATTTTTTTTTTTCAAAATATGTAGAAACTGACCCTAGATTCATAAATCTGATTTTCCTCCTTTAAAGGAATACCTAGGTGGAGAACCCACATATTTTATTTCTGGGGTCCTTTATTTTATCAATAAATCCCCCACAAATGACAAAACCCAGATCTATGGCTTACATTTGTTAGCTATATGATAAAAAAGAAAAAAAAATCAATTGGTTTCTATTAACCTCTCAGAGTTCTCTCCTTTCAATAATCGTAAGAGAAACAAATGCTGTCCCACCGTCCCTGCAAGCCAACAGTCTGTGCTTCTTTTATGATCTTCCACTTAAATTAAATATTAGGTACCTGGGCACTGGAGTGCTGGTATGGAGAGCATCTCGCTCTGAGACTGGCTCTGCTGATGCCATTTCTCAGTAACTACATCAGGAAGGGCCTTAGAGAAGACAACACATCAAATACCTTGCCAAGAAAAGTTTTCTTCTTCATCCATTTATTTCTAGCAGTGCAGCTGGGAAATCAAATGACTTAGTAAGTAGACTGCTGGACCGTAAGGCAGAAGCAAAATAAATAAATAAAAGCACTGGAGTGGCTGTTTTATTAAGATCCCATGGTATTACATAAGGAAACAGTTAGAATGTGGGCCATTTCTGGTCTTCTGGGATTGGGTATTGTTTTGCCCTTAGACATGCCATTTTGGGGCTTCCCTGGTGGCTCAGTGGTAAAGAACCCATCTACCAATGCAGAAAACACGAATTCAATCCCTAGGTTGTCAAAGACGCCCTGGAGAAGGAAATGGCAACCCACTCCAGTATTCTTGCCTGCAAAATCCCATGAACAGAAGAGCCTGATGGGCTACAGTCCATGGGGTCGCAAAAGCGTTGGACACGACTTGGTGACTAAAAGAACAAAGCATACCATTTACCACTATTTTCAAGATGTGGAACAAAGTCCCAACAATGATCTTTTGATCTTCACACATAAAGCTGTTTTGAATCTCAGCAGATATGACACTAGTTCTTGGATTGAACAGAACTCCATTTTATTTTGCCACTTAATAGAGGAGAGTGGAAGCAGGTTGATTACCTTGGCATCATATTTACAATGGAAGCTCAGTACAGGGTATGGTTCAAGGTGTAATATCTCAAGAGCCATCTGAACAAAGCAGTTCGTGAGCTTTTGAAGTCAAATGAACACTCCTAAGAAATCCACACTAACAAAACCATAAAAAGCACTCCAGTAGTTTTGACTACAAATACAAGAAGTTTATTTTGATAAATGAATAAAATAATTTGGAAGTTTGTAGCAGAGGAAGGAAGAGAATGAATGCCAGATTCTGCAAATTGCCTATTTGTCTCTTCATATTATTAAGTATTGATTTTAACTTTTAAAACTTCCCCTAGTGGGACTTCCCTGGTGGTCCAGTGGCTAAGACTCTGTGCTCCCAATGCAGGTGCCCTGGGTTTGATCCCTGCCCAGGGAACTAGATCCCACATCTAATGAGTTTTCATGTTGAAACTAAGACCTAGCTCAGTCAAATAAATAAATAAAAATACATATTAAAAAAAAAAAAACTTCCCTTATATGGTGGAAGAGGAGTTGTTTACATGAAAGTTCCCCTTTTCCCTTACTTTCTGGCTAGTTAACTAAAGAATTATTAGAAGTAGTTCAATTTGAAAATGTATAGATATAGACAGAGGGTTTGTCTGTGAATTAATGGTAGGCTGGCATTTAGAAACGGCATGGATATAAACTTTTTAGCTTAAATGTTTAACAGTTTGTGTTAGGAAAATGTCTTCTGGTAGTTCAATTTTTTTAGCACAAGCATACTTAAGCAAATGTATCTTTAAATTATTAACGAAAAATTCAAGAAACATTGAGTACCATCGTGTATTCCAATCGTTAACCATCTAGATACATCCTAAATCTATCTAGAATGTTTCTAAATTTTTCAAGCATATAGTGCTTATTAGGAATGAAATTTAAATCATCTGTACATGCAGTTGGCTTTCTAATTTTATAGATCCCCCCCCCCAAAAAAAAATGATAAGGTCAAGGAACTGGCTGAAGGTCAAAGGTGAGTCTGTGGAAGAAAAGGGGTCAAAGAGTTTATCCAGAGATCCAGACTCAGAGCATTGCGTCAGTTCCTATTGAGGCTTCGTGGCTCACAAACTTTAAAAAGATTATTTTCTTATATAATAATAGTCATTCTGAAGTGAGAAGACAGAATTAGAAGTCCTACCTCATATTATTATTATGAACTAATTAAGTTGTTAATTGGGCTAAGTGATATTGTGGGGAATAGGGTAATTTTCTTCAGTGCGACCTAGCTCATTATAAACGGATGGTTCCAGAACACCTTAAGTATCTTCTCACTCACACAAACTCATTATTGTGAAAATGGTCTTGATGATTTAAAACAGCTGGCCTGGCTCCCCCATCCACCCCACCGGCTTCTCGGATTAGTCACCATGTTCTCAAGTGAAGGAGATGCCAGCTACCGCTCCCACTGAAAAGGCAGAGGCCACAGCCAGCCCCATGTGGGAGCCCCCCTTGGGTTCTCTGCCTTGCACATCATTAAGCAAATTGTCAGCTACGTTTTAATTACAGCACTTTTATGACTGCTGGTGATGTAAGAGACACAGTGGCACACCTTGTTTTTTCTCCAAGCTTGGCTGTGTTTGTAGGGCTGGCAGTTGGGGCCAAAGCATTTTTCATCTTGCACAAACTGAGCTAATTTATGTGGGAACCCAGACCCTCTCAATGTTGTTTGTACTGTGTCAATTTGCAGTGTCTAATGAGCTCTTTTTAAATGATGGAAAAACCCTCCTTGGGTGCATGACTGAATACGCTTTTAAATCCTGCCACAGAAAACAAAGATGCTCAACCAGAAAAGGAACCAGACTTACCTTCCCCTCATTTACTACCTCACCCAAAAGAGCGACGCTCAGACATCACCATAGCACGAACAAGCTCCAGATGGACAATGGCTTCTGGCTTGTCCTGTCTTTGGTGGAGAGGATCCCATTAACTAATCCAGTTGAAAGTGGTAGAGGTCTAAAGGACTCTGTTGTCTTCTTGTTAATAAAGATGCCATGCACCCAGTGGAGTATGTAAACCAACATTCTGGAAATACTGTGAGTGGCTCCTGTTGATATGCATAACCAATTAAGATATCTTTGATGACCTGATGAAGTTTGGCTGCAAGATGCAAAAGCCAAACTCTCTAGTCAGTGTTGCCCTAATGTCTTACAAGGCAGGAATCCGCTGTCTCTAAGGACAGAGAGAGGCCAGCATGGCCTAGCCCAGGAAAATCTCTAGAAACAAAATGGGGCTCAGGTTACTAGAAATCAAGCAATAGTATGGTGGGAATAAGTAGATAAAACTTTAGTAATAATAATATTATGTGCTAGACCCTATGTTAGGGGATTAAAACCTGTTTGGGATTTTTTTTTTAATGGTTTTTTATTGAAATTTAAGACACAAATCCCACATGTTGCTTTCTTTTTGGAGTCATTATTAGAATAGGTATATTATAATATTCTGAATGTAAAACCTGTGTTTATCTAAGAATTTCCTCTAAACCTTTTTTATTTGACTTTATCTTATTGATTGTGCATTTGTTTTATTTTTTATTTTAATTTTCTATTGATGCGTAATTGATGAACAATGTCGTGTTAGTTTCAAGTGTACAGCAAAGTGATTCAGCTACATATATACACGTATCTGTTCTTTTCTACCAAGGTCAAAATTACACATGGGTTCTAAGTTCATGCCAACATTTTCATTTCAGTTCAGTTCAGTCGCTCAGTCGTGTCCGACTCTTTGCGACCCCATGAATCGCAGCACACCAGGCCTCCCTGTCCATCACCAGCTCCCAGAGTTCACTCAGACTCACACCCATCGAGTCAGTGATGCCATCTAGCCATCTCATCCTCTGTCGTCCCCTTCTCCTCCTGCCCCCAGTCCCTCCCAGCATCAGAGTCTTTTCCAATGAGTCAACTTCTTCACATGAGGTGGCCAAAGTACTGGAGTTTCAGCTTTAGCATCATTCCTTCCAAAGAAATCCCAGGGATCACCTATTACTTTTTAAAATTATATCAGTATTGACATGCCTCTCAAAAAGCTTTTCAAATGTGGCTCGAAATAAAGGCAATGTGAAGTTTCCCAGAGTGAAAACTCAGGAAAGGAATACGATAACCTGGCTTGTGTGACTGACTCTTGGAATAATCATGTTACTCCAGAAAATGTGGCATTACCTGATTTATCGCATCAATGAGTTGATGACCTTTTTGTTCCTCTCCTCCTCCCCTGCTACCCTTGTTACTCACACAATGTAAGCACACGAAGGCTATTCCAAGTATACTTGTGAAAATGAATCAAACATATCCAGCTTCATCCTTTTACATGAGAAGAGAAATTAACACACTTGGATGCTCAAAAACTTGCCTCACAAGGTGTGGGGCTGAGACACTTCTCCAACTCAGAAAGACTGGAATTCAATGGAGGCTAAAACTTCCCAGAAATAATGGCAACATTCCCAAGTTGATCTTCTTTTAATTTTAACTTCCTTTATACTAGGACCTCAAGATGTAGTATTTTCACTTAAAGACCATGACTGGCATGCAGAGCATCAAGCAATGCATGGCCGCTAGTGATTCAAGGCTGCATACAGACCCCAAAGTCTTGATTTCATACAGGAAGTAAAAATCACCAAACTGCAGCCATTGACAAAGGACATTTTTCTGTCAGTTTTCCAGGTATCCAAGAAACTAAAGTTCTTCCTCTTCACAAAATCTTTTTATGACACAAAAGACAAGAAAAGGACAAAGAAGGTTATTTAGAGGAATGTAAAACTAGGAAAACCACCACCAATGCAACGGCTTCCTAAGCTAAACCCAAAACACATGGCGTTGAAAGTATTTTAATTATTTTTTTTTAAAGTACACAACCTGCTGGCTTGCCCCAGAATACTGAAAGGGTTTACACATCAATGCTTTTTCTAGGGAAAAGAAAAAAAGACTTGTTTTCAAATATGATTCATCTGAGTCATCTTGAGCAATTCCCCCCACCCCCAATCTGATGTCAGGGAAAACTACTAGAAAATTCTGTAGCAATAAACCCTTGAAACAAGAGTCATGGAGAAGGAGATAGGCAAAATATTTCCTAGCATTCTAAGAAGGTAGCCTTTTTCATGCAATTTAGGATGTTTAACTGTTCTTAGCATCTTATGAAAATTTTATTCGGCTCGATTTGATAGAGATGACTTTTATCTTTTTCGTGTTATATTTTGCATCATCAATAGGTCAAGGATGAAACATAGAAGTGCTGACAGGGAGACACAGAAAAACAGAATTACTAACGCGAGTATCAGATAGGTCTTGAGCATTTTCCAGTCTGGACTTGCTCAACTCAAGGGGTAAACTTCAGATAAGCATCTCAGCTCTCGGGTGTTTAACTGAATCCAACCTTCCAACCTTTTTGAGGTTTGCCGGTGACTGGTAATTATATTGTCATTTGACAAAAGCATCTGCATTAAACCAGTGATGTTACATTAATGGTTAAGTTCACATCCATTAAAAAACGTGCATCTACGGCATTCATTGGGGTCTCTAAGATGTGTGGACAGGGATGGAAACTTACGTAGGATTGTAGCCATAAATCAATGTCTAAATACTACCTGTCAGGTTTTAAAGTTATGCTAATACAAGAAGTTTTACTTCTCTCCAGTGTATAGAGGTCAGAGGAGGAGGGACAGATAGGTAACTTACATGGAAACATTGAGGAAAACCCCAAAGAGTAAGGTATCAACACACGAATCTTGAAGAAAGCGATTATATCTAAGTCGGAACTTTAATCATCCTTCTCTAAGGTAAACACTGAATTCTTGGGTTTCCAGAGGCGGCAACAGAAAAGCTGAGGATTCATCCGTAGAATCTAGAACGCTTTCTTCAAAGTGTCTTTCATTTTTGACTAAAGCATTTGTAGGGGTAGAAAGTAATTTGTCAATTTTCTCATTCACAAGCTTCAGAAGTGAATAAATAGCCCCTAACTGCTGGAGAAGACTCTTGAGAGTCCCTTGGACAGCAAGGAGATCAAACTAGTCAATCCTAAAAGAAATCAACCCTGAATATTCATTGGAAGGACTCATGCGGAAGCTCCAATACCTTCACCACCTAACGTGAGGAGCCAGCTCCTGATGCTGGGAAAGACAGAGGGCAGTAGGAGAAAGGGGTGACAAAGGATGAGATGGTTGAGTGGAATCACTGAATCAATGGACATGAGTTTGAGCAAACGCCGGGAGATAGTGAAGGACAAGGAAGCCTGGCGTGTTGTAGTCCATGGGGTTGCAAAGAGTCATATAAGACTGAGCAACTGAGCACATGTTGCGTAAAATGGGACCTGAGATAAAGACCTTGTGATCCAAAAGTGAACAAAGGCTTTCAGGACCCAAGATAGTAGAGTCTGACCCTGAAGAGAAAAAACACACACAGTCAAGCCAAGACCAGAATTCAAGCCAAAGTCAAAAATAAAAAGGCACACTAAGAAAGGTCATGTAGAAACAGGGGCAACAGGGGAGTCTGGTTCTCTGATCTTTCTAAGAAGAGCTGACAGTAGCCTCCGTAGATGCCCTCCTCCAAGATTAAAGACCAGATCTCACTCGAGGAAGGATCCTCTTATCCAGGGTCCAGCATCTACCACTGACATCCAGGTCTCATCAACCCAACCCTGACTTTTTCTCTACAGTCCAAGGCTAAAAAGAGACTCTAATGATATTTGAAAGCTTGGAGTTTGTCTTTACAAAAGCTAGCAAGTCTGTATAACAAAACCTCTGTGATCCTAGTCTTCCTGAAGCCAAGTTCTGGCCATCTCTCTGGCTCATCAAAGCTTTTCAGGGTATCCCTCCACCTACCAAACCCAGTCCCCATTGCCTGTAAGCTAACCACCATCTCTGACCTGTGCCAGGCATGAATTCTACTTTCTAGCTAAACCCAAATGCGCGCTCTATCACTCTGCAGCAGCTCCATGATGTCTGAATCACGAGCCACTGCCTCCACCTTGAAGGTCCTGCCCGCTTCTTTCACAGCCCTGTGCCTTCATCTTCCAAAACCTACCTGTGTCCCAAGACTTCCTCAGATAGTACATCTCAGATAAAGCCTTCCTAGATTCTGTATCTCCATCTAAACTCCATTCCACAGGCCATACTTGTTTTTACAAACACCGTCTGCTGATTTGCTCCAGCCCACTGAAGGGTGTTTGAAAACTCTACGAAAACTCTTGCCTTCAAATAAGATTGATTTGAATCCCCTTCCTTGTTCTCCCAGACGGCCTCCTCCGATCGACCCAGTTTTCTTCGTCTTTGTCCATTTCCTCTTTACATCCTTCACTGACTTATTGATACCTAACTGGTTGCCAGCTCAGTTTAAACAGTTGCTGACTTCGGTTCTATTTTATTTTTTACTTGGGGATGCCAAAACTGTGACAAGGAGCTGCTGATTATTACAAAGTGCAGACCTTCAAAGAATCCCACCAAGAGTGACATTTAACCGATGACCTGTTGTTGTTCCTTGTTCCTTCACTAGGTTGTGTCCCACTCTTTGTGACCTCATGCACTGCAGCATGCCAGGCTTCCCCGTCCTCCACTGTGTGCTGGAGTTTGCTCGCATTCATGTCCATTGCGTCAGTGATGCCATCCAACCATTGTATACTCCACTATCCCCTACTCCTTTTACCTTCAGTCTTCCCCAGCATTAAGGTCTTTCCCAAAGAGTAGGCTCTTCCCAGCAGGTGGCCAAAGTATGGGAGCTTCAGCTTCAGCATCAGTCCTTCCAATGAATATTCGGGACTGATTTCCTTTAGGATTGACTGGTTTGTCTTCTTGCTGTCCAGGGAACTCTCAAGAGTCTTCTCCAGCACCACAGTTCAAAAGCATCAATTCTTTGGTGCTCAGCTTTCTTTATGTTCCAACTCTCATCTCCATACATTACTACTGGAAAAGCCATAGCTTTGACTCTATGGACCTTTGTAGGCAAATGACCTGCCTGATAACATATATATGGTACCTGCCTCACAGATATCTACAAATCTGGGGCAGGCAGTGTGGAAGTCAGGATAGATTCTAGGAGAACACCCATGTCTTCAGAAACAGATCCCCAGAGGCTCAGTTTCCAGTATGAGTAGCCTGACATCCCAGCACACTTTTGACAATGAAAACCATTGTGATGCCAGTCAGCATGGGGTGGAGGAAATTTGAAAACCTGTCTAGAAATGCAAGAAGCAATGAAAGTAATGTAACCAAAGCACAAATGCTCCAGTTTTTTTTTTGTTGTTTTTTTCCTTTTTTTAAATACATGAACAGTTGGGTTGATTCAAATATTACATTCAACTGATATATAGGGCAGAAAACAAGATCTGATTCAGTTCCTCAGATCATCTTGTACCTAGATATCAAATAAAGCAATGTATACTTGAATTTAACAAGTACATCAAGAACAGACATTGTGATGAGGAGGAGAGTTTGCAAGTTAAGTTGCAAACTTCCTCAGATGATTTTTTTCTTTCTGAATCTAAATATATTTTTTTTGACAAATTAGTCCTCATGGTTGGTTGAAGTGAGATTTTGTTGTTGCTATTTTTATTGTTGCTGTAGTTTTCTAAGCCAAGTTTCATATTTACAAAGGAAAATATTAGCACATAAGCCAGAATTTGATAGAACATGTTTATTTTGTTTCTTTAAAGAGATACATGTTCATGGATATTGAAATCACTGACTTTCTTTCGACTGGATTTATCAGCCCAGATTAAAAATATCTATTCCACTAGTGAAGAAAAAAATGGAGACGAGAGTTCTTCAAGAGTACTTGAAGTACAGGAACTTCCCTGATGGTCTAGTGGTTAAGAGTCTGCCTTGAAATGCAGGGGACACAGATCCCTGTATTCAATCCCCAGTCAAGGAACTAAGATCCCACATGCCATGAAGTAACTAAGCCTGTGCATAGCACCTACTGAGCCCCAATAATAGAGACTCCATGCCTCGAAGCAGAAGATCACACATGCTACAGCTGAGATCTGATACAGCCAAATGAATTAATTTTAAAATGAATGCATTAGAAAAGAACCATTAACTATGAACTGGCCTAATCAATTAGACACTTAGTATAGGAAAGCATGGCCAGCTCGGGTTTGGGGTAATTTCCAGTTCTTTCCTAGGCTTGAAATTAGAAAACAATGGTCAATAAAAACTTGCCCTTCGGCAACGTAAAAGACTTTCTTAGCTTATAGGAAATGTGGAAATAGTCAAGAATATACAGAAAAGAATGATCAAAATGGCTCATGAGGTTGGCAAACAATATCTCCAACAATAAGTAAACTGAGTATATCTTTATTCCAAAGAAGAGAAAACTGAGGCATGTATTAAGACCACAATTTTTTTCATGGAATCAATGTATATTCAATGATACTGAATAAGTTGAGAGTTGATTATCATGAAAAAAGGAAATGTAACATAGACAGCGATGAAGAAAAGGACAGGAAATGAACATATAATTCAAACATATAATTCAGGAAGAAACCAAGTGAAGTGAAGGAAGTCATTACAGAAGAATTATTAGGTTCTAAAATAGCTTACTGGAGAAACTTGTGAACATACTTTTCTAGGAGTCTTCTGGAGCAATATTTCCTAGTCTTGCGGTATTCAGAGACTTGATGAACTTGGGGACTTGTTCTTCAGCCCTCAAAATCATGATTTAGTTTACAGGAAAACTAAAGTGAAAAAGACTAGAAACTTCAACGCAGGTTATATTTTTTCCTAATCAACAAAACAGAAGTCAAATCTAGGCTTTCACCCTGGTTCTGACTCTAACCATTTATGTGAATTAGAAAGATTCTAAATATCTTGGGTAATAACATCAATTTTTATAAAATGTCTGCCTGTAACAGATGTTGTGAAACTAACTAATGCTGTACAAATAGGATAAGATTGCTATTGCTCTTTCTAACAGAACAATTATTATCAACATCACCAAAACATAGCTGTCAGACTTCTGCTTCTAACAGTATGGGAGACCACATTTTTGGAAAGTTCCTCCTAATCCATTGTAACTAAATCCCAGGTAAATTCTAAGAAACATATTTTGTAATGTATTGCTGGGCTTAAAGACAAGAGAACTCTCCGAATAAGCAAAATTATAATGGGGCTTCCCTGGTGGCTCAGTGCTAAAGAATTCGCCTGCCAATGCAAAAGACACGAGTCTGATCCCTGGTCTGGGAAGATTCTACATGCCTCTAGCCAACTAAACCCGTGCACTGCAACTCCTGAGCTCTAAGAGCCTGGGAGCCTCAGCTACTGAAGCCTGTGTGCCCTGGAGCCTGTGCTCCACAGTAAGAGAAACCACTGCAACTAGGAGCCCGAGTACTGCAGCTGGAGAGTAGCCCCAGCTCACCACGCTTAGAGAAGACCCAACACAGCCAAAAGTAGAGAAATAAAGTCATGAAAAAATAATAACGAGCTGAAACCAAAAGTAGAAATAGAAAGCTAGATTGCTCTGAGAACACATCCTCATGCAGTTCTAGGAACTGAATAATAGTTTTGGCCCTTTACAGAGTGGGAGAGCTTGAGCCAAGATTCCATATCTTTATAGGACGCAAATAAAACAAAAATAGTCCAATTTCCCCCAGTCTCCCAACAAAAGTGAATGTAAACTCTCTATGAAGGAAAGCATCCCCAGTTTATGCAGCTGGGATGAGCAAGCAAACATGAGCTCAAAATCATTAATTGCCAAACACACACAAAAACAAGCCACCATCAGTGATCATCAACAGAAACAATAAAATCAGGTTTAGGTTTAGATTCAGAATCAGATGGTGAATCATCAGATATTGGAATTATGAGACAAAATATGGAAAATCTATGAATGAAATATGTAAAGAACTAGAAGATTTTAAAAATTGGCAAGAGACTGTTAAAATGGTCAAATGTACAAATGGATCAAATGGAATTTTATAAATGAAAAACATAGTGGTTTTAAATTAAAATATCAATGACTGAGTTAAACAGTGTATTAGACACAAAGAGTGAATTAGTAAATGGGGTGATATATTGAAGAAATTGTCTAAAATGCAGAAATCTTAAAAGAGAAGTTACAAAGAACAGAGGGAAGGTGGGAAAGTCTAATATAAATCTAAATAGAGGAGCAAAAGGAAAGACAAAACAGAGGAGAGGAAATATCCAAAGCAAGAATGATTGAGAATACTTCAAATGGTAAAAGACGTGAATCCCCAAGCTCAACGTAAAACAGCAAAATAAATAAAAACTACATATATGCATCAGAGTGAAACTGCAAAACAGCAAAGATAAAGTAAAGGTCTTAAAAGGAGTGACAGTAAACATCACAACAAGGAAAGCCAGAACACAGAGCAAGAAGAACTTCAAACTGCTAAGAGAAACTGACTAACCTCCTGGAATTTGGCAGCAGAACTACCAAAAACAAAAGTAAAATGAAGGTACTCTTAAATCAACAAAAACTGAAATGGTTCACTAGCAAAGACTTTCCCTAAAGCGACATCTTCCAAACATCTTAGACTGCAAAAACAAAAAACCCAACAAACAAAAACCTACTTGTCAATTCACCGAAGCAAAAATGTTCACAATAATACGTAATCTTATGTAACTACTGTGCATTCTAAGTTTTTATATTCTATTTATTTCCATTTTAAAAACAATGAATAAGGAAAATAGGCAATTCATGTGTGTGTACCTTTTTAAGAGATTTTACACATGCATAGATTCTACTTTTTTTTTGGCCATGCAGTTTGCAGGGCTCTAGCTACCTGACCAGGGAGCGAACCCAGGCCACAGTGGTGATAAGGCCAAGCCTTAACCCGTGGGCCACCAGGGAACTTGGAAAACAAAGAATTCAAATAGTAATCAATAAGAGCAGAGAAAAAAGAACAGAAAAGAGAGACAAATGGAAAACACAAAATGGTAGAAAAATAATTTTCCAAGAGTGACTCAAGAAGAAATAAGAAGGCAGAATTGTCAGTTGAGGAAAGATGACCCAGTCATTTGAAAGAGTCCCATAAGATAAAGCAAACCCCACCAGGTTAGACAAATGATAGGTGCGTGCTAACAGATTTTCCAGGAGTGGATTGCCGGACACAGAAACTCTTCAGAGAACAGAAAATGAGTGAGCCGTCACTGCTAGCAGTTTGCAAGGCTACTACCTCTTTCAGAAATAAAAGCAAGATGAGAAGAATGTTATGAAGGAAATTGCATAGTAATCAATACTGAAAATCCATATTGGCACACGATGCCAAAAAAAAGAACTGGAAGGCAAGAATTGCATAGCATAAAAAAAAATTGTCAGGCTTCCCTAGCGGCTCAGGGGTAAAGAATTTGCCTGCCAGTGCAAGAGACATCATGGGAGTGATTCCTGATCTGGGAAGATCCCATACGCTGCAGAGCAACTAAGTCGGTGGACCACAACTTCTGAGCCTGTGCTCTGGAGTCCGAGAGCCACGCTTGGTGAAGCCCAGGCCTGGAGGCTGCGCTCCACAAGGAGAAGCCACAGCACTGAGAAGCCTGCACACCACAACTAGAGAGTAGCTCCCGCTCTCTGCAGCCAGAGGAAAACCCATACAGGAACAAAGACCCGGAACGGCCAAAAACGAAAGAATGAATTAATAATTTTTTTAAAAATAACCTAAAATTGTCCTTATTGGATCATGGCTGTCTATATGGAAAACAAAACAAAAATATATACGATTAAGATGGGACAGAATTAGTAAAAGAATTTAACAAAACGGCAGAGTATATATTCAATATCTAGAATCCATTGCATTTCTGCTGCTGCTGCTAAGTCGCTTCAGTCGTGTCCGACGCTGTGTGACCCCGTAGCCAGCAGCCTCCCAAGCTCCTCTGTCCACAGGATTCTCTAGGCAAGAATACTGGAGTGGGTTGCCCTTTCCTTCTCCGTTGCATTTCTACCCAAAGGTACATACAAAATCTCACACTAAGGAATAAGTCCCACCAAACAACTGCAAGACCTTTACAGAAAATAAAAATAAAAATAAAAATTTCTTGAAATACACACTACAGAAGACTTAAACATAAGTACATGGATAGGAATATCAGTGAGATATTAATTTGCAGTATTTTTTTTCTGTATTCATCATTAGCTTTGATGTGATTTTCAACAAAATTCAAAGGTAATTTTCTTCAAGGAATTTGACAAGTTGTTTCTAAAATGTATAAGAACAAGCAAAGAATTGAGAATACCCTGCTGCTGCTGCTAAGTCGCTTCAGTCATATCCGACTCTATGCGATCCCATAGACGGCAGCCTACCAGGCTCCCCCGTCCCTCGGATTCTCCAGGCAGCAACACTGAATTGGGTTGTCGTTTCCTTCTCCAATGCATGAAAGTGAAAAATGAAAGCGAAGTCGCTCAGTCGTGTCCGACTCTTCGCGACCCCATGGACTGCAGCCTACCAGGCTTCCCCATCCATGGGATTTTCCAGGCAAGAGTACTGGAGCGGGGTTCCATTGCTTTCTCCTGAGAATACCCTAGACACTGTTAAAGACTAAAGAAGGAGAGGGGGGAGCTCTTTTTATATCTAATACCAAAATACATTATCAAATAGTAGCAATTAAGACACTGATGCTATTGTGAAGATAGACAAACCGATCAATGAAACAGAATAGAAAGCTCAAAAGCAGGTAAGTGCACATACAAAAATGTTAAATGGACCAGATATCCCTGTTGTTCACTAGAGAAAAGGTTATTTTAAAAAAGCATAATTCAGTCAATGATGCTTAGATAATTATGTGTGCATACATAAAAAGTGAAATGTATCCCCCACCTCCCATTAACCACTAAGACAAATTCCTGTTAGATTGCAAACTTAACTGAAAAAGGCAAATTTTAATTGTATTAGAAGAACAGATAGAAAAAAAAATCTTTATGATTCAGAATTGGGAACATTTCTTAAATATGATGCCCCAATTTTTTAAACAATCAATAACCACAAAAAGAAAGAAAGATTACATTTAAAAAGTTACAAAGATAAGCTACAAACTTGAATAAATATTTTGCAAAGAAAAAAGTAGAATCAACAGCTTTTCTTTTTAATTCAGAGTTCCAAACCACAGAAGAAAAAGATGAATAATCCAGTAATGAAATGACCCCAAAATATAATAGGTATAAAAGAAGAAAAGTCAATAAATAACCACAGTAGTAAACAGGGCAATAGAAAATTAGGCCACAATGAGATGTTATTTTGTATCTGTCAGATGTAAAATTGAAAAAATAATATAATAAATTAAGAATTCATTTTTCTTAAGAAGAGATTTTTTTATATTTTAAAATTAATAAATACATTAAGAAAATCATATAATAGAAATTACTTCTACAGTATTGCTATGTACTCGATACCATTCTAAGTGCTATATATATATTCATTCATTTAATTCTCATAGAACCCTTAGACTATCATACCCATTTGGCAGAGAAAGCAGCAGAGGTAAGAAGTTAAAGACTTTGTCCAAAATCAAACGGCTCATCAACGACAGAGCAGAATCGTGGACCTGGACTTTGGTTCCAGAGTCCACTCAAGAACTCTCATGGCCCCAGGCATTGGCAAGCCTGGGGAGCAACAGGAACTCTTGTATCTTACTTATAGAAATTGAATTGGTACCACTATTTTGGAAAACAACTTTCATTTTCCTATAAAGTTAGACATCTGCATACCCATCAACTCAGCAGTTCTACTTCAAGATATAAATAGATATCAAAAAGAAACTTTCCTGCATATGTTTCTGGAGACCTATAAAAGCTGTTCAGAGCACCACGATCTGTTATCAAAACAGAAATGGAAAAAATGTCAAGCGACAAGAAAGTGGGATATTACTCAACCATAAAAAAGAAAGAAGTAATGCCCTTTGCAGCAACATGGATGGACCTCGAGATTGTTATACTAAAGTGAAGTAAGCCAGACAAAGATAAATACCCTGATATCACTTAAATGTAGCATCTAAAAAAGATACACATGAACTTAATTCCAAAACAGAAAGACTCAACTGACATAGAAAACAAAGGTATAGTAACCAAAGAGAAAGGGGGAGAGGAAGGGAGAAATTAGGAGACTGGGATTAAGAGATGCACTACTATATATAAAATAGATAACCAGCAAGGACCTACTATGCAGCACAGGGAACTATACGAAACATTTTGTAATAACCTGTAAGGGAAGAGAACCTGAAAAAGAATATATATATATATATATATTATATTTATAGATATATAACTGAATAACTGTACGCCTGAAGCTAACATGATATTGTAAATCAACTGTATTTCAATAAAAACTTGAGAAATGTAAAAAAATAAAATGGATAAATTATGTTTTACTCATACAGGATGCTACACAGGAGTGAGAATGAATTAAATATTCAGAAGCACAGATGAATCTTAGATATATGAAGCTGAATTTTTTTTTAATTCTGCAGAAGACTAAATCTAGTACATTATTTTTCCTATACTCAAGACAAGAAAAATCATTAATTGGGTAAATACTAACAAAGAAATGAAAAATGTTAAGAGCCATATCTACTTTGGGGAGAAGGGAAAGAGATCAGAGTGGGATTGGGGAGAAGTCTGAATTTCTAATATTCTAGTCCTAAGGTGAGTAAACAGAGGATATTTGTTTTCATTTTTGTGAATAACACACAGTCAACATGTTTAAATTTCCATATATTTATTTCATGGTATTAAACATTCTGTTAAGAAAAAAAAAAAACTATACATAATCCCAAAATTTCAATCTCTATCTTAATTGAATGTCATGAGCTAGTAATACAATAATGAAACAAAAAGACAGAAAATGATCACAAGTTTACATAGAGATTCACTACTTATCAACTCCGAAAATCTGGTAGGCTGATCTGTTTAGGTATATGACATTTTGAATGCGGGACTTCAAATATAGATCCTTTCTGGGCATTTGCAACGACACATATTGAGGAACATTTCTGCTCTAGAGTTCGTCACTCATTTGTTCTAGGTTACCAAACCACATTTAGTAGTTTTGATCTGTAAATCCAATCACCTTACCATTTACTCTGCTTAATTGTTCAAATTTGCCATTTGTTTGTGTTTATAAATCTGTTTTCCTTTGGGATAGAGCAGCTGACTTTTCCACTCACGTTTGCACTAGTCGATCAGGGCTGCTTGGTAAGTACCAGATAGGTTTCTGAACAGAATGGAGAATTTCAGGAGATAGAGAAATCATGATTTGGATGAAAACCCACTGACTCAAGATAATTAACTCAAACTATGTGAGAATAAAGATATCACATCCCTAGTACAGATCTCATAAAGCTGCTCCTATGCTGCAGGCTTAGTTAAATTGTCCCTGTATACAGGATATTTAGTTTAAAACATGTAAGATAAATTTAATTACGACCTGGAGCTTCTTGGAATGTAGAGGTACAGTCAGCCCTCTGCATCTGTGGGCTCCGTATCTGTGAATTAGACCGAATGGATCAGAAATACTCCACACATACACACACACACACACACACACACACACACACACACACAGAAAATTCCAAAATGCAAAACTTGAATTTGTCATACCAGCAGCTATTCACGTAGCATTTGCATTCGGTGTGTTAGCATTTATACTGTATTAGGTATTAGAAGTGACCTAGAGATGATTTAAAGTCTATGGGAGGATGTGTGTGGATTATATGCAAATACTACACCATTTTACATAAGTGATTTGGGCATCCAGGAATTTTGGAATGCTGGGGGTAGAGGGGTTGGGTCCTAGAACCAGTTCACTGCAGATACCCAGGGATGACTATATTGCACAACTTCAAATCAATTAGAGGGCTATTGCTTGATAGTTTTCCCATCTTTCTCCATCACACAAAAGCAGAAAGTCTGCACACAGAAAACTTGCTGGTCACTCATTCTAATCTTCCCATGTTCTCTCTCATTTTTAGTGATTTGAACATTTTATTCCCTCTGCCTGGTGTGTTCTCCACTAGCCATTCCTGCTCCCTCCTTTTTCAAGGTGACAATTCCCACTCAACACTGAGATATAAATTTAGACCTAATTGCCTCCCAAGGATTGTCATGGAACCATCCCATGGTGGCCTCTGTGTGCACCCCTGGATGGCCCCTCAGGACTGAAGAATGTTTCCCCAGCTAAGAGAAATGCCATCAACCTTCTCTTCAGGAACAGTACTCAGCTAAAAAGAACCCCTTGCAAGAAGAGGTCACATCCCGTGTTCCAACTCTAAAGGGCCACCTAAGGTTCAGAGTTCCCTTGCACGCTTGGTTGAAGCCATTGTTGTGAAAACGCCCAACTTCCCCCTCTGCCTATTCCTGCTTCCTTCCCTTCTCCACAGATGTTGCTCCTGAAAACACTCCACAATATATTTCCAGCACATGAATATCCACCTCAGAGGACTTGACCTCAGCACGTGCCTCTCCCACGCCAGGAATAAGAAACCCTCCTACACGGGTCAGTAGGTATCCTTGTATTTTCCACCACTGTGTTCATATTTTAATTGCCAATGGATTCCTCTATCTCCCTATCAAAATTATAAGCTTCTTGACAGCAGGAATCACATCTTATTCACCTTTGTGTCCCCATTACCAAGAACACATGAGGTGATCAAGAACTAGTAGTGAAAAGAATGCATCAATTAAAGGAAAGCTATAATATTTATGCTTAAAAAGATATACTAGTTAAGGGCATGCCGGTTGCTCAACAATTAAACTCCAAGTTACAATCACTTAATGCAAGAGACCAGATATTCGCAAACTTTTTTGATAAAGGACCAAATTATAAATGTCTTAATCACTGAAGGTGATACCGTCTCTATTACAACCACTCTGCTCTTGCAATGCAAAGCAAGCCATAGACAGTAGGTAAACAAGTGGACAAAGCTGTGTGTTGCAATGAAACTTTATTTACAAAAAGAAGTGGGGGCCAGAATATCATCCCCCACCATCATGATAGCTGATGGATTCTTGCTCATGAAATGATGAATACAGATGTCATTGGTTACTGGCATCTTTCTCCCTTGTAATATCGAGGTTTATGTTGCTTTTGTCCTGCAGCTCCATCATTCCCTAGGCTCTCAGACTCCTGTCTTTTCACTTGGGAGCAGGGAAATAAAACAGAACTGTTTCTTGGAAATTAAACTCATAACTTCCACTCATATCTCATAACTAATCACATGACCACAGCTGAATGAAAAGGGACTGAGAAATGTAACATCTGGCAAAGCAACAGCCCCTCTGAGCAATCACTCTGTACCAGCGAAGGGTGATATGAACTTGTGGACAGCGAAATGTCTCTACTGCAAAAGGACAATTTGACCCTATTTTAGTGAAATCCTAAGTGGATGTTTGTCTTCTCTTTCTTCTGTCTTTGTCCTTAAGATGTGTGCAGTTTTCGTGATCTATATTATTCAGACATTTAAGTATTCTTTCATGGGGATTCAGTGATGAGCCAAAGATACTTAAATCCACCTCAGAGCATCATGTCTGTCTAAAGACATTCAATCATCACCAAAATGTGAAACCACCCCAGTGATAAAGTCAGTGGTAACCAAATTTAGTCTGGTGAGTCCAGAAAGGCTCAGCAAAGTCTTCTTTGAAGTGATATCTGAAAAGAATCAACTGACAGAAGCAAGGAGGGAAAAGGGCATCTAAACCAAAGGCAACAGCAGATTCCTCTATCCTAAGAGCAATGAGAAGCCATTATGTCTTAAGCAAGAGATTATCATGATGAAACATGTATTCCAGAAATATCACTTTGGCTCCACTGCTGAGAATAGAGGGGATACTTCATGGAGACTAGATGGGGGGAAACTGTGAAACTCTAGGATGGAGATGATGGGACAATAAGAAGGGTACAGGGATGGGGAAAAGTGGATGGATCCAAGATATATATAGAAGGTTAAACTGAAAGGAACATGATAATGTATTTTCAACAAGAGAAAAATAAGAAACACTGGAGCCATACAGTAAGAACAAGTAAATCAGGGAGAGAAGCAGGTTTGGGGGGAGAAGGTCTGGAGTTCAGTTTTGGGTGTGCTGAGTTATGAGGGTCTTTGATACTCAAGTGGAATGACAGAAAAGTCACCATTGCCTTTAACTTTATGAGGGTCACTGGCAACTTTAAGAAATGCTGACTCATGGAAGCAATGAGGTTTGTTTGAGGAGTCAGTAGGTGAATACGGAGTATAAAGAATGCCTTAAAGGAAAGAGGTGGAAGGGTGGACAGGATGGGGAGTTTCACAGGAAAGATTTTGAGCTATGAAGTGAGTGTAATTCAACACCTACAAAAAGATTCTGGTACAGAGGAAGATGTTGGCTATAGAGAAAAAGAAAGTATTAGTCACTTAGTCATGTCCAATTCTTTGTGAACCCACAGACTGTAGCCTGCCAGGGTCCTCTGTTTATGGGATTTCCCAGGCAAGAATATTGGAGTGAGTTGCCATTCCTGTCTCCAGGGGATCTTCCTGACCCAGGGATTGAACCCAGCTCTCCTGCATTGCAGGTGGATTCTTTACTGTCTGAAACACCAAGGAGAAGAGAGATCAGACATAATATGTTTCCCAAGAAGGTAGAAGAGGGCGGCACGAAGAGCAAAGATGGGGAGATTTGTTTGAGCTGAAAGACAGGCTATTGAACTAGAGGGACGGAAAAAAATGAACAGATTTAGGCAGACATTTTCATGTTTGTACACCAGGAAAATGGAGAAGTTACCATGTGATAGCTTCCATTTTGTCTGTGATATAAGAGTCAGGGTCACTGGCTGAAACGGAAGGAACAGCATGAGATGGGGTAGGTGAGGAAGGGGATAAGAGGGTTTTGAGAGTGGCGAACATTTGAAATAGTCAGTATGCAAAGTAGGAGAACAAGGTGATCCAGGAAACACTTGAGCATGGCAGAGTTCTAACACCCCACTTGAGGTTCATGACATTAATTTCCAGTGGTACCAACATGATCCGTGATTTATCTTTCTCCTGCAACCCTGGAGAGCAAGGTCTCAAGCAAACTGATTAGCAAAGACAAAATCAGAATATCTAAGTGCTAGATTTCTGGTCCACAGACTTTTACCTATGCTTCTTTCCCTATGAAAGGAGAATAACACTCTTTGAGCTGTTACCAATATTAACGCTTTAATTCTCACAGCAGTTCTCTTATGCGATAAATACGATATTCATCCTACAAAGGGAAGAAGTTTGGTCATTATTGCTTCAGTTCAGAGCCAGAGACCACACTTTCCCCACTCTGCCATGTTGCTTTCCATTTCAAAACAAAGTTAAACTCTGTGTGGATTTAATCACACCTCCAATCCAAAAGAAATGTCAAACCAACTGCATCCAGAAATTATCTAAGCTTTCACTTAAGGTCTGCTAGCAGTCATGCTGTGCTCAAGACCAAGGAATTAATCAAACTTCATTGTATCCCTTGACAAGATCTACTTTTAGACAGGCTTGTCTACAAATCAAATTCTGCCCAATAATTTCCCAAATACTAAAGTGACTCTCCAGGACACAAAACTTTCCTTTCACTTTCACCAAGTAATACAGAATTCATTGAAATGATATTTGAATAAGTTAGCATTTAACAAGGACAATGAATTATTATCCTCCACTTCCCCCTCTATCTGCCTCCTTCCTCTTCAAATAAAAGTAAACTATAGCCTTTCAATGGGGTTTCAAGGAAAACAGATGAGTCTATGTTGATTCAAGTTAAAAATTATTAATGATCACTTCAATTTCCATTCTGACCACTCAAGAGATGGCCCCTCTAGGGCTGGAGAAGAAGTAATCCATCTCCAGGTAGGTACTGATGACGTAGCATACCTGTGAGCACCCTCTCAATTCAGCAGAGGTGTTTCAAGCACTCTCTAACACTTCTGACGGATTTCCCCGTCCACCCATTTTGATTTAGATGCCTCCAGAGTTGACTACGATTGCTACTTTTCTAAAATGACTGAAAATATAAGACGCAGACTACCTGCTCCAAAGGAGGGTGACAAAAATGCCATCTAACACAGGAAGAGTTGACTGAACTCTTCTCTCCAGAAATCCATCCACCGTGCCCTCTTTCTAAGCTTTTCTTTGAAGAACTTACCCACGCGTTCCAGTTGTTGAAACAAAGATCTTGTGAAGTTGTGTCCTTGGTGCTAGGTTCACATCCCCAGCTCTAATGAACACCTGGTCTCACAGCATGACAACACTTTTCAGACTTCAAAGGGATGTCTAAGTCTAGACATCGCCTTTCTAGCCCAACACCCAGAGAGTTCAGAGATGAGAAAACAGTGACCCAGGAAGATGGAGTCACTTGTCCAAAGCCACACAGCTAGTGAGCAGCAGAGATGGAAAAGAACTCAGACCAGAGACAGCTGTGCCCGATGGAGAAGATGCGTGTTCTAAACAGAGAGTGGTGGATGAATGGGAAAGGGTCACAGACTAATTTATGACTCTGAAAATGACTATAAGGAAATTAAAGAGAAAACTTACAAATGGAAAGCACCAGTAAAAGTTAACTCTCTCTTCCTGAAACAATACCCACAAGAAGCAGAGATGTGAAAGGGATGAATGTTAAAAAAAAAAAAAAAAAAAAAAAAATGTGATTNGATGAATGGGAAAGGGTCACAGACTAATTTATGACTCTGAAAATGACTATAAGGAAATTAAAGAGAAAACTTACAAATGGAAAGCACCAGTAAAAGTTAACTCTCTCTTCCTGAAACAATACCCACAAGAAGCAGAGATGTGAAAGGGATGAATGTTAAAAAAAAAAAAAAAAAAAAAAGAATGTGATTGTAGCAACACAAGTGTTTAGGGGAAGGTGCATAATCCATTTTTATCTGTGGGTAGTGGTCTGAGAGGGGAAACCAAAATGCCTTTTCTCTTTACTCTCACACATGGGACTCATACCTTTCGTCTCTTCAAAAGAAGAGAAGGCAGGGAGTATGCTTTTATTTTTAAACAATTTTTTCAAGCTGAGAGAGGAATATAGCACTCATTCCATGGGGAGATCAAGCTGAGGGTCATTCACTCGTAATAAAAAACCCATAGTGAATGACTTTTCACATATATGGATATAAACTCAAGTGACATCCCTTATAAACCCACAGAAGGCCAGCTGAGATCATCCCTGAATGGCACAGAAAACATAAGGTCAGAACATTTGATATCCAGTTCATTTTTCCTGCATGAGGACCCATGCCACGACCACTGTTTCTTCATTCTATACTCTCTCATTTGGAGTTTTAACATCTTCTTGATGAAACAATACTTATGCTTTCCATTAAGAGAAATCCCTCATAAAATTATTTTAAAGGCGTTTGACCGCTTATAGTCTGACCCATGAAACTACCTAATCCCCTGCAAATGGACCTGTCAGCTCTGCCCAGAGGTCATTCCAAATCCATCGAACGTGAATTCCATGGATTTGTTTTCAGAGGGCTAACAATAAAGATGTTAAACTACTTGTACCCAGAAGTGGGATTACTGGGCCAGAAGGTGGTTCCAGTTTTAATTTCCTGAGGGACCTCCATACCGTTTTCCACAAGGAATCCAACATCACCAAACCCCAAAAAGCAGAGAATAGAACCGTGATTCCCAGGGTCTGAAGGGAGGAGGAAGTGAGTTGATGTTATTCTATGGGTATAAAGTTTCAGTTATGCAAGATGAAAAACTGCTAGAGGCCTGCTGTACAATATTGTGGTCATAATAAAAATACCGTGCACCTAAAATTTTATTAAGAGGGCAATTCCTGTTATGTGCTTTTTAACCACAAAATCAAGTGAATTACTTGTACTGGTGAGTGTAGTAAACAAAACAATGAAACCTGTTGAAGGGGCTTGTGGGACATTCACATTTTGAGAACTTGGTTCAGGTTAGTTAATTCGAAGAACCCAGAAGGAACTCCAAAGTCACACCCACTCAGGAAGGGGTTTGTTTAATGTTGTTTGTTTAATGTCAAAGGCCAGAGCTCTTATTGCCCTGAAGTGTTCTAGAGGGTTCTCTAAGAGGTGTGCTTTTCTGCCGTGAGATCACAGGTGGAACTATTTCTACACATGCACTGTCACTAAAAGTCAACAGTGGGGCCACTCAACAGAAATCAGAGGAGGCAGACCTAGTCAGTCAGGGATAAAGGTAGATTCTCCCCACTGAGCCCCTCAAGTTCCGTCTGTGGGCTCCACTTCATCTCTGGGGCACCGGAACCCACAATGAATAATCCATGTGCTTCAACCTTCCCTTTCCAAGTAAGAGGCAGTGACTTCCTTTGACTATTTTTCATACATAGCTAGGTATGAACAGTTCAGTGACTAAAAAAAAAAAATGCTCAAATATTTCACTGATGTGTTCTTATAAAAAAAAAATCATAAGAATACATTTCCCTCCTTCCCATGAGACCCAATAAAGCTCCTCTTAAAATCTGAATGAGCAAAATAGCACCATCAAACTTTTTTTTTTTTCTGAAATGGTCCTTGGTGGGGTTGTTATTGGTCATTGTTTAGTGGCTCAATCGTATCCAACTCTTTGCGACCCCATGGACTGTAGCTTGCCAGGCTCCTCTGTCCAAGGAATTTCCTAGCCAAGAGTCCTGGAGTGGGTTGCCATTTTCTCCTCCAGGGGATCTTCCTGACCCAGGGATCAAACCTGCATTTCCTGCATCTGTAGGCAGGGTCTTTCCCACCGAGCCACCAGGGAAGCCCTTGGCGGGGGTTAGGGGGAATAACTGGAAGGAAGGAGGGGGGAAAAAGAAAGGTTCTTCACAGCTCGTTGGTACAGAAGCTAATGATTATGCTGCCAGGAAGTCGATAGTTGTCTACATTTTGGCAGGAGAATGTTATAACAAAGAATCTAGCCTTGTCATTTTGCTACCACATTTGTCCCACAAATGTGTTTAATCCAGGAAAGCACAAGCAAATTCACATCTGCTCTGTTCTCTCAAACTCTGCAGTTCAGAGCAAGAAAGAACAAAAAGTAATAGAGTCAGTTCAGTTCAGTTCAGTCGCTCAGTCATGTCCGACTCTTTGCGACCCCATGAATCGCTGCACACCAGGCCTCCCTGTCCATCACCAACTCCCGGAGTTCACTCAGACTCACGTCCATCGAGTCAGTGATGCCATCCAGACATCTCATCCTCTGTCGTCCCCTTCTCCTTCTGCCCCCAAACCCTCCCAGCATCAGAGTCTTTTCCAATGAGTCAACTCTTCGCATGAGGTGCCCAAAGTACTGGAGTTTCAGCTTTAGCATCATTCCCTCCAAAGAAATCCCAGGGCTGATCTCCTTCAGAATGGACTGGTTGGATAGAGTCAGAAGTTACCTGAAAATGCTTCACTTTGTTAATATTCCCAGGTTCCTAGTACACAACAAGGAATCTTTCTGCATCTCTAGTGGGAAGCATTCTTTAAAATTATTTGAAAAGGAATAAGAAAGAATGCTGGGAATTATAAACTGGCGTACAGATGGCAACGTACTGTCCTCACAGTTAAATACCTACCTGCTTCCATCCTGGTTGGGAACACTCTGTCTTCATACAGGAAGGGCCGATTTACTTCTCTGTGAATGAACAGACCTTCTGTTATGACCTGGAAAGGCCTTTCCAGCCTCACAGACAGAAAGCCGGGGCATGGCTCCCACTTTACTGAGTGACCGAGCAGAGGCAACGCTACCTACTTCAACAGTGCTGAAGCCCAAAGACAGTCCACACGTCTGCTTTGTCAGTGCTAACTATGCAACTGAGAGCTAGTCTAGCTGTTTCATGAAAGATGCGGACTGCAGGGCAGGTTCCTAGGAAGAAGACCATCGTCCACACAGACCTTTTTTTAAGGCACATGTACGTGCAATGTTAAGTCACTTCGTCATGTTCAGCTCTTTGGGACCCTATGGACTATAGTCGGCCCGGCTCCTCTGTCCATGAAATTTCCCAGGCAAGAATACTGGAGTGGGTTGCCATTTCCTTCTCCAGGGGATCTTCCCAACCCAGGGATCGAACCGGGTCTCCTGCATTTCAGACAGACGCTTTACCATCTGAGCCACTAGGGAAGCCACGTGAGGTGGTATCAAATGACATGAAGAGCTTTGGAGGCAGTGTCGAGAAGCCTGTGTGAGATCACGGCTATCAGGATGAATAAATGCATCACTACACACATGCATGTGTGAACACACAGAGGTAATATTGCTTCATCCACTGAGAGGTCGACTGTCAACATTTGAATCCAGGCTTTGCCACTTCCTTCCTGGGCCTCCTGATTTCTAAAGCGTGGATAACACCATCACACACCGTTCAGCGCTGTTCACAGGTTAAACAAGTCTGTACCTGTGAAGTACTCAGAACAGAGTCTGGCACTGACAAGTCTGATGAGGTCAGGGAGTTATGCCTGTTTTTCCTGCTCTGGGGACAGTAGACATAAAACAATGGATCCGTAGTAAGTGTTCAATAAACACTTACTGCCCGAATGAATGAATGAATGAATGAATGCCGTTTCTCTGCAGCGGGAATGAATTTAATTTTTCTCTGGCTGTGTGGCTTTTCTGTATTTAAGGATTATTTTTCATCATCCCATGAAAGAGTTTGGATGAGAGGATCACTAAGGTCCTCTCAAGTTTTACAGATCCAAGTAATTTTAACCATCAAAATTCTCTGTGAAATCACCCCCTTGGACGTGGTGGCAGTGGGTGCCCAGGGAGAAAGTGTACCCCTGCCTGGGTCAATGGCATTGACTCGCCTGTCACCTCAGCTTGCTGGCTTTATATGTGCTGGTCCCTTTCTGGTGACACTTGTGCTCTTCCCTGCCCGTGGGGGTTTTCCTCGAGTTGTTGACTTGCGGGATTTGCAGATTTCTCAGTGGGATGCTACTTCTTTTTTGTCTCTAGGTTATTTCTCCAGGGGAAAAGGCAATAACTTCCTAAAATTCCTATGAATGTGAAAAAAAGCAATGTTCCTGGTCATCCTTGTTGTTTTCATAGTGCAAAATAAAAATAGTAAAAAGAAAAAAAAAATCTTTATGCCAAAATTCAAATTCTTACACCATCAAGTTTTGCAGTCTCATTCCCCTTACCAAAAAAAGGTAGGGAAGGAGGAAGTTAAAAACGCCTCAATTGTCCCAAGGTGGAGATATACACTCCTTTGTGGAAGCTTCTGGGTCTGTCTGATGGACAGAGAGCAAGACTGGGGCAGGGAGGAGCATCCGGGGAAGGAGCAATTAGCTTCGGGATGAGGCTCCAGCGTCTCTGGAAGCTCAGCCCCCTCTTCAGAGGCCGCCGAATCCGGAGTGGGGATGACTCGATGCAGTAGGGACATCTGGGCCAAGCTGCAGAAGCGCACAGAGCCTGCAGCTTCCAGCCGAGTCCAGGGGGCGCGGCTCCGGAGTGCAGAGCTCAGCGTGTTTCTGCAACTGTTTTGACGATGCTTTTGCGTGTTCCCATCACTACCGAGATACTGCGCTCTCCTCATGACCACAATCTATTAGCCCCAGTAGCTTTTGAGCCGCTGAGCCTCGCCGCAGCTTCCTGCCTAACCTGTGCGCGCTGGGTCGCTGCCAGCGCCCCCCCACCCCCACCCCGGGGACCACACGGTTTGGGGGCGATGCCACCGGCACCCAACCTCCACCTGCACCGCCAAGGGGCCTTACTTTCTCTCCTCTTCAGAGGATTGCCTTTGAATAAAAAGATCCTCAAACGCTCTGGTCAACAATTTCTAATAGGGCATTCTAAGCCCTTCCTTGCAGACCTCCTTAAGAAAAAACCGCTTTTTAACTTTTGAGGCTAATAAGGGCTTTAAAACCCAGTTACCTGGATCCAGGGAGACTAGAAGGCCTGTGAATGTCAGCAAAAAGCTGACTACATCCTCTTCTGCAATTAGCTCTTGTTTATAAGGCATGATTCTGCCTTCCTACTGGTTAGGTTTTGTTTGTGGTTATTTGGGGAAGAGTTGCAATTCAGTGTGTGTGTGTGTGTGTGTGTGTGTGTGTGTGTGTGTGTGTGTCTTGCACACAAGCTGGAGGGGGAAAAGATCTCCTGAAAGATAAATGTTTTTAGTACTTTTATATTCATTCGAATGAATCTGAAAGAGACAGCTCTTGCAAGGAAGAAGGGAATAAAGACAATTTGCTCTATTTCTGTCTCTAGCATGGCTAGAGGTGCCTTCTGGGCCAGACGGAAGACTGAAGGGTTCAGGAGCTGCCTCTCTGATTGTTTCACCTGTTTGGGGGGAGGGGGTGGTCGAGAAGTGGGGACAACCCAAGTCATCACTTTTGTGTGTGTCAGTTGAAACTACAAAGGCAACCAAAAGGAGGTCTTATCCGTTTTGTGTTAGCGTCAGTTGGGAAACAGCAGGTAGAAGCTGCATTTTGGTTTTACTTTTTTCACCGCCGAGCGCTATAAATAGATGAGCGCGTGTGGCTTTGTGCTCAGTTACCTACACTGGCCTCGAACCTAGCAATCCAGGCGGCCCACATGAATCGCGGCAGGTCACGGCCCCCACGCATACATTTTCCACAACATATGAGTGACGAGAAGAGCTGGGTGTGTGTGTGTGTTGTTGTTGTTATTTTTATTTGAGCCTTGAGCTCTGGAGGTATTCCACCCACACTGTCAACTCTGGAAGCAAGGCCTCCTCTTAAATGCCTTGAGGAGATGCTCAGCATTTGGTGAAGGAAGGAAGAAAACATCATCCTCCGGTGTGTTTACCTGTGTCTAAAAGTACGCCAGCTGCTCTGTTTGAAAGCTCTTCCTCACTAGTCTATACACTGATTTTATAGGATATTGATCTACGAGACTGCACTGTCTACAAACCACCTAAATTCACCCCACTTGGTAAAGAACTTTGTTTTCACTTTTAGGAGGTGATAGTCTGGATGTCAAGAGTCAGAAAAGTGGATTTCCGTTTCTGGCCAAGTCACTAACCCCTGTGGGCCTGAATGGGCCACCTGAAAGCAGGCTACAGTGATCACCCCAATCCAGGGCTCGGGCTTTGGGCATTCATCATTACGAGTCGTGTGAGGTCGCTGGTTATTTTTCACAATAGAAGGAAGACATAGTTCTGGTCCAGACTTTCCTCCCATTTACCCAAAGGTGGACAAAATAAGTAACACACAGGCACACACACACACATACACTCACACGCACACTTTCTTTCTTATCTTTTCTCTTGGTTCCACCAAACCTGTCTACAAGTAAAAAAAACAATTGCTCTGGCAGATTCCATTATTCTCCATTCCCCTCCCTCCTCCAATATGTCTCCAATTTGAGGACTATTTACATGCTCAAAACTAAAATATCAGGACTTTCCTGGCGGTCCAGTGGTTAAGACTCCAAACTTCCACTGCAGAGGTCTTGGGTTCAATTCCTGGTGAGGAAACTTAAGACCCCACATCCCACACAGTATGGCCAAATATATATAATTTGTGTGTGTCAGTTGAAACTACAAAGGCAACCAAAAGGAGGTCTTATTCGTTTTGTGTATGTGTGTGTGTGTGTGTGTGTGTGTGTGTATGTATATGTATATGTACATTCCAACCCATGCTACCTTGTAAGAATGGGATTCTGGAATTTTCAGAGCTCACTGACATTCACTTATGTTGAACTTAATTCTTGCTTATGTGTTTCCCATGTTTGTTATCAGTGAGCACAATGGCTCAGAAAGTGACACTAAAGTGGTCAGAATGGTCCACAGGTTTTAATCTCTAGAGCCAGTCCATGCCTCTCAAGTCCAAGACCACAGGTCACGACCCATGGCTACAATCTTAGAGTTGTAGACATTGTTGCCAAAGAAATACATAAAAGAGCCATCAGGGGCCAGAAACCATTATTTCCCCTCACTGGGTTGCATAAGTGAAGTTGCCGGAGTAAATTAAGCGTTCAAGAAGTGGTATCTTTCTTACTGTTCCAACTTCTTCAGTTCTCCCAAAGTTTGCCAGCTTGGCCAGAGGCAATCAGACACCCAAAGAAAATGATTTCATCTTTTCCTTTGCATTAATATTGATTGACTATATCCCTAAAGCTATAGTCAAATGAAGCTCACATTTATAGGTAAAAGCATCTCCCAAGATCGTCCCACTTTCCCTAGGTTCAAAGACAGTCATTGAACTTACAGCCTCTTACACAGAATCCTATAGAAAGAAATGAAGCTAGAAATAGCTCTTCTGACACCTCAGTGTTTTTTAGAGCCATCAAATTTAAGAACTTTTCCTGACAACTGCCCTAGAAACTCGAAGATGTTGAAAAATTAGCAATTATTCCACAATCACCCCGTCTCTCTTTTGCCTGGCATGACCTATCACCTGACATTCCTTTTACGCATCACATATGCCAACGTCTTGACAATTAATTAACTAACCTTCACAAAACTCCTCCAAGGGAGATGGATGAAAAGCCTTGCGGCCTTATCTCCACTTTTCAGGAAACTAAAAACAGAAAGGTTATGACTTACCCGAAAGTCACACAGCAAGCTTTCAGACAGGCCGGGATTGGTAAACGAATAACCTGTGTCGAGCCAAACCACTGTAACTCTCATCCTGAGAGAACATTCCTGACTCACCACAAAATTCAGCACAGCTGCCTAGACCGAGTTCAGTTCTTTGATACTTCCTAGAGGGTGTAGCCCTAGGCTGGGCTGGCCAGGAAAAAAATGAAATAAAATTGAATTCAACTTAATAGGCAGAGAAAAAGGATAAGGAAGATGGTCAATAAAGAAAAGTTCATGCAGCCAAGCTGTCAAGCTGTCAACCTAACCTGGCATTGCGGGGACAATGAATACAGAAATATACCTAACTAGGAAAATGCTAGGTTCCTGGTACTGTCAAGGGAAAACAAAGACTTCTATAAACAAAGGCCAGGGTGTCTGGGGGCCATTCAAGACAAGTTTACAGTCAAGTTTCAAAGTTCCAGCTCTTGCAGAATTTTTGGCTCCAGCTCACAGCCCTGGAGAAGGCCTTGCTAAGGCCACCAAGTCATAACGTTACTTTGTGGGATGATGTATAGCTTCCTGTCCTTTTGTATTTTGAATTCCATTCTCAGTCTCTTTCCATGTTATTCCCAAATTGTGCTAACTCCTGCACTCCTGACGTTGAGGCGGAAGGGTAGAACTATTCTAAATGCCTTTCACTTCAAGATCGTCGTCGTGGGAAGTAACTGCTCTGGGAAAACAGTAAAGGAATGGATTATTGCTTAATACCATCTGGAAAGATACCTATATGGTTCAGCTGCACGTGTTTGGGAACACGCTTAGCCACAAGAAGGCAATCTCACTTGTAGACATTAGACTAATTTTCTGACATAGAAATGTCCTCCCAGAGAGAGAGCCAAATATAAAAACACAATCGCCCACTGCAACACAAACACAATGGGAAACTGCCCCTTGCTGATGGCACGTTACTAACCTGCCTGTTGTTTGAAACTGTGCTTCAGGTAAACAAATGTGTGCTTCATCTTTAAAAACATGCAGGTGAGTTCTTAATTTTTTCTAAGATCATTTACCACTTGCACAGGCCCCTGCATTGACACTACAGTATATGTCACTTCAGTGGCAGAGGGCAAGGATGATTTTTTTCTTTTAATGAAACGACTGCCTGGATCCAGCAGCGGTAAACAAAGGAACTTAAAGCCCAAACAGGCAGATAAAGACTGCGTCAATCTACACACGGAAAAGCAGATTCATACCAACTTCCAGCTGTAGCCACAAATCCCACACAGCTGTGTGTAGCTTCATGGAAGTTGGAAGCATGTTTCTACTTTTAATTTTCTTTTAAATGTTGGCCATGTCACACAGCATGTGGGATCTTGGTTCCCCAACCAAGGATGAAACCCGTGGCCCCTGCACTGAGAGTGTGGAATACCTACAACTGTACCATCAAGGAATTCCGAAAGCATCTTAAAATTAAAATCTTAAGTGCTGAGAAATGAAGTTGTCCCACAAGGTCCAATCAAAGACAAAATTTTTAAAGACTGTAGGTATGTGTATGAATCATCTTGCTGTAGAGAAGTCATTAACACAACATAGTAAATCAACTGTCCTTCAATTTTAAAAAATAAGAACAAATTTTTAAGCTCAAATTTTTTCTCTAAAGTACCATCTATTGTTAAACCTGGAATTTTCAAAACGTCTTGGGCTATCCACAGGATGACTGTGCTTTTTATATGACACAGCATCCAAGGGACAGCCTTTGATGATATTGCCCTTAATCATTTCCTGTTTAGCTTATTTATTACGTAATCTTCTGATGAAGTGAGTGATTACGTTTCCTATTATTTTTTCTGGCCTCCATTATATTTTTATTTAACACAGTTACAACCTCTAATTGTAGCTCTTTGCCACTCACTCCAACCGGCTGGCCAATTTACATTCCCTGTATCTGTGCAAACAACTTTAAAGGTGGGAAAGTGCCATTGTAAATTGATTTGTTTGATTGCTTTTTAAATTGTACCTAAAAACAAAGCAGCTGTCATAGAGGAGGGATTGTTGTGTGGGTGTGTGTATGTGTGCGTGTGTTTCCTTGATCACAATGCCACCCCTTTTCAGCTCTGCACCACAGCCTCCCTCCCGAATATGGAAACATGGAGGACATCTGAGCGGTGTCTGTTTCATCTGGCTCCTCTCCGCCCCCTTCTCCCTCATCTCTCCTCACTAAGGCGTTGGGTTCTCATCTAGCAGTTTCTGATTCTCGTCTTTCAAGATTGGCACCAATAGAAAAAGAGCTTATGAACTCTAGGCTAGATTCTTATCCTATGCGGGTTTCCTCTGAGGTGGGGAGGCAGGGGGGAGTGGCGTAGGGAGGACAAAGGGAAACATAAAAGAGAAAGAGAGGAGGATGCATTTGGGAAGGGACACACAGGTGCGGCCCTGAGCCACTGTTCAACCTGAAGGCATATTTAAGACCTGGGATATGAAAGCAATTAATATTCCAGAAGCAGTTAAAGCAGACTTATAGGAAAGTAGGCTAGTGCTATTTGTTGTGCCTGGGAAGGAGGACCACACTTGCTCCAGAGGTGACCCGTGCCTCCCTTCGGCAGCCTGTTTGATAACTGTCTACACATGGGAACCATTCAGGCGTCCCTTGAAGCCTCAGTTTTGCAGGACCAGTTCCAGCCACAAGCCATTCTGTCTATCTGAGTGACAATGGAAAATTGCCCTGCAGGCACCATTGACAGAGTACCCCCATCCCTCCCTGACTGCTCCTAGGACCTACACTGCTCTCTGCTCCTCCCCACACCCACCCAGAACCCCTGGGATTCTTCACCCTCCATAGTACAGATTCAAGTGGGTGAAGCCAGGCTTCTATTCCTAGTCTAGAACCATTAATGTCAACTGGAAAATGGAGGAGGGCCAAGATGTGGTCAGGAAGAGACAATTGGTTCACTGGTAAAACCTAAAAAATTAAAAGATATATTTTTTAAACCATATGGAAACGGTATCATTGTAACTTTTGCGTCCAGACAGAAACAGACCACTATTTTTCTGAGGTTGCAAAAAGGTCAGTGTTTTTTAGCAGAAGCTTCTTTGCTTCCTTTCCTGATTACATCAAAAAGGGACTTCCCTGGGGGTCCAGTGGTTAAGACTCTGGGCTTCCAGTGCAAGCGGAAGCTCCCTGGTTAGGGAACTAAGATCCCCTATGCCTTGCAGCATGGCCAAAAAATAAAAAGAATGGCCACTGATCAGATTTAACCAATCAAGCTGTTCTGACTCAGAACTTCTCAGAAAGAATAAATAAGAAATGATTGATTTATTTATTTTAAAATGGATTTTATAATTCATGGAAGAACTACATCCAGCGACATTTATGTAGCTATATATTTGTTAATATATATACTATTAGAAGTTTTTCCATTCTAAGCTTGCAAGTGTTTGAAATGTCACCAAGCACATTTCAGGTGTTTTCTCAGAGAGTATATGAATTTTTTGGACCTATTTTGTCTCTTTTTAATCAATTGGATCATTCTTGCAAAAGTCATAAAATATGGTCAAAATGACGCATCCACCTCAACTATGCTAAAGTTTTAGGGTTGCTTCAGAGAGAAGAATATACAAGATTTTTAAGGAGGGAGTGAAGTTAGTGGTTACATTTGAGGACACCCAATTTCTTAGTTTCTATCATTCAAGACTATCTTACAATTTTTATCAGTGTTCATAAATTGAAGAAATCAAACGCAAGCTGTAAATACGTGGTGTGTGTGTGAAAAAGAAGGTATTTTTGAGGGCATATATAAAAGAAAGCTAATTTAAATGAAAGATCCGAGAGTCTTACTCATTTTGAAAATAATTCAATGTCTTTCCTCAGAAGAGCTCAATTTGACTTTTGCCTAAGAGTGATCAGGGCCCTGACTCACTCATTTTTCCCGTTCCAAGTATCAAACTAAAGGCAGTGAAAAAAAAAAAGAAGCAGAGTTCTTTTATGTGGATGGAAATGATGGTAGAAAGTGAGCAAATCAAACAGCTTTCTCTTCGTAGGTGATATGGTAGAGCCAATAGATTTTTCTGGGCTCTACCAACAAATTGATGCTTTTTTTTTTTTTTTTAGTGTCCATAAATCAATATCCTATATGTACACACACACATACACATAATACAGGTTCTGATTGCTTATCTGTCATCTGCTATCTTTAGATCAGGACTTTATGGACATATGTAGCTCAAAACCTTGATATAAACCATCCCCATGGAGCCTTTGAACATGTAAAACATTCAGTTGCTTAAGTTTTAATTAGGAATCAAAGTCTGTCAATGACATCAGTGATTTTTAAGACAACCTGTTACAAAACAATATGCAAGGTGTTCTTATTTCTGATTTTGTGATGTGTGAAAGACCTGCTCACCCAATAAAGCCTCTGGAGGTTATAAGCAAAGAATTCATGATTCATTTCTAAAAATGGCTGCTAAAGATAGACATCTAAAGAGCAATTTCTTGTATTTTTTCCTACCTCTTAAGAGGTTAATATTTTTCAATTGAATTCAGGAGAAGTTTTATCCATGTTTTATGTTTGCATATATTGCGAATCTTAATGTGGGGATATTATTATCACCCAGTTATTCAGCAGACATTATGCACTCCAAAACTGTGTGTTTCAATGAATATAAAGGCAGTATTAGCATACAATGCCTATTTTCAGATGGTTCATTTAATTACAGGTCAGAGAAATAACAGGCTTTTGTATACGCCCATATTAGCTCACCCTGTAAAGCCATAAAACCTGTGTTGAAACAAACTAAAGCCAAATTAGACCCTCTGTGTGTCACGCAAAACCATCACAGGGGGAGGAGAGTGGGAAAATTAAAAGTAAAAACCTATAAAAATTAAGATTGACATTCTTTGAACATCATTGACCTTTGCTATGTTGATAAGATTATAATTGCTTCTCACAGAACGCTGAAAAATAACAAATTTCCAGCAGCTACTGAAAAGTCTCCCTACACGGGCTCATTCTAGTCTGTCATCAAGCCCAAGGAGCAGACGCCTTCGACTTGCTTAGGATCGGTTAGCCTTTATCTGCATGTCTGTGAGCTTTTAGGTTACATGACTTCTCCTGTGCTTTTATCTTAAAGCTCTTGTTTATTGGCTCTCATTGACCATCGCTAAAACGTAAATATATCCCTATTACAACTGGTACCAAGAGCCCAAACATAACTTTTACAAGCTCCAAAATATTTTCTTTTTTCCTATTTAACGTATCAAGCAGAGAAACAATCACTTGTTACCATTCTCCCATCTTTGGGTCTCTAGCATACACAATGTTCCAGCAAACTTTCCCATCCAGAGGTCTCCTTGGCAGACACTGTAAATCATACCTTGCCTCCCTCCCAGCTAGACGGACTCATTGACTCCATGGATGGTTTATGGCTTTACAACTGGAGCAGGACCTGCAAAATAGCACTTTGCAGACTTATCACCGGGAACGGCTGGCCACCCGAGCTCATACACCACCAAAATGGGAATCTGTCTGTTTTTCTTTCTCTGGGGGCATTTCGAGTTATTAGGCAATACAGCCTATTTCCTTCCTTCCACCCAAGAGGTATTATGAGCAAACAATGAAAATCCAGCTCCCTATTCATGTTTGAATTTTGCCATTGTGTGTCCTTCTGTCTATTTGTCTGCCTGGCACTACCGAAGTGCAAGATCTAATGTGTTTCTGGACACAGTTCAGCTCTGGTTACCTGATGACATAAAAACACAGTGGGTAGAGAAGGGGCGCATTTGTAAGTCTATTGAAGGACATTTTGCTCTGCATAGTTTAGCAATTCTTCTTTATGCGGCAAAGCTAATCTCTCTCTATTCACATCCCTAATTGTTCACTTGGAAAGCATTTTGCCTCTCTCCTTGCACTCAGATGCAGCCTTCAGCTTTGTGCCCTCAGCATCCTTCAAGTGCATCCTATGCAACTAATGTATGATGCCCTTCACTTCGGAAAACCCACCAGGGGAAAAAAATATATATGTATCTATTGTAACTTTTAGACATACAGAAAGGAGTTCAATAAATGGATTTAATGCTTACTCAAATTTTCGGAATCCATTAGGAAGTTCAGTTTTACTATGTCAGAGCGATACATTTCAGACCGTAATCATACCCTTTCCAAATCCCATTTAAAGTAAACCATTTATTTTTTCTACTTTTCCCACAAGGGCCTTAATGCAGAATTTGGACACTTTTCAGAAGAGACCTGTGAGGTAATGCATTTGAGAGACATAACAATATTTATAAAGTTTGGAAAATCTTTTGCTCAAATGAGTAGGGGAAACCTTCTTCGGCTTTGGCAGGATGGGTAATAATATTGATATGGAACTGGGTTGTTTTCTAAGACTTTCATAACAGACGTGGAGACTGAGTTCTCCTTATTTTGATTCTCCAGTGGCTTATAAGGCAAGACTGGAATTTTAAGGGTTCCGGGCACATTGTTAAAGAGCTAAAAACAGTCATATTTTTCTCATTTTCCACCCCACTCCCCCAATTGTGTTTTTCCTTTGGTACCATAGCATCCATGTTAATTAAATCGACAAATGGGAAATGCCTAACGTTGGTCCTTGTTTTACAAATAACTTTGACCCTCATGGGAAGAAAAAGAGAGGGAGAGAGCTTGATTAGATATTCACCGTCTCATCCTCTGCTTCTCTAATGAAAAGTTGAAGGCAAGAGCCAGAAGTTTGCTTGTATCACTAACGAGCGTCCAGTCTCAAATAATAGGGAAGGTGGTTTTGGTCTCTCTGACTCATTCGGTCCCACGGCTGCTGTCAGTGAAGGTGGAAACTGCAAAAGGAACACCTGTCCATGAGGAACTAGACTTGAGATAACCAGCTCATTTCACACAGACCATTGTCCAGCCATCAGATGGTAATTACTTCTCCTCCCCATCAGCCTCTCCTGGATCCCAGCCAATGGGCTGTGGGTGAAAGGGTGTGTATCACATTTCCATTCATCTGAGCCTTCCAGTCTCTTTTTTGCTTGTTTTCAATTACATTGACATGGTGGCTTTGGCACATAGTAAGTAAATAGCAACGTATTCAAAAAGAGAGGTCTGAAAGCCAATATCTGAAAGATACTCTTGAGGTTTAATGAACACAATGAAACTGGCACTGAAATTCTGGCATTCTGAACCAAAGTCATAAAATACAATTAATTAAGTTAATTGTGGTGAATTTGTAGAATATTTCGTGAAAGTCAAATGTGGCAGATGAAAGTCTAGTAAGCAGTGGAAAGCTTACTGGGTGTCCTACAAAGTAAATAATTCGTAAATTAACTAAAATATTGATGAGATCAGAAAAAGAGGTGATTGGAAGTGTTGTTAGAAGATTTACTTTCATTCTTACTTTTTAAACACCTGTCTAGAAGGAAGTAAATACCTGGATCATCTTGATGTTTTAAAACCTTCCAGAATTCACTATGGGATGATTTTGCTTAGCATCCTTCTCTGGCTTCCCTGGTGGCTCAGATGGCAAAGAATCTGCCTGTAGTGTGGAGACCCAGGTTTGATTCCTGGGATGGGAAGATTCCCTGGAGAAGGGAATGGCTACCTTGTCACGGGTGGGATTCCTCACGCTGGCTCCCGGCAGCTACCCCACACGGTACTCTTGACTGAAGAATTCCTTGGACAGAGGAGCCGAACAGGGTACAGTCCATGGGGTTGAAAAATGTTGGACACGACTGAGCCACTAACACTTCCCTGGCCCATCCTTTGACTCACTTTCTCCCCACCCCTACGCTCTTCCCAGTCCATCCCCTGAAACCTCCTATGCCAAGGACTAATGGCTGACAGCTTTGCATCCTCTGGTTATACAGTATAAAGGATCAAAATTAAAGCACCTACTTTGCTATGACATGACCTCTGCGTTAAGTTCATCATAATTGCCCAATCAGATTATCTCTCCTCCTTGTCCTTATCTGTCTATTCCCCCTTGAACTCACCCCTTTTGAGCTTTTTATCCCCTGCTGGTTAATCTTCACCGAACTCCCATCTTTTTTCACCTTCTCCTCTTGCAACCCACCACAAATTTAAAATACCAAATACACAGTAATGTTACTTTTTTCCTTGCTTTTGTTTGGCTTTATCTCCCCTCAAAGCATTTTCTCTGGGATGTAAAGAATTGTTTTCTGTCCTTGTAAAATCTTTTGAGAAAGTTAATTAAATTTTTGGGCAAACATTTATTAAGAGCTAATGGACAGGTACTCTGCTGGGCACCCACGAAAGGCATTTACAGCATCGTTTGTGCTTTCAAGGAGCTTGAAGCCCAAGAAGCTAAGGGAGACACTAAGAGTAAATAAATAAAGGATCCTTAAGTATCACAGGGGCTTTAATGGAATGCTAAACAGGATAGAGTAGAGGCAGAGAGGAGGGAGTGGTAAATTCTCATAAGAGTTTTAGAAAACTATTTCAAAATGGATTATGAGGGTTGCGTAGGAATTACCAAGCAGTGGAAGGGTAGGTGGCATACCCGAGACACAAAATCAAATAGTGGGTCTTGATGGTAGTTTGGTACAAAAGAGGCTGTGGCAAATGTAAGACGAGACAGATTTGGGAAGCGTGGTGTGCTTCATTCAGAAGTCTTGACTTCTTTCACTTGTCAATAGGAAACCATAAAATGATTTAAAGTTGGTGCACAAATGTGATCCAATAGTTGTTAGTAAATGATTCCACTGGCACTGAGTAGAGGGTGTGCTTGACTTTGATGTTCCAGATACTAAATGGTAAGAGTCTGAGATAAAGTGATAGCCACGGAGCTGGGAAGGGCTGCACAGGAGAAGCAGTAAAGAACTAGAATGTCGGACTTGGTCACTGATTAGATACTTAAAGCAGAGTATCTAATCAGTGACCACAAAGAAGGCTGAGCGCTGAAGAATTGTCACTTTCGAATTGTGGTACTAGAGAAGACTCTTGAGAGTTCCTTGGACTGCAAGGAGATCAAACAGTCAATCCTAACGAAACTCAACCCTGAATGTTCATTGGAAAGACTGATACTGAAGCTGATGCTCCAACACTTTGGCCACTTGATACAACGAGTCAACCCATTGGAAAAGACGCTGATGCTGGGAAAGACTGAGAGAAGGAGGAGAAGGGGGGAATAGAAGATGAGATGGTTGGATGGCATCACTGAGTCAATGGGCATGAGTTTGAGCAAGCTCTGAGAGGCAGGGAAGGACAGGGAAGCCTGGTGTGCCGCAGTCCATGGGGTCACAAAGAGTTGGACACTACTTAGCGACTGAACAGCAGCTGATTAGATACTATCAAAAAATTGTATGTATAAAAATAAATTATGCGGGGTTTCTACTGTTTTATTCATATAAAACTGAAATGGAAATGCCACAAACAGTGACAGTGTTTCCCTGTGTGAGGAATAAAGAACTCAGAGTCCAAGAGCTTGAGCATGAACCCCATCTCCTCCATTTTCCAGCTTAGCTAGTTTGGATGAACCTCAGAGACTCTTTGAGCCTCAGCTTTCTCATCTGCAGAATGAGGAAGCAGCGAAAGATATTTTACAGAATTTCCTGGCACATCGTAGCCACTCACTAGATGTTATTCAGAGTAAATGTATTTTAAAAGAGGGCCCAAGGACACTGTTTCACAACTGCAAGCCATATGGCTGAGCTGGAGAATGCTAGGAAACAGTAGAAGCAACTGGTTGGCCAAGTTAAGAAGCAGCAGTTGGATGAAGTGCTACTGAGAGCTCGTGCATCATGCCGTGCAGGAGATAAACACCTCAGTCTCTATATGTTCTTTGGTCATAACCACAAACCAAGGGCACGTCCTCACATGGGCATAGGGTGAAAACAACAGCAGGGAACTACACAGGCCTTTTCAGTCTCGGCTGCAGAAAAGCCTCACACCCAATGATAACCTCAAACACGAGCACTTACACTCAGTAAAGACACTTTGGGTACATTGTTAGAAATTCTAACTTAATCAACTTTCGACTGATTTTNAGGGCACGTCCTCACATGGGCATAGAGTGAAAACAACAGCAGGGAACTACACAGGCCTTTTCAGTCTCGGCTGCAGAAAAGCCTCACACCCAATGATAACCTCAAACACGAGCACTTACACTCAGTAAAGACACTTTGGGTACATTGTTAGAAATTCTAACTTAATCAACTTTCGACTGATTTTAGTGACATTTTTACTTTAAAAATAAAGGCCTTACTTTAATCCAGAATGATCATTGTGCCTTCATGGTATATAAAAGCATAAGAGTGATTTAGAGAAGATATTGCTTGCAAATGTCTACTTACCAACTGATACATAAGCAGCCTTCATAGTATATGTCAGCCAAACAAATGTAAATTGAACAACCCATTAAGGTGAAATATGAAAGCATTAGTACTTATGAAGGTATTTGTGTTGTTGTTATACTCAGTCGCTCAGTCGTGTCTGACTCTGCGACCCCAGGGACTGTAGCCCACCAGACTCCTCTGTCCTTGGGATTTTCCAAGCAAGAATACTGGAGTGGGTTGCCATTGCCTTCTCCAGGGGATCTTACTGGACCAGGGATCAAACTATGTCTCCTGCACTGGTAGGCAGATTCTTTATCACGGAGCCACCTGGGAAGATCATGAATATTTACTAGGGATCAATTAAATGATTGATTCTTATAAGACTATAGCTTATTCTCCAATCTAGACAATTAACCAATCAACAAATATTTATTGAGTTCACTGAAAGCAAAATGCTGTCATTGAGGAGAAATGATGTGCAAGATATAATTACAGCCCACATGGAGCACTTGATCTAAAATGTAAGACAGATACCTAGGAAGGAATGAATTATTATTTGAGCCAAAGATAGTATAGGTTAAGTACTAGCATACGTCTGCTATTACTAGTGTCCTAGTTAGCCAAACTGCTGTAGAAATTCAAAGCATAGGTCTTTCACCTCCTTGGTTAAATTCACTCTTAGGTATTTTATTCTTTGTTTTCTGATTTTCTTTTTCGGATAGTTTACTAATTAGTGTATAGAAAAGCAACAAATTTCTGGATATTAATCTTGTCTCCTGCAACTTTGCTAAGTTCATCTGTCAGTTTTAACAGTTTTTTGGTGGCGACTTCAGGATTTCCTCACTATAGTGTCATGTTATCTGCTAATAGCGACAGTTTTTCTTCCAGTTTGAATACTTTTGCTCCTTTTCCTGTCTAATTACTATGGCTAGGACTTCCAATACTTTGTTAAATAGAAGTGAGAGTGGGAATCCTTGTCTTGTTCCTGATCTTAAAGGAAACACTTTCAGCTTTTCACAATTGAATATGATATCAGCTGTTAAGTTGGTCATAAATGACCTTTATTATGTTGAGACACGCTCCCTCTATACTAAGTTTTTTGAAAATTTTTATCATGACTGACTGGCTGTTGAATTTTGTCGAATGCTTTTCCTGCATCTATTGAGATGATCATGTGAATTTTTATCCTTTGTTTTGTTAATGTGGTGTATCACACTGATTTATTTGCAGATATTGAACCATCCCTGCATCTCTGGGTTAAATCCCATTTGATCATGGTGTATGATCCTTTTTATGCATCACCGAATTTGGTTTGCTAATATTCGTTGAAGATTTTTAAGAGAGAAAGAGGCAGCTAGGGATCAGGATGATCAGAGAGCTTTGAAGAGTATTTAAAATGAAACTTGAACAAGAATGAGCAGCTTTTATATATTTGAGGAGAAGAAAGAAAAGACAATACTTTTGTGGCAACTACTATCATCCCACTCTATTCTAAGACAATTATTTATACAAAAAACTTCAACTGGAACCAATTATACAGAGTGAAGTAAGCCAGAAAGAAAAGCACCAATACAGTATACTAACTCATNGCTAACCTGGCTTAGCTAGTGTGGTCCATCTGCTTAGCACAGCAATGGCTCTTTATTAACTATCCATCTTTGTACCCATAGCCTCCGGATCCTTCCTTCACTAAACTCCACTCAGGTGACTGGTCTTCTGCTGACTTCTTTGTGTTTCTCACTGCCACCAACTTGAAGACTTGTAACACCATAAGGAAAAGTCTATGCTGCCAAGGGCTACTCCCTCACCTACCTGAGAACCCCAGGACTGCCTTTTGTTTGATTAGAGCCGCCCCTTTCATCCCATGCCCATTTTACTCCAGTTAACCTCTGTTCTCCATTTTCATTCACATTAAAACTGAATTTTACCTGCAAAAACAAAAAACAAAAAACAAAACTTCAGATAAGAAAGTAGAAATATTAGAAAAACATCATAGAAAGATGCACTTATTTCTTCATCAAAAATAATAGCTGGTTGAGAATTGGGTTTCAACCTTCATGTTTCCCAGTACCCAGATGAGTGTTGAGCACATGATAAATAAGAGATAATATTTATCAATTGATTGTTAGTTGGAACTAACAATCATAACATGTATATGTTTATGTATAACATAAGCAGGGTTTCAATTAGACCCTGCTGAATGTGGTTCACACACTTAAGATTATTCTTTCTACACCAATTAAGAACATTTCTGCACCTGTCAAAAAGATGTTATGATATGATATGGTATGATGGTTAAAAAATATAAATTTTAGTCCAAATAGTCTTATTTGATCAAAGAATCCCTTATGATGGCACAGCTTATTTGAGTCCTGGTGTGTTGCTGCTGTGTTGTTATTGGTGGAGATGGTGCTGTTGTATTTAGCAATAAATTTATAAATATTATTTCAGAACAAAAAATTGATAGAACTGGAATAATAGACAACTCCCAATCATTTCAGAGAATTTAACAAATATTTCTCAATAAATGAAAGAATAAGCAGAAAAGTTCAATCACTAAAAAATAGAAGATTGATTAACATAATTTGCAAATTGATCCAATGGGCCAACAGAGGATTCTTCATCTGATAAGCACAAAAGACATCAACTTTAACAGCACATACAGAACTTTTACAAAAGCCTACTGTATGCCAAACTATAAAGCAAATCTCAGTGAATTTCACTGGGCTGAAATTATATATTTTCTGTCCATAACATAATTAGGCCATAAATCAATAACCAAAACATTTTTTAAATCCTTGTACATTATTTTCAAATATATATTAATTGAAAATTCAGACATATACTTCTAAATAACCTATAGTTAAAAAAGAAATCATGGTAGGAGTTAGAAAATACTGTTTATCAGGACAAAGCTAGGGATGGTGTTTATAGAAAAATTTATAAATTTAAATAAATATATTTAAAAAGAACAAAAGGCCAAAAATCAATGACTAATCATCAATCTCAAGAGGTTAAAAGAAGGGAAACAAGTAAGATTCAAAGAACATAAAATAAAATAATAAATTTAGCAGAAGAGAAGAATGAAGTGGAAACAAGTATATCATAGAAAGAATTAGCAAAGCCAAAATTAGTCCTCTGAAAATATTAATAAATTTGATAAAATCTGGCAAAAGTGGTCCAGAAAAAAGAGAGATGTCTTAAAAACATAGCGTGAACTTAAAAACGGGCGGTGAGGAGGCAGATTACAGATCCTGCATAACTTAGGAAGAATAGTAAGAAGATATTATGAAGAATTTCCTGCCAATAACCTTGCAAATATAGTAAAACTACATTCCTAGAGAAATCCAACTTTTCAAAACTGACCTCCCCTAAAATCAGAAAATGTAAATGATCCTATTACGGAAAGAGAACCCATAGTTTAAAACACCAGGCCCAGATAGCAACACTAGAAAGCGAGAAATAATGCCAATCTACTTAAATTCTGCACAAAAACATAAAGAACACTTACAGCTTCATTCTGTGAACACATCATAACATGGATACCAAAGTCCTGCAAAGACACTACAAGAAGGAAAATTCAAAGCCAGTTGATCCATGCACTGCTAAGTTGCTTCAGTCGTGTCCGACCCTGTGCAACCCCATTGACGGCAGCCCACCAGGCTACCCCGTCCCTGGGATTCTCCAGGCAAGAACACTGGAGTGGGTTGCCATTTCCTTCTCCAATGCATGAAAGTGAAAAGTGAAAGTGAAGTCGCTCAATCATGTCCGACTCTTGGCGACCCCATGGACTGCAGCCAACCAGGCTCCTCCGCCCTTGGGATTTTCCAGGCAAGAGTACTGGAGTGGGGTGCCATCAACCCATGCACAGGATATAAAAATCCCAACCAGAATATTAGCAAAGAAATTTGGAGATATTTTGAGAAAATAACACATCACAACCAAGTAACTTTATTCCAAGAATGCAAAATTGCTTTCACATTCAAAAAGTCAACCACAGTTAACGCTCCATACTTAGTTTTTAAAAAGGAGAAAATGTTTCATAAAAGCCAATATAATATTTTTAAATTGTCAGTAAAACAGGAAAGGGGGAAACTTTCTCAATCTGATAAATGATTTCCACAAAGAAATAGAAAGAGAAAAGGGAAAACTAAAATCTTTCTCTTTGAGATTACACATAAGATAAAAGGACCCACTATTTACCTCTCTTCATACATCTTGTATAGGATATTTAAACCAATGTCATAAAGCAAGGAAAATAAATAAATATATGAGGATTAGAAAGAAATTTAAATTGTCCTTTGTTGTTGTTTAGTCGCTAAGTTGTGTCCTATTCTTTTGCAACCCCGTGGGCTGTAGCCTGCCAGGATCCTCTGTCCATGGAATTTTCCAGGCAAGAATACTGGAGTGGGTTGTCATTTCCTTCTCCTGGGGATCAAACTTTCATCTCCTGCATAGCCGATACAAGATCAATACACAAAATCAATTTTATGCCTTTATGCCAAAAACAATCAGGAAATTAAATTTGCTTAAAGATAGCATATTGGGGGGGGGGATTAGGAATTGGGATTAACACACACACACTATTATATGTAAAATAGATAACCAACAAAAGATCTATTGTACAGCACGACGAACTATGTTCAAGATTTCATAATAACTGGAAAAGAATCTGAAAAAGAATATATATATATGAATAACTTTTCTGTACACCTGAAACTAACATAATATTGTAAATCAATTATACTCCAATACACAAAAGAAAAATCAAAGTGTTTTTAAAAGTAGAGACACAATTTATAACATCACAAAAATATAAAATACCTAGGAATAAGTCTAAATATATAATATATATTACAAACCATATATCTCTGGAGAAGGAAATGGCAACCCACTCCAGTATTCTTGCCTGGGGAGTCCCATGGATAGAGGAATCGGGCAGGCTATAGTCCATGGGGCCGCAAAGAGTCAGACACAACTGAAGCGATTTAGCACACACCCACAATACATATCATGATGTACATGCAAGACTATCATATGTATATATACACATATATGTGCAAGACTATCTTGGAAAAGACCTTTAAATAAATCGATGAAGGTAACACACACCCGGGTGGCTCACAGGGTAAAGCGTCTGCCTGCAGTGAGGGAGACTTGGGTTCAATCCCTGGGTTGGGAAGATCCCCTGGAGAAGGAAATGGCAACCCACTCCAGTACTCTTGCCTGGAAAATTCCATGGACGGAGGAGCCTGGTAGGCTACAGTCCATGGGGTCACAAAGAGTAGGACATGACTGAGTGACTTCACTTTCAACACATAGAAGAATTGGAAGAATTATCAGTATTTTAATACTTGGTATTGTCACAATGTCATTTCTCCTCATTTTAATGAATAAATAAATAATAGCTATAAAAAATCCCTACAAGATGTTTTGTGGCCTTGATGACATGATTTTTAGATTTACATGAAAGAGCTAAAAAGATGACGATGTTATATCATCCTTCGATTTTGTGTTTCTATTTCCCCCCCATTCATTGCTTTTTCTTTCACTTTAAAAACTTACCTGGCTACCACATTAAAAAAAAATTTTAAAGAGGCTCTGAGGACTTCCCTGGTGGTCCAGTGCTCAAGATTCCACACTTCCAATGCAGGGGTGGGAGGGGGGCGTAGGTTCAATTCCTGGTCAAGGAACTAAGATTCCACATACTGCACAGCATAGACAAAAAAAAATTTTTTTTTCAAATTAAATAAAAGTTAACACTTTTAAAAAAGAAAAGAGTCTCTGCTCAATACCCAGTCAGTAACCTAAGCTTAAAATGCCGGGGACTCAGGAGAAAAATGGGCTTCCCAGGTGGCTCAGATGGGAAGGAATCTGCCAGCAATGTGGGAGACCTGGGTTCAGACCCTAGGTTGGGAAGAGCCTCTGGAGGAGGAAATGGCAACCACTCCAGTATTCTTGCCTGGAGAATTCCATGGACAGAGGAGCCTGGCAGGCTACAGTCCCATGGAGTTGCAAAGAGTCAGACACAATTGAATGACTAATGCTTTCACATTCAGAAGGAAAATAAAGTCCCAAAACACTGAACTTCTGACCTATAATTTCCAAATGAGTAGCATTCCAGTGGAGGGCTCCCATAGGTGCTTTCTTTCTGTGGCACGTGGGGTGTGATTTAGAGCTTGCAAAAGCCACTGCCCTCCAAAAATTGGTCTCCACTTAGCTATTAATAGCTCTTCCTGAATCTTCCTATTCTGGAAGTGTCCAGGCAGAGCCAAGATAAAGTACGCGCTGCCGTAGACACTATGGAGATGGTACTACCACTCTAAAGACAAAAGGATGCAAAAAGGGAAAATCTACGAAAGCAAATGGGACGTGAGCCCCACCAGAGACCTGAGCCACAGCCTGCTCCTGCCACCCACACAAGAGAAAGGACCGGGCTGACTGCTTCACGCCTCAACAGTTGTTTCTGATAACTGTGAGATGAGCTATCTCTGAACAAACCCCAGCCTGACAGGAGACACGACTTTCCCCTGGGCTATTCATATCACAGCCCTTTGTTATGCCTAGACGTGGCCCTTCTAATTATTTTGTTCCTGGTTTGTTCATTTGAGTCTTTCGGTCAGTTAATAATCCTGCCACCCTCACTCCACAGGACAACAGGGTCAAAAGAGTTGACCCCAAACCCTGTGTGTTCTCACCTCTCGCCACATTGGCACTTGTACATGAACCCAAATCAGCTAAGAACCTGGGAGAAAACGTTCTTCAAAACAAGTACATAGGTGGAGAGGAATTTGGGTGAAGATTTCATGACAATTTGGGGCTGGGTGTGGGGACTCCTCTTTGGCTGTACTCAAATGCTTTTTACCTCTGCTTGGAGGAGGGGCTGTGAATTTCTGGTAAAGGGAAACAACTGAACTGGCAGTTACTGGCAAAGGTGATAGACATATTGGGAAACTCTGGTTCAGTATTATTTTGAATCTCTAAATATCTCATGGAGTGCCACACCTAAACCATCCCCCAAACCAATGCTTTGCTCCAAGGCTATGAAACCAGCATCTGAAGGGTGTATGGTTGATAGCATGCACTATTCTTAAAGCTCTTTGAAGAAGTCACATGGCACAATTTGAAAGACTCCATAACAGTCATTCAAATATTTCCCTGGTGACAATAAAAGGATTTCAAAGTTAAGTAAAGCTGCGTGCTCCATAATTATGTCTAAGAAAGAGAGTTGCTTTTTCCTTTATTTCCAACTATACAGATGAATTTTGCAATTCTGATTCATGCTTGTAGTCATATCATCATTTGTTCCAAAAATGAAAACATTTTCCTTTAAAGAATGTTATATGGTCCTGCCTCTCACGGCCCAAAGTGAAAACTAGTTAACAAGATCCCTTTTAATTTTATACAGACAGGCACCCAAAAGTTTCTTGTGGCATCCTAACTATGGATTTTATCATCCTCATTGGTTAATTTATGTGGCTAATGACCAAATCTAATTGGGGCCATGTAGTTCACTTCAATCTTAATAAGGGGGAAATGAAATATATATGACCTGAAACAAACAAAAAAAAAGTGTTTGAGGCTTGAGTGGTTAGCAACCACAGGTCACAATATTTCTTAATCTTCACAGGTTCACAATTAATATTCTCTGACAAAAGAAGGCAACTGGGAGTATGTTTTCATAAAATGATATGGTATTTATGAAGCAAGGTTGTTGTCAAGGATCTTGAACAAATCATTTCTTTCCCCACCAAAATGCCAGACACCTCTTGGATAGGTGGTTGTCAAACACATATTCAAGAAATAAGGAAATTGCCAGCTCTTCTTGTTAAGGGAGGGAACTAACTTCCCACGCTACATAATTGGGGAGCTGGTTGGATGAGCATGTCATGTTATGAAATTTCATAATATATTTAAGAAAAAGCCAAGATGGAATCCCAGCCTGGGAAAACCTAAGTAGAGCCCCGAGAAACTGGGCTTGACACCTCAAGCCAAAGCAGAAAGGAACTTCGCTTTAAAGGACTGTTCTGAAAGTCTCCTAAATTGCACAAAACTCCATTTTTTCTGCCTCAGAAGATTAAGTGTTGTGTCAGTTCCTATCAGAAAGCGGAATCTCTGCTTCCAAGAAGTCAGGTTATTTCAAGCCTTCCGCCATTGCCTTGTCTTTTGTCTAACCCTGAGAGCAAACTTCTCTTCAAGAATTATCTTATAAAGACAGTTGGACCTGGTTATTCTTTGCAGACTATTTCACTAACTCACTGAAGTCCTTACCCCACTGACAACCCCAGTATAAGCCCCAGAGCTCCATGAGGAAACTGCTATCTATACCCCTCAATGAATAATAGCTGTACAATTTCTCCTTTAAATTGAGTTATTGGCTCAAATAAAAAGTTCAAATCCCTCTTTTGCTCATTTTTTTTTTTTTTTTTTCTCAAAAAAAATTCTAAATTTTTGTATACAAAAGAGTAAAACTACAATTATTCAAGGACTATTTGTCAGTTTCTGGACGAACTTGATTCTGAGTCTTTTGGTTTGGTGTTGCTTGCTTTAAAAGAAAGAAAGAAATCCTCATTTTGATGATTTTATGGGGAATGGCTACCCATTGCAGTATCCTTGCCTGGAGAATTCCATGGACAGGAGTCTGGCAGGCTACAGTCCATGGGGTCACAAAGACTCGAACACAACTGAGTGACTAACACACATGAATCCGTTAGAAATGGACCCCAATTCTAACTTGGAAGTATCTGATTTTCATCCAGAATAGCTAATTCAAGGATGTCCTGAAAAAGCAATGCCTGGAATTCAGGCATTAATAGGATCGTCCTACAATGGTCAAATTGCACTGTGCTTCTCAGAGAAAAACTACCATATTGACGGGTTGTCTGAACTACACTCCTTCCAGATGAAAACCATGACCATGGCTTCCACCACTGAGGTTTTAATGCCTGATTCATCTCAACACTTGACACACGGCAGGGCCTTACAATACCCTAAGGATACATTTTATGGTTCTGGAGGCTCAGCTAAAAGTAGGTTTCTAATAATAGTGAGGGACTGCACAGACAAAAGCACCACACTCATCAACTGGAGTGGGTAACCATGCCCTTTTCCAAGGGATCTTCCCAACCCAGGGATTCTCCCGAATTACAGGTGGATTGTTTACCAGCTGAGCCACAAGGGAAGCCCCCAGGTCCAACGTTCTCCTCTGAAATTCTTTGTGGTAAGAGTAATTCCATCTTGGGAGAAGCTTGTGGCAAATTGAACACATATACCAAAAGAAGAAATACGATTGGAATAAGAAATCGTGTATCGCCTCACCAAGTGCAATAGCATCCTTTCCTTTGAGTGTGTGTGTGTGTGTGTGTGTGTGCACGCGTGCATACACACACACTTATTCCCTACAAAACTGAGAACTCTCTTATTGCCGTCACCAGTGGATCTGGCTGTTTCTTACTTGAGATAATAACAAATGGTGATGTTTCACTATTTGATAAACAAACCGTAGTACAACCATGTAAATCCCAAGATTGGGGCCAAACACCATGGTGTTCCTCTGACACTTAACTGGGATTTGCTCCATGGCTAAATACTAGGCACCTAAGCCAGCTAAGTGGTTTGCCGGGGCTGCTCTGCCCGGATGACATCACCACTTGGCTTCCCTAACGCAGCTCTTGGCTCTGGCTGTTTTGGCTTCTTTCCATGTAAACATGGCTTGATTAATGCTGCAGAAGGGCTGTGAATCACGTACTCCACTCTCGTAGGGGAAGTCAGAATGTCAGTTTTTCCCCATTTCGAGCACAGAGCATTGGGATATTGAACGCATCCCTAGCAACCATGGAGAAACTGCCTCCAGACGCTCTCCATGGAAGAGCAGCTGATGCATCGCTCACTGCAAGACACGCACCTCCACCCCAGCTGCACTCACTGGTTTGCCCATTATGGCCAGATCACAAGCACATTACGAGGCTGACCTTTGATGCAAAGACAAGAGGGAGAAAAGAGAAGTCCTTGCCACTCTTCCAAGAGAATAAATGGGGTTTCTCCCAGGCAGATGTTCAGGATTGATCAGCGCCTCAGTGGGGTCTCTGTACTGCTGGAGTAGGTCTTCCCACCACTGCATCCAGCTGGCAACCCCATTGAATACATCTGATTGGAAAATCAAGCAAACCCAGGAAAGCTGAAAGCAGAAGCTCTCCCAGCAGAAAGAAGACTGCCACTGATGCCAATCTTTATAGCTCTTCAACAGAAATAAGTTTGCCAGTTGTAAATAGTCAAAAAAAAACCTGGAAGAAGGAGGGTTGGTGGGTATCAAGGGCATCCAAGGACCCTGCCAGTCATGATGGCAGCAGATGAAAGGCTTCACTCCACCAGCTTCAAATGGTTAATGTGAGGGTGTGGTGAGTCAGTTATGCACGTTGTTGGGTAATGAACGCTCCTGATGCATGAATTGCTTCTCGGTGATGACTAACCGCACAGCCTCTGAAAGTAGAACACGACAAGTGCTAAAATAATATACTGCAGCCAACTGATGTGTGTTTACTGGAGTTCCCTCTCTGCTTCAAAAAATTAGGGAACTGTAAAGCATCCAGAGCCGTATTTTCTTCATTCCTCCTGTATTCCATCCAAAAAATATTAATGCTTAACATTGAAGGTTTCATCATGTTTCATCAAATTTTTTTTCCGGAATACCATATTGTTTTCCATTTTGGTAAGCCAGGAAAGGAAATGTGGTTTTTACCTTGACTCTTAAGGTCAATTAAACTAGAACCACTCAGATCAGTCCAAGAGAGGAAGTGAATTTCGATGTCTGTTCCAGGGTTAATGTCTTTCTAATGACATCTACAAAAAGCCTGAGCCTGTGTATGCAAGACTAAAAGGTGACAAGCTAACGTCAGAAATCATTTCCATTCTTTTAAAGGACCTCAGGATTATATAGTTCTCATCCACATGCTCTCCACAAAGAGTCTAGGAATAGGTTCTTCAGAGGAAGGATTTCATTGATCTAGTCAGCCATCAGCTCAGAGTTCACAGGTTTCTAAATAATTCATAAAACAGAGTTGGAAAGCAAAGTCACCAATCTAGCGAGATATAATTCACTTCGAAGTTCGTGTATAAAACAAGCAGAGATGGCCATGATTGCCATGAAACCACTTGAGAAGTGAAGAGACAGCATGGGATCCCTGGTGCTCCCGGGAATCCACAATTACATCCTTAGGATTATTCATGCTCCTTTGATTTTTTTCAGGAGCGCACACTGCCCCAAGCTCTGCCTTGCAGATAAAGAAGCTATAAGATGCTCTCCTCTTGCACAAGACCACAGAAATCCTGATACCCCAGTGCATAACAGCAACTTTCACTATCTCCGTGCAACAAAATTAAGGTGATTGTATGGAGGCAAAGTACTTTGACCACACCAAATTCCAAAATCAGAATTAAAATGCAGGTGGTGATTGCAGCCATGAAATTAAAAGATGCTTACTCCTTGGAAGAAAAGTTATGACCAACCTAGATAGTATATTCAAAAGCAGAGACATTATTTTGCTGACTAAGGTCCATCTAGTCACGGCTATGGTTTTTCCTGTGGTCAGGTATGGATGTGAGAGTTGGACTGTGGAGAAGGCTGAGCACCAAAAAATTGATGCGTTTGAACTGTGGTGTTGGAGAAGACTCTTGAGAGTCCCTTAGACTGCAAGGAGATCAAACCAGTCCATTCTGAAGGAGATCAGCCCTGGGATTTCTTTGGAAGGAAAGATGCTGAAGCTGAAGCTCCAGTACTTTGGCCACTTCATGCCAAGAGTTGACTCATTGGAAAAGACTGATGCTGGGAGGGATTGGGGGCAGGAGGAGAAGTGGCCACAGAGGATAAGATGGCTAGATGGCATCACTGACTCAATGGGCGTGACTCTGAGTGAACTCTGGGAGTTGGTGATGGACAGGGAGGCCTGGTGTGCTGCGATTCATGGGGTTGCAAAGAGTCGGACACGACTGAGGGACTGAACTGAACTGACTGAATTGATCATTCTTTAGCTTTGATGCTGATGAGAAGAACTTTTAAGGCTTAAAAACAAAGTATCCTTGTGGATCTCTTGGCTTTCATCTCCTCTGACAATTTTTGAAGAACTGCTAATATCAAAATGTGAAGCTAGGAGATAATTTGGGTGTGGATTTGGTTAGAACAAAAACATTTGAATGTCATTCAGACCAGTTTTTGTTTAGATCCAGCTGTCGGCTGTGTATTATCAAGTGACTATGACAGTATTATTTATGAATTACAAGGGACTGAAGATGCCTTCATTCACTCTCAGTTATTTGGAATCTTGGACTACCTTGAAAGTCCCAGAAAAGGACCCAAGGACCAGAGCATCATTTTTGTTTCCTCTGAAAGATCCTTTCTCAGGGAAATAAAATTAAAGCAAATTAGAATGCTTTCTATGTTTTATTTGAAGCATTTTTTTTTGTCTTCTACTTATTCATGAAAGCGATTACATAATTTGGTTAAAATGTTCAGGAATTCAGAAAGCCTAGGTACTCACCTTCTTCAGTGAGTTCAGGGGCTTATTTGCCCCACGTGTAGCATGGTTTATTCATGAACTCTCCAACACCTTCTAAAACAATACTACTCTAGTCACTTAGCCTACCATATCACTTAGATTTGGTGAAGCTGCATATAATAAATCAATCAACGGTAATGGTTTTAACAATACACAAGTTTATTTTCTGCTCACCTAAAAAGAAGTCTGGACGTAGACAGACCGACACTGTGACAGTGATTCCATGATCAACAGTGTCCCAGGCTCCTTATCTTGCTCCTGTACTCATCTTCACTTAGCATAAATGGTCCAAAAAACTCGCAAGCACCAGACATTTCAACCAAAACAGTGAGCAACTATTCTCCAATAAAAATTAATTTTAAAAATGAGGAAGGAGAAAGAGGTTCTCTGACTCTTCCTTTCAGTGTTCATTAGGTAGAGCTTAGAGATACAGTCACCTCACGTTGTAAAGACAACTGAAAAATGTAGTCTTTATATTGGATGGCAATATACACAGCTAAATCATGGCATTCTGATTTGGGAAATAAAGGAAAAATATTTTGAAAAAGACAACAGCAGTCTGTCATCAAAATCAAATACATAAAGACCTAAAATCTAATTTTTATTTCTTAAAATATTAAACATAAACTTATTTCAAAGGTAATATCAGAGAAATAATATATATATAATACATAATAATAATATACATATAATATATACATATAATACAATAATAATATACATATATGAATAATAAATAGTCATATAGAAATAAATTAAAGGAGTCTGGTGGGCTGCAGTCCATGGGGTCGCGAAGAGTTGGACACAACTGAGTGACTTCACCTTCACTTTTCACTTTCATGCATTGGAGAAGGAAAATGGCAACCCACTCCAGTGTTCTTGCCTTAAGAATCCCAGGGACAAGGGAGCCTGGTGGGCTTTCGTCTACGGGGTCGCACAGAGTCGGACACGACTGAAGTGACTCAGCAGCATTTAGCAGCAGCATGGTATCACTATACCATAGTCTTTCTTATCCAGTTATTCCAGCTAAAAATTTGAAATCAAATTAAATTCTCCCTTCTACATTGCTTTATACTAAGAGTTTAGATTAATCAGAAGAGAATGCAAATGTAAATAAGGTGATAGAGAGGCAGACTTAGTAATTAAAGAAGTAGATTACAGACTTGAGTCCAGTATGAGTCTGGCCTTGGCCTGGCTCTGTGACTTTGGGCAAGTCACTCATCCTCTCTGATTTGATGTCACTGTCTATGAAACAGAAATATGTGCTGGATCTGGGGGCTGCCCATGTCTGTGATTAAAAGGCTGGATATGGTCTATGGCCATACCACACTGAACATCCCCGATCTCGTCTGAAAGGCTGGATATAGCAGTGTGTATATGTCTATCCCAAACACTGAGATACCTAAAATGAATACCCAGCAAGGACCTACTGTACAGCACAGGGAACTCTGTTCAATGTCATGCAGCAGCCTGGATGGGAGCGGAGTCTGGGGGAGAATGGATACATGTGTGTATATGGCTGAGTCCTGCTGCTGTTCACTGAAAGTATCAGAACATTGTTCATCAGCTACACTCCAGCATAAAATAAAAAGTTAAAAGGCTGGATAAAATGTGCCCAAGAGAGGAGTGAAGCCAGGTTATAGGACTTTTAGGGGGGCACGCAGAGACAGGGGGGCAGGCAGAGACAGAAGGGCAGCCATGATAACGTGAAAGGTAACCACAGAAGGCAGAATAGAAATACAAGTAAAGGAAGTAGGGAGAGAAATTTGTCAAATTTTCTAAGAGGCTCCTTCACGTGACCTTAATGAAATTATTTCTCAACAGGTTAAAGTTTCTATTAAAATAGGACAAATTCGAACCAACCCATTTTTCTTTACATCTAGAAATTCCGTTCTTTCCTGGATTAGAAGTGAACACATGGTTTTGTGGTTCTTTCTAAAGGTTAACAGTTCAAGTCTCCAAGTCAACGATTCACAGGCAGATAAATATCCAAGAATTGAGGAATGAGTTATGGTAGAATCGGATTAACAAGCACAAGATATAAAGATTCACAGGATGGTGATGTTGCTGCTGCTGCGGGCTCTAAATGGTATCCCCGAGTCTGAATCATTTGAGTCCCACTGTCTCCACTTCATTTCAAGATGCATAACCTTGTTACACCTCACTTCTCTCATCAGTAACAAGGGATAATAAGAACATCTACTATATAGGTTTGCTTCACTGTCTATAGTAGGACAAGAGTTTAATATATGTGCTCCAAATACATCCCACATAGCCACGTGATCACAGTTTTCAACTGAAAACAATCACCTGATCAGAAATTCCACTTTTTCCTGGATTAGAAGTGAACACGTGGTTTTGTGGTTCTTTCTAAAGGTTAATAGTTGAAGTCACTAAGTCAAGGATTCACAGGCAGATAAATATCCAAGAATTGGGGAATGAGTTATGGTAGAATTGGATTAACAAGCACAAATGAATTACGCCCGATTTGCATTATTGTACAGCAGAAACCAAGGCAACATTGTCAAGCAATTTTCCTGCAATTAAAAAATAAATTGAAAAGAAAGAAAAAAAAAAAACAAGTGAATGTGGAGCCCATCAAACAATCATCTCAACTGTGTTCACGGAGTGTCCACACCAACAGGTGAGAGCTAGTCCGCAAAGCCGCAAAGAGGAAACACGGGAGGTTTGTTTGCTTGCTTCTAATATTTTCAAGAGTTTCTATGCCACCACTGTTCCGTGAGTCATGGCTCAGTCTCTACAATTTAATCATGATCTTGTCACTTTCCATACACATAGGTCCAACAAGCAGAGCAGGAGGAACCCTTCCAAGACAGAAGAAAGCAGGGTTCATAGTAAAGGGAATCAGAGATTCATCAACCTCCTCATCTCTTCCTAGGACTTTTATTCATTCATCAAACATTTATTAGGCAGCTGTTCCATGCTGGACGCTGAGTTAAGATCAGAGATAGAAAGATGGATTAGACACACTTCCTCCTCACAGGGGCTCATCCCTGAACCAGGAGAGGCTATAGGAGGGCAACAGTGAGACCAATGTGGAATTTACCCTATTTGCCCAGAGTAGAATGATTGGAAAGGTCAGGGTCAGTATGGTGATGTTTGGGAGGGCTCTAAATGGTATCCCCGAGTTTGAATCATCTGAGTCCCGCTGTCTCCACTTCATTTCAAGATGCATAACCTTGTTACACCTCACTTCCCTCATCAGTATAAAGGGATAATAAGAGCATCTACTATATAGGTTTGCTCCACTGTCTATAGTAGGACAAGAGTTTATTATTCACTTGTCTTGATCATCATTATTATTGTCTTTGATGGACTATTAATGTTATTAACCAAGAACAAGCCAGAAGGAAAGACTTGAAGTTACGGTTATCCAAAGGAAAGGCATGCTTTTCTTTCACTATGACTATTTGACCACAGAGGATGGACCACCCAAAAGCTTGAAAGTCCTGGGGCCGCAGATGTGGAGCCTTCTGCATCAGCAGAGGTGTGATACTAAGGGGATAAAAGAAATAAATGCTTTGAAAATCCTTCTTAGACAAAGGTCTCACAATTCGTTTTGTATTGGGTAAAAGAGGAGGTTGCTGTGACATGCTCTTGTTCTACATCCAAACCTCTAAACCACTTGAATCTCTGGATTTCTAAATTTAACTCTGAGAAAACTAATCACACATTTTCGACACGGATGAATTACTTAGTTTCCGGATTAATCACATTGAACTAGTTAACATCGACTCCGAAGTCTTGACCACAAACATTTCTAAAAACGATGCCATAGAAAATAATTTTACTCTGAAAATTGTGGGGGAGTAATTTCTGCCCAATGGCAAGGAACAGGAAAGCTCTACGTTTACAGAGGAGCCAATTCAATAACTTGATTTTTCACAGACTGGTGTTCCTTCGTATAAGAAAGTCAGAGGCTGCGCTCACAGCTGCTCAGATGGAATGGCTCTTTTGTAATGTTAAAAATATGAGTCAGTATTTTACCCACAAGAGCCACACTTCAAAACTAGCATGCAGCTTGTAAGAAGAAGCTAGGAATTCAATAGTCCAGCACCCAAACTTTCAAGATACAACATCTTTGAAAGCTGAAGGCTAATTATCTCAAGAACTCGAAATATGTATTTAAATATTTGAACATCTAACAGGCTTTGTTTACGCTACTTGGTTGCTCAGCCCAGTCTCCCCTTCCTCCCCACCCTCCCTCACACCTTCACCAACCTCCTACTCTGGCAAGTTTCTGCTCATCAATATTCACAGAAAACTGATCTTGGCAGGAATGCCTGCCATGGCAAACTGCTGAATCATCACCAGTGTCACAGGTGGTGCCCAGAGCTTCAGAGCACACGTGTGAGTGTGTGTGTGTGTGTGTGTAAGCACACAACTCGAGATGCCTGTAGTGGGAGGTGACTCAGAGAGGCAAAGAGGGAAAACAGCTCGCTGTAAAAACATCTAAGTATTCTGTACACACAGATAGCCCGCAAACCACCATTACCACCATTATCAGCAATCGAAGACATCCTCCACCTTTGATCCCATCTCTGAGGATGCACATGGTCCTTTTCCTCACCTATTTATCACCAAGCAACTACCTGCGGTCAGGCGCTGGATTGGGGAGTGGAGATGCTGCGTGTTCGGACATGGCTCCTGCCCGTCAGGTGTTTACACCCCATTGGGGGAGACCAGCACTCACCAAATGATCACACATGCAAGAGTGCACTGCAGTTGTCAGAGAACAAAGTAGAGGAAGATGTTGCTATGGAAACTGAAAAAGAAGATTTTGACTGAGAAAGGCTGCTGATGGTTCCCCTGAGGTTTTGATGTTTACCTGAAGGATGACTCGGAGTTAAATTAGGCAGAAGAGAAGTAGATTTCAAGCAGAGAGAAGACCATGGCAAGTCTCCACAACTGGAACAACAAGGGGGCAGGGGGAAAAAAAGGAGAAAGTGATATGAGGTGAAACAGGAAAGCTGGGTGCAGACCATACGGGGCCTAGAGCAGCCCTTCACCTCTCTCTGGGGTCCCTCTTCCCTAGTTCTCAGGCCTTCCCCTCTCTCAGGATCTTCATTTTGGTTGGAGAACATGTCTTCCAGTAGCTTCATGGGAAATACGATTTTTGAGAACTTGTCCGTCTGAAAAAATACCTGTCACATTCTTAGTGACATTACGACATATGATTTAGGCAGTCCCCTCCGACACATCATCTTATTTCATCCTCAGTGTGGCTTCCTAAAATCCCACCATTCCATCTTGCCTGTTGAGAGAGACGCAGTGACTATTCCAGGGCCCCTAGCTTCTCACAGGATACAAGGGTTAAGTTGTGTCAGNTGTAAGAAGAAGCTAGGAATTCAATAGTCCAGCACCCAAACTTTCAAGATACAACATCTTTGAAAGCTGAAGGCTAATTATCTCAAGAACTCGAAATATGTATTTAAATATTTGAACATCTAACAGGCTTTGTTTACGCTACTTGGTTGCTCAGCCCAGTCTCCCCTTCCTCCCCACCCTCCCTCACACCTTCACCAACCTCCTACTCTGGCAAGTTTCTGCTCATCAATATTCACAGAAAACTGATCTTGGCAGGAATGCCTGCCATGGCAAACTGCTGAATCATCACCAGTGTCACAGGTGGTGCCCAGAGCTTCAGAGCACACGTGTGAGTGTGTGTGTGTGTGTGTGTGTGTGTGTGTAAGCACACAACTCGAGATGCCTGTAGTGGGAGGTGACTCAGAGAGGCAAAGAGGGAAAACAGCTCGCTGTAAAAACATCTAAGTATTCTGTACACACAGATAGCCCGCAAACCACCATTACCACCATTATCAGCAATCGAAGACATCCTCCACCTTTGATCCCATCTCTGAGGATGCACATGGTCCTTTTCCTCACCTATTTATCACCAAGCAACTACCTGCGGTCAGGCGCTGGATTGGGGAGTGGAGATGCTGCGTGTTCGGACATGGCTCCTGCCCGTCAGGTGTTTACACCCCATTGGGGGAGACCAGCACTCACCAAATGATCACACATGCAAGAGTGCACTGCAGTTGTCAGAGAACAAAGTAGAGGAAGATGTTGCTATGGAAACTGAAAAAGAAGATTTTGACTGAGAAAGGCTGCTGATGGTTCCCCTGAGGTTTTGATGTTTACCTGAAGGATGACTCGGAGTTAAATTAGGCAGAAGAGAAGTAGATTTCAAGCAGAGAGAAGACCATGGCAAGTCTCCACAACTGGAACAACAAGGGGGCAGGGGGAAAAAAAGGAGAAAGTGATATGAGGTGAAACAGGAAAGCTGGGTGCAGACCATACGGGGCCTAGAGCAGCCCTTCACCTCTCTCTGGGGTCCCTCTTCCCTAGTTCTCAGGCCTTCCCCTCTCTCAGGATCTTCATTTTGGTTGGAGAACATGTCTTCCAGTAGCTTCATGGGAAATACGATTTTTGAGAACTTGTCCGTCTGAAAAAATACCTGTCACATTCTTAGTGACATTACGACATATGATTTAGGCAGTCCCCTCCGACACATCATCTTATTTCATCCTCAGTGTGGCTTCCTAAAATCCCACCATTCCATCTTGCCTGTTGAGAGAGACGCAGTGACTATTCCAGGGCCCCTAGCTTCTCACAGGATACAAGGGTTAAGTTGTGTCAGTTGCCAGCTCTGTGAACTACACAGGTCAACTCACATAGTAGGACTGCAACACACTTGTGTTAATAGCTAAGGTGAATTTGGTAGATTAATTAAGCAGAGCCCTGTTAACAAGCATGTTTTATATATATATATATATATATATATATATCAGCAATGGGAAGGTGTAGGGTTAAAGAGTGCCGCTGCTGCTAAGTCGCTTCAGTCGTGTCCAACTCTGTGCGACCCCATAGACGGCAGCCCACCAGGCTCCCCCGTCCCTGGGATTCTCCAGGCAAGAACACTGGAGTGGGTTGCCATTTCCTTCTCCACGCATGAAAGTGAAAAGTGAAAGTGAAGTCGCTCAGTCGTATCCAACTCTTAGCGACCCCATGGACTGCAGCTTTCCAGGCTCCCCCGTCCCTAGGATTCTCCAGGTAAGAGTACTAGAGTGGGTTGCCATTGCCTTCTCCGGATTAAAGACTGAATCTCCTAGTATTAAAAATGTTCACTGTCCTAACAGTATTGAGGCAAAATTGTTTCAGAAAAGGCAGTTTTATGAGCAAAATGTACAGTTAGCAGTGTCATAGACGCAGCCTTCGCCACCCTTCTTTCCTACTGCCTCCTACCCCATCAGCATGCCCCCATCCGCCCCACTCTCTTGGCTTCTCACCCCTCAGTCAACGCGCGGGTTTAGAATGTCTCTAAAGCAGATGTCCTCAGCATTGATTCCAGGGGGGAGGAAACGTCCCAGAGCAGCCCTACAAAAGCACGTCTCTGAAAGGACGAACAGATGGTGCCGGGGGTCCTGTAACTCCGGAGCGAGGACGCTTGGCAACAACAAGGACGCTGACAAAATCGGGGTTGGTTTCTTTGCTCCCTCCTTTGGCAACAACAATGAAACCCAGATCGCCACAATGTATCTGTTTGTGCCGGTGACAGGAACTTCAACAACCGCTTCCTTGGAAAGTGGGAACTTTCTCTCCCCTTACCTACCTTGGTCCCCGTTTAGCTTCCTTGGGAAACACAGAAATGTGAACCCTGGATGCTGCTGTCGGTAGAAACTCTCTTTCCTCCACTTTCAGCAAGACTCATAAATTCATCATCCGTCAGAGCTTCGTAGAAACTGCCAGCACGTATACATCCCCAACTTTTACAAACAAGGAAGGCAGGGAGCAGGGGCACGAGCCCTTCAGGAGACCACACCCCTGGAGAAGGACTTCGTGGTTGCCAAAACTTAACTGGAATCTTTTCGTTGTTTGAATGGCCTTTTCCTATACAACAATTTTCAAACATCAGTATGACATTTTGGTGAACATGAACGCATGTGATTCAGACATGTCATTAAAGAATCAAGACCATCACTGAACAATTTGGTGTGCTACCTAGTCTAGGATTGTTTTTGATGTGGACCATTTCTAAATCTTTATTGAATTTGCTACAATACTGCTCCTGTTTCATGCTTTGGCTGGTTTGACCAGGAGGCATGTAGGGTCTTGGCTGCTCAACCAGGGATGGAACCCACACCCCCTCACATTGGAAGGCCAAGCTTTAACCACTGGACCCTCAAGGGAGTCCCTGTGCATTCTCTTGGAGCAGGCAGCCCTTTCCCTCCTGATTTCCCTCCTGATGCTCCCTCCAGGTTAGAGCATCTGCTTGAAAAGTGGACTGTGGGATATAAATAGATACTTCTCACGGTCCATCTATGCATCAGAGGGCCAGCCTCCCCCCAGCCCTCCCTCTGCATACCCACAGGAAAACAAGATGAACTCTCAGCTGGGTTTTCCCCTTCTTTACAAAGGTCTCTGAATTTCCCTAATCACCCTCCTCTGCTCTTTCTGCCACCTCACCCATCCTGATCTATTTGCTGGTAGACCACAATGCTCACTTCTCTGACATCACCAACGTTACCTCTGCAAAAGCAGTGCTGTTTTGCAACATGGATGGACCTAGAGACTGTCATACTGAGTGAAGTACGTCAGACAGAGGAGAGATATTGTATGACATCCCTTATATGCAGAATCGAAAAAGAAATGATACAAATGAACTTACAGAACAGAGACTTGGAGACTTACAGAACCAATGTATGGTTGCCAGTGGGGAGCGTGGTGGGGAGGGACAGTTAGGGAGTTTGGGATGGACGTGTCCACACTGCTCTGCTTGAAATGGATGATGAACAAGGACCTACTGTCTAGCACAGTGAATGCTGCTCAATGTTATGTGGCAGCCTGGATGGGAAGGGGGTGTGGGGGAGATTGGATACATGTATCTGTACGACTGAGTCCCTTCACAGTTCACCTGAAACTATCACAGCAGTGTTTGTTAATTGGCTATACTCTGATACAAGATCAAAAGTTTATGGGAAAAAAAACAATGCTGGTTTAAGTAAAGGAAAGGCCAGAAATTTTGTGGATGGGATGTCGGGAGCACCCTGCTATAGGCACCTGCTAAAGCAAGCTTCAGGAACAATTTCATTCCAAGTGAAGGAGAGTCTTGCAACACAGCCAGCCATGGAACAAGAAGAGGCATGTGCGACAGAGCTGTTTCACAGTTTCCCCAGGTCTGATACCAGATCTCGTGGCATTCTGCTTCTCTAGACACCAGGCCCAGGACCCCTAAAGGGATGTTGCCATGGCTACGATTTTTGCAAATACCAAATACATGATGATTGAAGTCCATGTCAAGCTCTGTCACCAAAGCAAAAGTGCTTGTGTGTGTTTTTCCATGTGCGGCCTTGTTACTACACTTTTTTTTTCTTTTGGTCTATTTAAACGTGGATGGATTGCATGTTTTGCAATGAGTTTACTTTAATATGATTTATTTAACTTTTGCAATGAAAAGAAACCATAACTCAAGAGAAGACAAAAATGATGCCAGCCAGGATTACTCTCCTTCAACCGGTTTATTTCTTTTTAAATCACAAAAGCACAAAGAACCCAGAGTCTCTGATAATGAACGTAATATATGATTGCCATAAAAAGTTCACTCTCCCTTCAATTTCAATTTACTCCGCTATAAATCAGCAATCCACTTAATCAAATATTCTTCCACTTTAATTGTTTTATCTTGCTTTTATGTTAAATCTCACTGAGTTACTGCTGGCACCAGTCTTCACATTATAGAAAAAATGTCAGTGGTTGGCCCATAATTAGTCTAAAACTCAAACATCAGTTCTGAACATTAACCAGATTGGAGGAAACCCTCACAATCTCACTGGACCAGTGAGACAAATCCAAGTCAGAAAGTAAACTGGGATTAGTTGAGCTAGCCATCATCTGCTGTCAAAATACAGAGTGTGGGCCCCGGCTTTCAAACTAACTGGATTTTTTTTTTTTTCATAAATGTCTTTCATTATTATCTTACAGGGCATTAAAACTCTATTTGGTTGTCTCTTAAATTCTTCAACCTGAAACTGTCCGGTTAAGAATTGCAGGTGCTTGCCTGAACTAGCCTGGCAGTTCCCATGAGAAAATAGATCAGCTCAGCTCATACTGTGTAAGGCCACAGCCAAACTTCAGTGTCTGTGATGAAGGGCATTTCGTGAGCTATTGTACCAGACAAGCACGGTCCCTGGTGGGTAATCTGGATCTGTAAACAAGAAAGAAAAAAAAAAAAAAAAAAATTCTGTGTTATTGATTGATAAACTCTTTTCTGACAAGGTATATAGGGATAGCCTGATTAGAATTCAACCCTGAGATCAAGGGCTCGCGTCAAAACCTAGTTGGACATGTCATTTGAATGTAATCTTTGACCTTTGAACAGATATCCAACATAATTTTTTTAAGTTAAAATTCTAAAAATCTTTTTAAAAAATAAACTGAGAATAAGGATCTATCTGAACCAGTCCATCTCCTTTACCCAAGAAAATACATTTCCAAAGCAAAGAAACTTCCTCTGGGTGAGATATACTTGTGGACTGCATAGATGAACAGTAGAAAATAGAAGTTATTCAGAGGTAAATGAAGCCATGAGCTACTGAGGAAACTTTTTTGAAAATGTCTATATTTTATGGGGTAGAAGGTGGGAGGGAGGTATAAGAGGGAGGAGACATACATATATTTGGCTGATTCATGTTGCTATATGGCAGAAACCAAAATATTATTGTAAAGAAATTATCCTCCAATTTAAAATAAATTTAAATTTCAAAACTATTAAAAATCTATACTTTAACATTTATGCCTCTTGACTTTTTAAACAAAGGACTTAATTAAATTAATGTTTTAACTGTTTTCAC
>SJYA01001903.1:452445-634426 GCA_006410615.1 Neotragus moschatus | reverse complement strand
TAAGTAAATTAATGTATTAACTGTTTTCACTTAAACGATCTAGCTCAAAACCAAAACAATTTTCAATTAAAAAAAAAAAAGCTAAACAATTTTCCTTAAAATCCAAGAATGAAAAATAGCTTAAGCTACCCAAGAAATATTAACTTCATTTTAAGCATACCTACAAGCATTAATTGGTATCAAAAGGTGTTTCCCTTTAAAGGCTTTTTTACAAAGGTCAAAAAAAAAAAAAAAATCTATTGTTTGAATGATAGCAGAGTTCTAAGATACCAAAAATGTTTAGAAAGAATTTGAAGCACCATGAAAAACTTCTTCATCAATAAACCTCATTTATGCAACTGTTTATATTGTGATATGTTATTACAGTAAGTATTTTTATTTTCAAAGTTATCACATCAAACAGGTGTAGCCAAATAGTATATATTAAAAATATAGATATAATTATCACAACAGAGTGAATTTAGAAAAAAAAGACATGAAAAACATCCCATTAAAAGAAAAAGCCTTTATATGGGACATTATTCACATTTCTGCAAATGGAATTTTCTGATTAACTGCCATATATTATATTATTTGAATAACTTTAGGAAAGATTAATTCCCAAGCTCTGTCCTCAGCAATATTTTTCCCTGGCTGAAATTGGGCTTTAAAACAAAACGTCAGCAATGCCAACAGCCTATTCAAGTTTCAGGTTCAAAAACTTCGAAGGCAGGCAGTTAAAAGTGATTTAAGAAATGCAAAATCATTCTTTCACAAATGTGTATGTTAAACTAGTAAATTGATATATCAAAACCACAACTAGAATATAGCAATTTGTCTGTCTTTGCCCGCCGTGGTGTATTCCACAGCTGCCTGCCAGATAATACACTGATTGTAACTTTCCTAATTTACAGAGCCTTTAAATCTAATCTCCTGGGCCAGCCTAAAGGGCTTCTTCATCCATTGAAATGCCAGAATAATTGAAATTGTCTTCGGCAGACAGTCAGGCAATAATGAATATTTTCTCTGCTGCTTGCATGCCAAGGTTACACATAGTACTGCAAACAGCACTGATCCCAAGCCAAGCCTCCCAGGGGAGGGGCAGCCACTAACCTGGGACAGGAGACACAATACCCAATGCTTTCCCTTCCCACTGGCTGATGGGGTCAGCGACGCCCACCACGCTTCCACATACTGAAGGACAAGCTCAGCTGCCCAGCGAACAAGAGTCCTAATGGCTTCTCTGAATCTCCAGAGGCTGCTGAAAGGCTGGGAAAGGTTATGGGTATGGATTTCCTGATGGGGACCACAGGAGAGACGAGCAAAGGAGGCTGCTGTTGGGATTAAGACGAAATATACACGTAGTTAATCAAAAGATACCCAGCATTGATGGTGCCTGAGAAAATGCCAGCTTGTCAGCTTAGGGCAGTCTTTCCCACACCTCTGAATGGTTTCTGTGAATGTAGAGTGTCTCCTGACATAGGGTCAGCCCTGCCTCCATGCGGTCTTAAGGATGTTCTGGCTGAAATGAAACCGTTCAGTCGCCAAACTGAATCACTAAGATCTCTGAACAATCTAAAGACTAAGTTAACTTTCAGCTATGGGAAGGTTACCATTCTAATGGTCAGAGGTGTGAAATAGGTCTTTCTTATTGGGGTGTAGTTGCTCACACCGTTCTGTGAGTTTCTGTTGTACAGTGAATGAACCAGCTACATGTATACATATATCTCCTTCCTCTTGGACCTCCCTCACATCCACCCCCATCCCACCCACCGAGGTCACCACGGAGCACCAAGCTGAGCTCCCTGTGCTTTAGAGCAGCTTCCCACTAGCTATCCATTTAACACATGGTAGTGTACATAGTGTACATAGTTCAGATAACTCATCTTGCATTCTTATGATTTCCATGAGTTGCTTTATAGGAGGAAACTAGAAGGACAAGAAAAGAATTAATCCCAAGTCACTGTGACTTTAAACTACACAGCAACAGGGAAGTATTTCTTTCAAAGACATCACAAGTTACCTGGCAGAAAAGAGAATAAAACCTACAGTTTATGTAATATGTGAGTTCCAATATCTGAATTACTAAGCAATTGTGTGCCGAATACATATTAGCTATCTTTTGGTGCTTACCAAATTACCCCAAAACTGGGCAGCTTAAAACAGCAGGAACATTTATTATCTCCCACTGTGTCTATGGGCTTCCCTCATAGCTCGGTTGGTAAAGAATCCACCAGCAATGCAGGAGACTGCAGTTTGATTTCTGGGTCGGGAAGATCCACCAGAGAAGGGATAGGCTACCCACTCCCGTATTCTTGGGCTTCCCTTGTGGCTCAGATGGTAAAGAATCTGCCCGCAGTGCGGGAGACCTGGGTTTGATCCCTGGGTTGGGAAGATCCCCCGGAGAAGGGAAAGGCTACCCACTCCAGTATTGTGGTCTGGAGAATTCCATGGACTGTATAGTCCACGGGGTCGCAAAGAGTCAGTTGAACAACTTTCACTTTTCGTGGCGTCTGTGGGTCAGAATTCAGGAATGACTTACTCGGGTGATTCTGGCTCAAGGTCCCACAGGGTAATAGCCAAGCTGTTGGTGGAGGCAGGTTCATCCGAAGGCTGGAACAGAGCAAGAGAAGCCACATTTCATGGCTGCCTCACATCCCTGACCAAGTAGTGCCGGTTGTTAGTGGGAAGTCTCTACTTCTTGCCACACAGCTCTCTTTATAGGGCTACTTAAATGCCAGTGGCATGATGACCTGGCAGCTAGCTTTACCCCAGAGCAAGTGACCCAAGAGAGAGCAAAGCAGATGCCACAATAGATCTGGCTTCAGAACTCACCCCAACACTTCCTTAACATCTTCCAAGTTACACAGTCAGCTCTCTTTAATGTGGGAGGGGACCCCATAAGGACGTGAATACCAGGAATTTCCATCTTGGAAGCTGACCACCACCCATCCATATTGTACCATTACACGGATCTGCCAGCCTTTTGGGTCTTAGGATCTCAACTATTACTCTGGTTTCCCATCACATTCTTGTATACACGCCCTGATGAGAATACAGGGGATGTGGATTACTAAATACATTTCACCCTTTCCCAGTTCCAAAGCCCACAGTGGTTTCACTCCACCACCATCACTAAACTCCAAGATTCCTGCTGGCTCACTCTCCCAAACCCTGGTCCTCTACTACACAACCATGCACCCAGGAAACCTTTCCCCAATGGTCCCACCAGACTCCAAGGTGCAGGTATATTTTCAGATCCAACTGCAAGAGAAAGAAAAGAAAAAAGGAAGAAATATAGGAAGGAGGGAAGGAAACCACTCACGTATATTTAAAATATAGTGAAAATTAATACAGATAATTGGCTACACAAGTGATTGCAGGGCTGAAAAAGACAGAAGCACTTGAGCTTGATAGCAGAACAAAAACGCAGAAAAGCAATTTTGCAGGGTATTGCAGGAAAGCAATACCCAGCGGTTCCCTCACATCCTTGGCCAAATAGTGCCGCAGCCTCAGGTCAGAAAAATAAGGCAGGAAGCAATGTGACCAGAGGGCATGGCCATGGTCTCACCCAGCAGACGCTGAACCCTAGTGGGTTGGTCAATGAGAGGAGTCCCGGAGTCCTGGAGAGGCAGCTGCCAGAGCCAAAGGCTGCTCCCTGCCTCCCACTCGCCCATTTTCTGCCACGCCTGCGTTGATGGAATCTAGCTAGAAATTAGCTGATAGGGGAAATTGTGGGGGTCTGCACCCCATTCCACTCAGAGCAGAGAAGGCGAAAGGCCAGAACAAGCAGACCAAGGACCAACCCATATATCCTGCTCAAGGCTAAGGCATCGTGCCGAATTGTCCTTTTTATCCTAGCAGTTATATAAACATTTGCATGTTCTCCATAGCATCTATAATCATGATTTGAAATGGCTATGCCTTGTTCTATTATGTACACGAACTCTGCTTGACTTGTCATTTCCCTAGAGTTATATCTTCAGGTTGTTTCCATTTCTTCGTTACTACTATTTTCAAGTGACAGTTCAACAAATATCTTCATTGTTTAGATCTTCATTTTTCAGATCTGCTCTTTGGGTACATTCCCAGAAATCATAATTATCAAATTAAAGAATATCAACATTTTTATGTCAACTGATATATATCTGCGGCCACCTGCCTTTGACCCTGTGACTTTCTACACTCTTTCCTACTAACAAATCAAAAGGGAGGCAAGTCCATATTTCTAAAAAATTCCAACGCTTTTATAAAATTTATCTTTGAAATTTTAGCCACAGCAATAGCAAAATCTTCCTTGAGAGCCATGAGATGCTGGAGGGAGCTGTGATTAACTTTGCAAAGGATGGCTAACTTCTCTTGGGAATGACTAGAATAATATTTAATGTAGCACGCACTTAAGGGAAAATGAAGCCTCAACCTTGTTGCTTGGAAACAATTGAGAGCCTAAAGCAAATTCTAGATGAGGAGCCATCTTTCCAGCAGTAAATGTACCATTCTTGACTGTGATGTAACCCAGATGTCTGGGAATACCCAACTCTTAAAAAAGAAGAAAGTGTGTAAGAAGGAAGCCTTTGTGTTTCTTAAAAGACAATTGCAAAACAATAACCAAGGGCTTGTGCATTACTAAAAAGAGTCTGGGGGATCCTCGGGCTAGTGCTTCTCAAAGTGTGGCTCATTCACGAACTATTTATAACCAGTCACCTGCAAGGTTAGTACAAAAACTGAGAGCAAGCATTTAGAAACTTTCGTGGCAATCTGACACTACAGAAATTCTTCTATTATATTTACAGAAGGTCTCTCTACAATGGGTTGAGGGAAAAAATCAAATAAGCCCTCACCAGGGATCTTGAGGATAGAGTATTGTTAGTCATTCAAAGCCTGGATTGGGCAAGGATCTGGAATTGGCCTGCGCCATTGACTGGAGCTGTTTTACATATGTCAAGAATTCAAAAAAGCAGACAGATAACAATGAATATTGTACCCCGGAGAAGTATTTTACAGTAATCGATACATTACAGACTGTGAAGTCTCTCTTTCTGAGATTATTTTATACTCCGGGACTACCATAAATGGAAATATTGATTCTCACCTTAATTAATTAAGAAAAGTTGTGCTTTCAGCTGACATGTGGAGGGATAGGAATTGTTGAGAGACTAAAATCTCCTTACTTAATCCTATTGGTTGCTCAGTTACATCAGCTAAGGATTGAAGGAGTCTCCTAATTTTTTGACTGGGTACCAAAGCTGGCCAACAGGGCAAATTTAATCATTAGAGATGAGAAATGTGAAGTCTAGGGCAGAGTGAACAGTTTTCTACAGAGCTGATGGTCAGACCCTGGAATTCATAAGGCTTTATTTGAATCAAGATGAGATTACACAAGTTAACAGCAAATACGAGATAAATACAAATTACACAAGTTAACAGCTAACAGCAGATAAATACAAATCGCTCCAAATAGCGTTCTAATCTTTGTGTTAAATGATCTTTGTTTTGTATCCACACTGCATAGAGAAGTGACAAGTCAGGCACAACTGTGAGAAATGAAGATTGTTTTCGGATCTCAGGTGAAAACCAGTCCCCACAAGCTCTTCTAAAACCCACTGGCATCTCACATTTGCAAAATACAGACATACAGGAAAGCATACCCAGGTTTTTAAGTCCTAGTGATCTGTATTTGTTGGGCTTCCCTGATAACTCAGTAGGTAAAGAATCTCCCTGCAATGCAGGAGATCTCAGGTCGGTTCCTGGGTCGGGAAGATCCACTGGAGAAGGGATAGGCTACCCACTCCAGTATTTAAATTCCAGTTGCATCCTTTACTGGCTGGTGACCTTGGGGAAACTACTTAACTTCTCTATGCCTCAGTTTCCCATCTGTAAGTAAATAAAGTCACTCAGTCGTGTCTGACTCTTTGCAATCCCAGTGGATGGTAGCCAATCAAGCTCCTCTGTCCACGGGATTTTCCAGGCAAGAGTACTGGAGTGGGTTGCCAGTTCCTTCTGCAGGGGATCTTCCTGACCCAGGAATCGAACCTGGGTCCAGCATTGCAGGCAGACGCTTTATCATCTGAGCCACCAGGGAAGCCCCTTCCTNTGGATGGTAGCCAATCAAGCTCCTCTGTCCACGGGATTTTCCAGGCAAGAGTACTGGAGTGGGTTGCCAGTTCCTTCTGCAGGGGATCTTCCTGACCCAGGAATCGAACCTGGGTCCAGCATTGCAGGCAGACGCTTTATCATCTGAGCCACCAGGGAAGCCCCTTCCTCATCTGTAACATGGGGCTAATAATAACATCTATAACTGAAGGGGACTGAGTGGTACAAACTTCCAGCTCTAAGATAAATAAGTCATGGAGGTGGGTGTAATGTATGTAATAGGGACTGAAGTCAGTAACATTGTAACAACTCCGGAAGGTGACAGATGGTAACTGGTGTTATTGTGGTGTGATGCTATAACAAGCAAAAATATCAAAACACTATTTTGTACCTTGAAACTAATATCATATTGTATGTTAACTATAACTCAAAAAATAATGATGGGCTTCCCAGGCAGAGCTAGTAGTAAAGAACCCACCTGCCAATGCAGGAGACAGAAGAGACACAGGTTCGATCCCTGGGTCAGGAGGATCCCCTGGAGGAGAGCATGGCAACCCGCTCCAACATTTTTGCTTGGAAAATCTCATGGACAGAGGAGCCTGACAGGCTACAGACCATTGGCTCACAAAGAGTCGGACATGACCGAGGTGACTTAGCACAAAAAATATTAACAATAATCCCTATACCCCTTGTAGAATTGGTAGGAGGATTAAATAAAATCGCCCAACTCACAAAGGTGCGGTTGTTTTAATATTTACTCCTCTCCTTAGAGTCAGCCTTGTTACTCTGCTCATCAATCAAGGGTTGACTGTTTCCCACCAATAATTCCATTATTGGGGGAATTACTAGGAAATTGGGAGCTCTACTTCTTGCTTTGGAGGTCTTATAATGCAATCAGAGAAAGAAATTATTATAAATAGTAAATGAAACATATTTACTCCTAACAGAGTTAGAACTATTGATAGAGTTAAAAGCATGGGAAACATACTTGAAAATCTACTCAGGAAGAATTTCAGCCTAGTGTTGTGCATGTGTGGATTTTGAAGGTAAACAGTGAACTCGAGACTTCCCTTGTGGTCCAATGGTTAAGACTCCACCTGCCAGTGGAGGGAGTGCAGGTTTGATCCCTGGTCAGGGAGATAAGAGCCCTCATGTCTGGTGAGCAAAAAAAAAAAAAAGCATAAACCAGAAGAAATATTGTAGCAAAGTCAACAAAGACTTTTAAAATGGTCAACAACAAAAAAAAGAAACTTAAAAAAAAAATCAAATGGTCATACACATATAAAATCTCAAGCACTCAAAAATAAGGAGCTCTAAAAGGCTGTAAAGACATTAGGATAACAATTCAGTTTCTTTTATGCCTCTGCACTCACACTACCTCCAGGACACTAAAAACTGCGTCTCATTGAGTACCTAACCTCAACCAAGCATATCTGCTCCTCTTCCAGAATGTTCTGTTTCAGGGAATATTAGATATCCCCATTAGGCAGTTGCCCCAACCAGAAATCCTCATTGTATCCCCCCAGTTCTTCATCTCCAACAAAATTGTATTGATTCTTCCCTCTTGTCTTCAGTCCTCTTTTCTTTGTCCCCTCTCAATTCAGTTCAGTCGCTCAGTCGTGTCCGACTCTTTGTAACCCTGTGGACTGCAGCATGCCAGGCCTCCCTGTCCATCACCAACTCCTACAGCATGCTCAAACTCAAGCCCATGAAGTCGGTCATGCCATCCAACCACATCATCCTCTGTCATCCCCTTCTCCTCCTGCCCTCAATCTTTCCCAGGAGCAGGGTCCTTTCCAGTGAGTCAGTTCTTCGCTTCAGGTGGCCAAAGTATTGGAGCTTCAGCTGCAGCATCAGTCCTTCCAATGAATACTCAGGACTGATTTCCTTCAAGATTGACTGGTTTGATCTCCTCGCAGTCCAAGGGCCTCTCAAGAGTCTTCTCCAACACCACAATTCAAAAGCATCAATTCTGCATTCAGCTTTCTTAATGGTCCAACTCTCATATCCATACATGACTACTGGAAAAACCTTAGCTTTGACTAGACAGACCTTTGTCAGCAACGTAATGTCTCTGCTTTTTAATATACTGTCTAGGTTTGTCATAGCTTTTCTTCCAAGAAGCAAGCATCTTTTAATTTCATGGCTGTAGTCACCATCTACAGTGATTTTGGAGCCTAAGAAAATAAAGTCAGCCACTGTTTCCATTGTTTCCCCGTCTCCTTGCCATGAAGTGATGGAGCCAGATGCCATGATCTCAGTTTTCTGAATGTTGAGTTTTAAGCCAGTTTTTTCACTCCCCTCTTTCACTTTCATCAAGAGGCTCTTTAGTCCCTTTTCACTTTCTGCCATAAGGGTGGTGTCATCTGCATACTTGAGGTTATTGACATTTCTCCCTGCAATCCTGATTCCAGCTTGTGCTTCATCCAGCCCGACATCCTGTCCACACTGTAATCCAGGTCGTAGACATATCTCCCATGAATTAATCAGCACAGTCCTGGAATTTCTCTATCTCCGATCTTGCTCTTTCCAAACCAGTTGCTTCCTTGCTATCAGAATGATCTTCCTAAAATAGGTACATTTATCTCACTGCATTCACTTGCTTCAAAGGTTTCCCATGCCCTGAGGAGTTAGCCTGCCAGGGAGAAACCTCCAGAACATGGCTCCTGCTTACCTCTCCCATCTTCTAACTTGCTTTTCTTCCACATGCCTCACATACCTTATGCCCACCTCTCCAAGGTCAGCTCCCCAGTACTTAAACTCCACTCGCTTTCGCCTTAGCCTCTGTTTTCTTCTTCTGGGTTGGCCATTTTTGCCTCTCCTTTCAGGGCTCCTTTCTGATTTCCAAAGGCAAGGCACTTCCATATGTTCATAGCAACTAATAATTTATTTTTCTCTCTCTCCCCAAAGAAATACGACATCTGTTCCTATGAATCTCCCAGGACCTAGGACTATGTATGACACATAGTTCATCTTTAAAGTTTATCTGTTGGATAAATGGATGGGTGAATGGATGGAGGAATAGATGGATAGATGGATGGATGTGTGGATAGAAAAAATGAATGAGAAAAGTAATTGCAACCATTTTCCTTGACTCGGCTTGACACCAAGTTCTAGTGAGTGAGAAGATTATGGACACCCAAGCAGATAACACTGGAGATTACTAGTTGCCAAACTTACTTTTTCAGCCAATCAAGGACTGTAAATTTTCCTTCAGGTTTCATTACAGTGATTTCACATTAATGTTACTAACATTTTAACAATGAAGATCCAGTTTTAAATTATTATCATTTTTTTTTTACAATAAATTCTACATCTTTGACAACTAAAGGGCAAAAGAGAACACTTACCACACAGATCTTCCTGATAGGGTTACAGGGGGAGCTTCTCAAGGGAACCCTAGTGTTTTAGATGGGTTTCTGCTTGACGTTTTTTCCAATTGTTTGGTGCAGGCGTTCTGACTCAGAAAGTTTCCAGATTAAAAGCTAATTTGCTTTAGACCCTCCTGATGGAGAGCCTGAGCTTTGTTGTTCACCAGGGTAAAGTGTAATTTTCTGACTTCCCGACTCTTTAGTTTGAGACAATAATCCACTCTGTCTCCTCTTAATTAAAGCAAATAGCCCCAGCTCACAATGGTAGTTCAGAAGGGGCTGGTCTTCTGGTTCCCTCCTTGCAAGGAGCTAATTGATTTCCAAATGATAATGGTGTTTACATTAGAAAAGCCAAACCCCTTGTATTTAGTCCTCAGTGCACCCGAAACCTTCCCAGGTCTCATGAATATCAAATGGCCAAAATACCTCCATTGTGGTCAATGCCTCTTAAGGGGTCAAGCTTCTATCCCACAATATTTAAGGAGGTAATTGGTTAATTTCTGTTTTACATGCCAGGCTCCTACATTCCATTTTCATCCCAAGGAGGAGTCTTCTTGGAATTTTTAAGGAATTGCTTTCGCAATTTACAACCTCATTGTTTTACAATAAAGGGCCCCAAGGCGATGCTAGAGCAGTGGGTAGGTCTGAATTTTAAGGATAATTTTGGAAGCTCATTCATATGACAGTTTTGGGGAAGGAGCTTGGGAGAAAGAAAAAGCCCAGAAACCACACAGCATTTGAATAGCATTTCACAGTATGGGAGTGAAGATGGTGTGTTTGAAATGACGTGTTTCTATGGTACATACACGTACATAGACATCTAAAGGGCTGATTGTACCATCTTTGTTTTAAAGTCATGGGAACAATCCTTCAAAATACATAAATACCTATGACTGATTCATATGCATGGCAAAAAACCATCCCAATATTGTAAAGCAATTATCCTCCAATTAAAATAAATTTTTAAGCAAAATACACATTCTTATTTCCATGGTCTCTACCAAGTTTTTTCAGATAAATTAGTAAATATCTCAAATACCCTTGTTTAGAAATCCAAACAATAATCAAAACAAGTCGTGGTTATTACAGATCATACACCTGACCTTCCACAGAGCCTTACACAAATATTAAACCCACTTTTCACCACCACATGGTACATGAGGTTTCAGATAAGACTCTCATGGATGGGAATGGGTATTTGTCATGTAAGAGAGGAGCAGGAATTTTCCAGAAACTGAGTTCTATTTGTAAAGAAACTATTCTCTGTAAATACGTTTTTGATCACAGCAAATTGTTGAAGCAACACCCCAAGAAGAGAGGGGGGCCAGACAACATTTCAATATAATCACTTTCTAAGTAATTAAAACAGTGGCTAATTTCTCTCATAATTAAAAAAACTTTGTTCATTGGCACACACATCCATCCTAATGCCACATTTAGCAAACGCTTTCATTTTTTAAAAATATCACCTCTAATGCACCAGCCTCTCTTCTATCAAGAAAGGCATGGCTGTAATTTACAAAACTCTTTCTTCCCATGGATTCTCAGTTCAACCTTCTTTCTTCTCTTTGAATCGCTGTCTTTCAGTCAATCCTAAGGCATTTCCCTTTCATTTTTCTTTTTGTAGTTATAATGTTATTGCATAAGTCTCTCAAATTGGTCACCTTATACACTGTATACATAAATTTTATATATGTCACCTTGAAATTTTTTATATAGTCTCCCAAACTATATATCTATTATCTGTATACTTATATTTATACATCTATAAATGGTGTCACAAAGGGTCAGACACAACTCTGTGGCTGACCACACATAGATAGATATGGTTTGAGAGACTGGAATAATAACAAGTACTGTGTATATACATATAAGTGTGTGTATATGTATATATATATATATATACAGTATATAACCAGTGCTATATATATATACACACACCCAGCTCTTGCAGGTGACACTAGTGGGTAAAGAACTGCCTGCGAATGCTAGAAACAAAAGAGATGGGTTCGATCCCTGGACCGGGAAGATCCCCTGAAGGGCATGACAAACCACTGCAGTATTCTTGCCTGGAGAATCCCACAGACCAAGCAGCTTGGGGGCCTACAGTCCATAGGTGTGCAAAGAGTCAGACATGACTGAAGCAACGTCGCACGCACACATATAGTTCTCCAAGGATGATATTTTCCTAATTTTACCATTAGGAAAAATTAAATCTTATTAAGATTAAATGCTTTACCCAAGGTCTCCCAACTTGTTAGAAGAACTTAAATAGCCTGGTTTCTACTGTATATCCCGTTCTTCTAAAAATTTCAGTAAAAATCAACTATCATTCACCATTTTGGTCGGTGGAGCAGGCTGGTGAGACTGGAAACCAAACAAATGTTTCAAAATGTAGAAATCTTGATGGTGACTTCCTAACTTTTGGGACAAGGGCACATAGTATACAATTCTACAGATAAAATCGTATGCCGGAAACCCTGCAGGTTTCTAAATCTTTGGTGGAAGAACTTTGCTTTGTCAAATATTGTTTTAATAAATGAGTCATTGGCCAGGGCTGGAGATTGTTCTGGTTTTTTCTTTTTAATTAGAAAGATTATTCACTTTGATTATATTCTTTAATGGGACTTGTCATGTGGGTGTTAAAATAATAGCCCATGTCTCAGTGTAAAAGAGGGAGAGAGCTGGAAGTTTGGATCATGTCCTGGAAATCAAAAGGACATGAAATCACCTGCCTCTCTGGGTGAAACTGATGCCTTACAGAACAGAAATGTGGGTCCCTGACCACCAGGGACCCACATTCTGTTCCTACTTAAATGAAGACGGAACCTTCGTAGGAGCCCAGAGTGACATAACTGATAATCCTCAAAGGTAGCAAGACAGAGGGGAAAAAAAAAAAAAGCAGAAGTGAAGGGGAGGAAGTAGAATGTAGAGCTTAGATGCAGAGCAAGCTACATGGGGAAAGAGGCAATTCACAAGAAGTAAACATCAGTATCGATGCCTTAAGAGTCTGGGAAACTAAAAGGCAATTTTCGGAAACTCTCAAATATAGCTTTAAATAATAAAAAGCTGAAATCGTCTCTACAAAGCAAAGTCTCCTTTGAAAGGATTCCAGAAAACCGTGAAATGCTGTTGATAAGACTGTGCCAATTTGTAAAGCTTGCCACAATCTCCAGCTCACGTTTTCCCTCTTTTTTTCCTCCTTCCTTTCAAAAAAAATTTTTCCCCTGAGCTTTGTTAGTCCTAGAGAAGCTCTGATGACAACAAGGAAAACATAAAGTGTTTTCTAAAGCAGAAACCTCTTCTCCCCTACAACAAGCCGGGGGAGGCGGGGTGGTGGTGAAGGGGGTGGACACATTGAATTTATTTCCACAGAAATGATGTTAAAACAGCATTTGCAAAGCCAGAAAAAAAGATTTTTGATGGAAAGCTCAGGGAAGGATGTGTAAGCTAGCTCCTGAAATTTCTCGCCCTTATCAGCCATTGTATTCAAGATTAATTATGGGTTCTCTCCAATCTCCCACTTCACTCGAATGTTTACCCACCCAGAGAGAGGGGCTGACTGACTTTTTTCAACTCAAGTCAACTTTTAACTCGTGGCATCTGAACTTTCTTAAAGTATGACTTCCCAGCTGTTTTCAGGCATTTTCCCTTTCCTGTGTTGACCAGTTATTTTCAATGAGGATTATAACCGCATTGTATAGTTAAGAGGCCCAATTAATATCTTTAAAGCAACAATGTGAAGGAGCATGTAATGGAACTTTTATATTTAACTGTCAAGAAATAATCATGCCTTACATTTATGGGGCACCCTTCACCCTGAAAGGTACCAAAATGCTCTTACAAATTCCACACCCGCTGTCAGTAATTAAAGGTCAGAATTGTGGCCCCAGTGGTATAGCATCCTCCTAGAAGTGAAGAAGGAAAGCCTATCACAGTAGCACTTGAGAAAAATTTGGAAACAAACAATCCCCCCCAAATGCATCATATTCAAACTGCTGGAATCTAAAGATAAAAAATCTGGGATTTGGTGGCACACGAAGGTGGCAAGCCTGGTGGCACAGTGGATAAGGATCTGCACCCCCCCCAAGAGCAAATGCAGGGGCACAGGGTCAATCCCTGGTCCAGGAAGATTCCAATGCCTTGGAGCAACTAAGCCCCAGAGCCACGGCTACCGAGCCCACGTGCAGCAATGACTGAAGCCTAGACACCCTAGATCCTGTGCTCCCCAACAAGAGAAGCCACCGCAATGAGAAGTCCACCACCATCAGTAAAGAAAGCTCAAGCAAAACAAGGAAGACCCAGTGCAGCCATAAACAGCTACTTCAATTTTAAACATCGTTGACCATAGATGTAAAGATGGCCTTCCCTGGTGGCTCGGATGGTAAAGAGTTTGCCTGTGGTGCAGGAGACCTGGGTTTGACCCCTGGGTCAGAAAGATGCCCTGGAGAAGAGAATGGCAGCCTTCTCCAGTATTTTTGCCTAGAGAATTCCATGGACAGAGGAGCCTGGTGGGCTACAGTCCATGGGGTTGCAAAGAGTCAGACATGACTAAGCAATTAACACTAACACTACTATGAGTGATTGAGTAAAGTTGCTCAGTCGTGTCCGACTCTTTGCGACCCCATGAACTGTAGCCTACCAGGCTCCTTTATCCATGGAATTTTCCAGGCAAGAGTACTGGAGTGGGTTGCCATTTTCTTCTCCAGGGGATCTTCCCAATCCAGGGATCAAACTCAGGTCTCCTGCATTGTAGGCAGACACTTTACCATGTGAGCCACCACTACTATAGATACTAAAAAAAAAAAAAGGCAGATAGGAAATAAAAAAGACACAGCATATAGGGGAAAGAAAAATTAGAACAGACTCCTCATCAGAAACTGTGCAAACAGAAAGACAATATGCTCAAAGAAATGCTTCAAAAGATTTAAAAGAAGAAAAAAATCAGCCCCAAATTCTATACACAAAGAAACTATCAAAAGTGAAAGAGAAATAATTTCAATAAATTTATAAGATTTTGAAATATGTGATTAAAGAAAGAAAAGAAAATGTTAAAGTCTCTAATTTAATTGCAACAGGGAAGGTAGTTGAGCCAATCCAAGACAGTCATCCTCGGGAGTGACTGGAAGAGGGCTCTGCCCTGCCAGAAGCAATAGTACAGCAAGCTGCATAAAGGACTTACATGGGGACACTGAACCCCCTTTTCAGGGATGGGAAAGGATGGTCCCATGATACCATGGCAAGTCTGCAATTACTTACTTTCCAACACCCAAGGCAAATTCATCACAGCAAATCAGAGTCTGCCAGCCTCTGATGGGCCATCTGTCATCCACAGGCACTCACTCCATCCTCACTCAGGAATCTGTGGCCACTTGGCTTCAGCATTGCCTGGGATGCCAACCAGGTATGCTAGTAGGTGAGACTGTAACTGTTCCCTTGACAGACCTTAGAAAGTGCTTGTACAGGGGAAGAAGGGGTGGACATGCAGGAAGATCCCTACTTTCCCACAGTCACCTAGCCAACAGTGGATCAAAAGGCCGAAATATAAACATGGATCTTACATATGCTCATATTCCTACTAAGCAAAGAAAATCTCACCCCCAGGGGCCAGTCCCTGAATTCTAAAGACCTGGTTACAGAGACGACTTATTCATGTATTCATTCAACGAACACCGGAGAGCCTAGTACAAGCCAAGGACTGATTCAGGCCCTGGGAATAGAGCAGGAAACAAAACAGAACCTAAAAGCGTAAACAGAGTTGAGGAAGAATGGTAAGGGAAAAAAAAAAAATTTCTTCCATTCAAAAATTATAAATTGAGCCTTTACTTTGGGCTGGCCCCACATTGGACAGAAAAACAGCAGAGACCTTTAGGAAAGCTGGTACCTTCCTTCTCGAAGGTTTCAGTCCAGTCTGAGTGCTCAGTGGTCACAAGTTCCCACAAGCCCACGTTTCTTTCAAACTGACCAAATGCAATGAAAGAAAAGGGGCTGCAGTGAGGAGCTCCTGAAACATCAGATCACAGGTGATTAGAGATCACAGGAGGGCCAGAGCAGCCAAAAGGAATGTAAAGTGACCAAGAGCAAGTCCCTTAGAAAAGAGCAAACAGCACCTTAGGGAGAATTTTCCCCCCCCCAAGAATAAGAAGAGCCCTCAGAGGAGAGATTTGATCAAGAGCTGTTGGGCAAGACCCCTGGGGAAGATACAACCTGTAATTCTGACATCACATGATTGCTTCCCTCTGGCACCTGGTGGGAGGGGTAGGAAAGGAGCTGATAAGAAAGAGATGACTTGGATGCCAAGACCAGGTCAAAGGGAGCAGGCAAAGCCACTGAGGAACCAGCCGTGCCCGTTTGCTTGCCTACTCAACTTCAGACTGCTCTCAGGGTCAGCTGCTGTTCAGCTGTTCAGTCGTGTCCGACTCTGTGACCCCGTGGACCGTAGCCTGCCAGGCTGCTCTGTCCATGGGATTCTCCAGACAAGAATACTGGAGTGGGTTGTCCTTCTCCAGGATCTCCCCCAACAAAGGAATCGAACCCACATCTCCTTTATCTCCTGCATCGCAGGCGAATTCTTTACCACGGGCAGGCAGACATTTCTCCCACTAAATCCACGTACCTTAAACAGCTGGCTGAGTCATTGTGTTGAAATGACAGTAAAGAGAAGAGGGTGGTCATCAAGGAAAATTCTTTTTAAAAAATTTCAGGTTTGCAGGGAGGAGGGAAGAGAAAATTGTATTCCTTTCCTCCTATAATAAGCAAGCATGTATATAAAATATAGTACATCAGGGCTTCCCTGGTAGTCCAGTAGCTAGAGCTCTGTGCTCCCAATGTGAGGGAGCCCAGGTTTCATCCCTAATTAGAGAGCTGGATCCCACAGGCCGCAATGAAGATCGAAGCTGCAACCAAGACCTACAGCAGCCAAATAAATAAATTTAAAAAATTTTTAAATAGTCTTATAATTCCATGGGTACAATTATTTGGGGGGATGAGTTTAAAAAAATAAACAACTCACTCTCTAGAGAAAAAGGACCCCAACAAATATGACAACTTCTAGAAAAATGGCAAACAAGATGGCTGTGCTGCTGTTGTTGTTCAGCTGCTAAGTCGTGTCCAATTCACTGCGATCTCATGGACTGTAGCCCGCCAGGCTCCTCTGTCCATGGGATTTCCCAGGCAAGAATACTAGAGTGGGTTGCCATGTCCTTCTCCAGGGGATCTTCCCAGAGCAGGGATTGAACCGAACCCATGTCTCGGGCATTGCGGGCAGATTCTTTACCACCGAGCCACTTGAGAAGCCCAGATAGCTATGTTAGGGAAGAGAAAAACTTGAGTTTGACTTTGATCCAGGGGGCAGAAGAGAAAGAGGTGAAATAAGAAGGAAGTGGAGGAGGCAGACAGTAGCTGTGAAACCAGCTCCAACGCAGAGGTGCGGACAGGAATTAGGAGGCATTGGGTGAGGGCAGAGGTGGAGTCACAGTCAGCTGAGACCTCAGCACATCAAGGGATGAGAACGTGAGGATGATGCCACAGTGGCTGAAAGACAGCAGCATCCTTTCCCATCTTGAGACTTCTTTAAGTTTGCCCACTCTCACCTTCTCAGCACTTCTATTGACTACAGCTGCCATCTGAGCCAAGCAATCCTCTGGGCAACACCCACCAGGTCAGATGTTACTACATCGGCCAAAATTTCACATGCCACAAATTCAGGCTCCATCTCTGGACTTATAGTCGACTCATTATCAGTGGAAAGCAACTGTAAGTTTTAGTCGTGTCTGACTCTTTGCTACCCCCCTGGACTGTAGCCCACCAGGCTCCTCTGTCCACGGAATTCTCCAGGCAAGAATACTGCAGTGGGTACCCATTCCCTTCTCCAGGGGAATCTTCTCATTCCAGGGATTGAATTGGGGTCTCCTGCATTGCAGGCAGATTCTTTACTGTCTGAGCCACCAGGGAAGCTCCTATATATCCCTCCTTTAAAATTTGGAATGCGCTCCTGTCCTGACAATATTCCCAACATTCTTTCCCCCAGACCACACCCAGCCCACCCACTTCTACCCTTCTTACTCTTTTTCTCCCCCTTGAAACATCTCTCCTCATCTCAAAATTCACATCTCCTATGTGACAACCAGAAATAGTCTTATAATTCCAGCTTCTAAGCAGACCAGTTGCCCAACAAATGCTTGTTGTATAATCCTGAGCACCATACCGTGGGGAATGTAAGAGGTAAGAGGTGTAACGCAGGGCAGGTCTGCCCTGGGAGAATTTCGGTGGAGATAAAGCACAAAACGTAATTCTGGAATTTTAGGAGAAAAAAATACCTGTGAGCTTCCTGAGTCCTCAACGGCCACATGCTTGTTCTAACTGCTCCTACTTATTCCTTCCGATTTAACCCTATGAAACATACATAACATTAAACACTCAAGGAATATTCTCACATCCCCCATTTACCCTCAGAGCAGACCCCAATCCTACCCACTTTTGTCCCATCCATCATCAAGATTCTGCCCGATTCTCTCTGATCCTTTCTTTCTGCCCTGACATATCCGAAATCTCACATAATCCTCCTTTCGGTACGCATCCAACCCGAAAACCTTCTGCTTCACAGAGAAATTTGCCGACTAATTAGGTAATGTTTTTTAAAACAATACAAAATCCTTCAAATGCATAATCTCTGGTTATTATTTTTAATCTCCTTAAGCTACTCTAATTTTATGTTTCCTCTTAGTGCATTAAATTACCCAGAACTTACAACGGTTTAGTCTCCTAAGTCACCTCAGCAGCGATGGAGTTTTCCATTTAAAACTCACAGTGGCTTCTCATTTAAAGTGAGTGTCAGGGGAATTTTTTTTTTCCTTCCTAAGAACAAGTTCCCAGAAAATGTCCCTTCCTCCCCTCATGGGATCTCAGTGATAGCCAATGTTAGCCACAAACAGTCGCATCTCTCCCGAAAGTGTGTTTGTATTGTGTTCTGGTAGTAAACAGAAGACTGCAGCGAGCTATCAGCAAATCTCTGTGTACAGATTGTAGAAAAGTTATTTCATCCTGGAGATTCTATCGAGAAGCTGCTGGTCCTCTTTTTTTTCTTAATCGGTGGTTTATCACACAGCTCAGATGAGTGATAAAGCACAGAGATGAAGGGGAAGAATGTCAACCACTTGGCCAAGTTCACCAACCAGAAGATTTCCAGGGAAGCTCCACCTCAGACTCATAGAGCAGGTATTAGGAAACCCTAAGGGTGGGCCTGTCGATTCCAATATTGTTCTAAGGAGCCCCCCAAAGGCTGGACCAGGGGTTGGGAGCTGGTTTGGCTCCACCACCAAATGCTGAGTAACAGTGTGATTTTCTGAGCATTTCTTTTCTTATTGATAACATGAGTGTTAAAGTAGATGACCTGTGAGGTCTTTTCTGGCTTCAAAAGAAATAACTGAGGGAATTCCCTGTGGTCATGGTTAGGATTCCATGCTACCAGTGTTAGTCAGAGAACTAAGATTTCACATGCCATGCAACATGGCCAATTTTTTTTTTTTTTTTTTTTAAGGCAAACTGGGAATTCCCTGGTGGTCCAGTGGTTAGGACTCAGCACTGTCACTGCCGTAGACCTGGGTTCAATCCCTGGTTCAATCCCAGGAAGCTGCACAACATGGCAAAAATAAAAATTAAGAGAAATAGGTGAATAAAGTTCGTATAGAACAAGAAAATCATAAATGGGATATGAGTCATTAATTTGGGAGAGATTTAAGTTCCTTCTAGGCAATGTTTTAAAGTTTGAGCTATAATATCAGATAATTTTGAAAGGAAATTTTCAAGTCCGAGTTGCCAGTTCATCCTCTATGATAAGGTTTTTTAAATAAAATTTCAGAGTAGCTGAGGAGTTGGGTTTGGTGAGGTCTATGTGGACCATAATGTTTATAATATAATCTTAATAAAAATGTAAACTTGGAGTGAAAATTTGAAGAGCTCCAAACATAGAACTCAGTCAGGTCTTCAGATCAGCAACCCCAACTAACCAAAGCTCTGATGCTCAAAGTAAGTTACCTTCCCAGGTTCCTTCCTCCCTCCTTCCCTCTCTTCCTTCCTTCTTTGCCTTATATCACATAACCCAGCAATTCCACTCCCAGATATATATACCCCAGAAAACACTAATTCAAAAAGATACATGCACCCCAAAGTTCACAGTAGCATTGTTTACAATTGCCAACTTACAGAAGCAACCCAAGTGTCCCTCAACAGATCAATGAGTTAGGAAGATGCGGTACATCTGCTAAATGGAATATTGCTGCTGCTGCTGCTAAGTCACTTCAGTCGTGTCCAACTCTGTGCGACCCCATAGACGGCAGCCCACCAGGCTCCCCTGTCCCTGGGATTCTCCAGGCAAGAACACTGGAGTGGGGTGCCATGTCCTTCTCCAATGCATGAAAGTGAAAAGTGAAACTGAAGACGTTCAGTCGTGTCCGACTCTTAGCAACCCCATGGACTGCAGCCTACCAGGCTCCTCCGTGCATGGGATTTTCCAGGCAAGAGTGCTGGAGTGGGGTGCCATTGCCTTCTCAGGCATAAAAAAGAATGAAATTTTGCCATTTGCAGCAACATGGATGGACTTGGAGGGTATTCTGCTCAGTGAAATAAGTCAGACAGAGAAAGACAAATACTATATGATATCAGTTATAGATGGAATCTAAAAAATAAAACCAGTGAACATAACAATAAAGGAATGCACGCACAAATATAGAGAACAGACTAGTGGTGCCGGTGGGGAAGAGAGAAGGAGGCAGGGGCAGTTTAGAGGTCGGAGAGTAAGAGGTAAAAGCTATTAGGTATTAAATAAGCTATAAGGATAGATTGTACAACACAGGGACTATCCCAATGTTTTATAATAACTATAAATGAAGTATAACCTTTAAAAATTGTGAATCACTATGTTGTACACCTGTAGCTTTTATAGTGTACATCAACTCTACTTCAATTAAAAAAAAATTATATGTAGGTTATACTGGCAATGGGACTCCACTCCAATACTCTTGTCTAGAAAATCCCATGGACGGAGGAGTCTGGTGGGCTTCAGTCCATGGGGTCGCTAAGAGTCAGACACTACTGAACGTCTTCAGTTTCACTTTTCACTTTCATACATTGGAGAAGGAAATGGCAACCCACTCCAGTGTTCTTGCCTGGAGAATCCCAGGGACTGGGAAGCCTCATGGGCTGCCATCTATGGGGTCACATAGAGTCGGACATGACTGAAGCGACTTAGCAGCAGCAGCAGTATATTGTCCCAGGGGATTAAATGAGATAATACTACATGTAAGACTCAGTGCCTAGGATCCAGTGCCCAGTAAATATCAGGTATTCCTTCTGATATTGATCCATAAGAGGAAAAATTGAGAGTGAACATAAATGGTCCTTGTTTCTTTCAGTAGTAATGCAAAGGCCTGCTCTCTGACAAAATGCTCTGTTTTCAAACAGAGACTGTCTGAAAATATTTTTCCTGTAAAGAAAATTCTACCTTATTCCTCCTGCTGCACCAAACCCTCCCACTCACAATTTGATTCCTTATGCAAGATTCTTAAAATTCATGGCAATTGTTCAATAATAATTTTTAATGCAGGAGCTTCCCTGGTGCCCAGTGTTAAAAGAATCTGCCCGCCCATGCAATAGACATGGGTTCAGTCCCTGATCTGGGTTCCAAATGCTGCAGAGCAACTGAGCCACAACTATTGAGGCTGTGCCCTGGAGTCCACGCTGCACGGCAAGAGCAGCTACCACAGTGAGAAACCCACACCCACAACTAGGGAGTAGCCCCAGCTCACTGCAACTAGAGAAAAGCCCAGTGAAGACGCAGCAGTGAAGACCCAGCACAGCCAAAAATAAACAATAAGTAAATAAATAAAATTATTTTAAAATAGTAATTGTCTTTAATGTAAAGAAATAGGACAGAGGGCAGAAGGTCCACTCCTAATCATGTCTTAATCATCTACCCGTGGACTGAAAGTAAATGGCTAGCTTCTCACTCAGGCAAATGCAGAGCTTGCTGGAAAAGCATTATATATTAAAGATAGCAATCCTAAAAGGAATCAACCCTGAATATTCATTGGAAGGAATGATGCTGAAGCTTAAGCTCCAACGCTTTGGCCCCCTGATATGAAGAGCTGACTCATTGGAAAAGACCTTGATGCTGGGAAAGGGTTGAGGGCAGGAGGAGAAGGGGACTCCAGAGGATGAGGTGGTTAGATAGCATCACCAACTCAACAGACATGAATCTGAGCAAACTCTGGGAGATAATGCAGGACAGGGGAGCCTGGTGGGTCTGAAAGAGTTGGGCATGAGTTAGTGACTCAACTGTAACAACAGATATCAATTTGTTAATTGAGGGACAGTCCAGNTCCAGAGGATGAGGTGGTTAGATAGCATCACCAACTCAACAGACATGAATCTGAGCAAACTCTGGGAGATAATGCAGGACAGGGGAGCCTGGTGGGTCTGAAAGAGTTGGGCATGAGTTAGTGACTCAACTGTAACAACAGATATCAATTTGTTAATTGAGGGACAGTCCAGTTTCAGAATTTTTTTTCAGAAATACCCCCTCAACTGGAATAAATGTAAGGTGATGGTGAATATTTCCAGACAGTTTTTAAGATTTTATGCGGACCATGTTTAAAGCCTTTGCTGAATTTGTTACAATATTGCTTCTATTTTATGTTTCGGTTTTTCAGCTTAGTCATGTGGGATCTTAGCTCTCTGACCAGGGATCGAAAAACTACTGGACTACCAGGTAAGTGAGGTATGCCTTTTCTTGCTACTCAGCTCTACTAAGCAGGAGCCCTGCTCCCAGATCCCCTTGTTTCCTGGAAGAGCCTGCACCTTAAATCACTCATGGAAGCGCTGGGAAAGCCCATAGCCACCCAGGTGGACTGCAGATGCAGGCAGAAGGCAGTCTCAGTTCAGTTCAGTTCAGTCGCCCAGTCGTGTCTTCACTCTTTGTGACCCCATGGACTGCAGAACGCCAGGCCTCCCTGTCCATCACCAACTCCCAGAGCTTGCTCAAACTCATGTCCATTGAGTCGGTGATGCCATCGAAACATCTTATTCTCTGTCGTCCCTTTCTCCTCCCACCTTCAATCTTTCCCAGCATCAGGGTCTTTTCCAATGAGTCAGCTCTTTGCATCAGGTGGCCAAAGTACTGGAGTTTCAGTTTCAATATCAGTCCTTCCAATGAATATTCATGACTTATTTCCTTTAGGATGGACTGGTTGGATCTCCTCGCAGTCCAAGGGACTCTCAAGGGTCTTCTCCAACACCACAGTTCAAAAGGATCAATTCTTTGACACGCAGCTTTCTTTATAGTCCAACTCTCTCATCCATACATGACCACTGGAAAAACCATAGCCTTGACTAGACAGACCTTTTTTGGCAAAGTAATGTCTCTGCTTTTTAATATGCTATCTAGGCTGGTCATAACTTTCCTTCCAAAGAGTAAGCATCTTTTGATTTCATGGCTGCAGTCATCATCTGCAGTGATTTTGGAGCCCAGAAAAATAAAGTCTGCCACTGTTTCCCCATCTATTTCCCATGAAGGGATGGGACCAGATGCCATGATCTTCATTTTCTGAATGTTGAGTTTTAAGCTAGCTTTTTCACTTTTCTCCTTCACTTTCATCAAGAGGCTCTTTAGTTCTTCATCAGTCTAAGGGGCAGAATTCCTGCACTGCTAATTGAGCCTCAGCCACATTTTGATTTTGAGCACATTGTTTGTGTCCCTGCAAAGTGAAGGAGTTAAACTAGATGCCTTCTCAGGTCGCTTAGAGAATCTATTGTTTCCATAACAAGACTCAGGTCAAACAGGACCTCACACAGGTACCTTTAATTAGGGGAAAAGTTTTGGTGAACAGAGAGGCAGATCAAATGAAACGCAGCCTGCCAGCAGCGAACAACATTGGCATGTCCGCTAGGAAGAATGCTCCCGTTCTCAGCCGTGTGGTCCACACCTTCTCACCCTCCATCACTGGAACGACACCTCCCTTCCCTTGATGGGCAATGGCCCCCACAGAACCATCTTGCGCATGACATGATAAAAAGATCAAGAAATACAGGGATTTTTTTTTTCAACATCTAAAAAAAGAACCAAATGAAAGTCTTTTGCTTTACTCTCTTTGTTTTTTCTTTTTTTTCTAATTTTTTTTATTATGATAAAACACAGAATATAGAACATAGTGTTTTAACTGTATTTCACTGTACATTTCAGAGGCACTAAGCATATTCACATTGTTACACAACTGTCACCATCATCCATCCGCTGAAGTTTTCACCTCCCTAAACTGAAACTTTGTCCCCATTAAACACTAATTCCACATCCTTCCACCCCAGGGCTCTGCAAATGTACTTTCTGACTCTATGGATTTAATTTGACTATTCTAGGTACCTCGTATAAGTGGAATCAAACAGTATTTGTCTGCAAAGTTATTGGAATGCATTTTTAAGGTTAACAATATACATCATACAGATCATAGCTTCTTTTTTCCTCCTTTATTATACAGTAGGTGCTCACCAGCCATCTACTTCAGAACCAAGTCAAATTCTTAAGCCAAGAGAATTGTAAGTATCATCCTAAGAAATTAGAAAAGGATTCAAGTAGTTAAGCACCTTTTCCCATAAAATCTTATCTAGTAAATAGAAATTCTACTGTGCCCATTCTGGCTGTCCCTTTACTGTACCTTCATAGGTAAATCACAGACGAAATCATTAATTTGTTTTCATTTAAACTTTTTCATTAAAATATTATTTTCATTGTTCTACCCTTTAAAAGACAGCTTCTTCTTTCACTGCAGTCCGTGGAGGCTCTAAGGGGATTACTGCTTCTAAGAAGCCACACGTAGGCAGAGGGGTAGGATGGACGAAGTTCCTGCACTAATCATCACCTTTGCCCGTGTAAATACTTTATTTGATGACAGGGGAAATTTTCAGGTTCCTTTAATTTTCAGGTTCCTTTACCATCCACTCACCCAACGTGGTATGAAAACAAGATAAGTAATGACGAAAAGAAACGTTTCAGAAACCCGTCGAATGGTTTGCTGGCTGACCATGACATACTGGAGCCCATTGTCATTGACTTCAGTATTTCCCAGAAGCTAGAGGATTCCTATTGGCTTAGGAACGCAAGAGAAGTAACTGCCATAAACTACAAGCCCCAAGATGCAATGGTCCCTGGAGATCAAAGAGACACATTTGGAGATGATTATATCTTCATTTTAATTAAGGAAATTTGCTTATCTTCAAAGAGCTTTCGAATATTCCCAGCACTTCATAAGACCCATGCCATTATAAATCCAATTTAAAGTTGGATAAGGAGAGGAGAGGAGATGGGTGTGACTGGACTTCACAATAAAAGTTTTGTGGGAAACCTCTGGACCCCATATTGTTCATCATGTTCATGTTCTAAGATTTTAGTTGCCAAACAAAATCCAAGAGCTCTTTCCACACGGCTTTATCATGTAATCGATTGCTTTTAAAGGAAACAGTCTACAGAGCAGGAAACCCAGTCTTTCAAATCTGATTCTTCAGAGCCCAGGGTCTCAGTGTTTCCTCTATAGGAGTGACAGCTTTGCTACTAGAAACAAGTTTAAAAAAGAAATTAAAGAAGAGGTGAATTTCAAGTTAAAACTGTGATGGTGCTTCCCTGGTGGCTCGGTGATAAAGAATCCACCCACAAGGCAGGAGACACAAGCTCAATCCCTGGTCCACGAAGACCTCCTGGAGAAGGAAGTGGCAACCCACTCCAGCATTCTTGCCTGGGAAATCCCACGGACAAGGGAGACTTGCAGGCTACAGTCCGTGAGGTCACGAAGAGTTGGATATGACTGAGCAACCAGACGACAACAAGGTAACACTGTGTTGAAGGAGCTCAATCCTGGGAAAACTGGAAAGATCAAGACAGCTACAAAACTAGAAAGATGAGTTGATAATCCCCAGAAAGCACAAACTTGTGCTGCCTGGTGTCAGCAATCAAGACTCACTCTTCACTGGTCACTATTAGAACCAAAGCATCTCCTGACATAACTATTCCTTTGGAAAGTTTGATGAGATGACACCATGCTTGTCCTTCCATCAGTTATTAGCTCTTCTGAACATATGATGTTAGTGACAGATGACCTCTCAGAAAAGACCCATCAGAAACTGGGAATCAACATCCACACTCCACTTGTTTCCTAACAAATCCATCCACAGTGGGCTCGCCACCATAATTCTTCCACACTCTTTCTCCTACTTCCTTTGTATTTTTTTTATTCTGGTTCAATTATCACTGAAATACACATTTTAATTGAATTATGCAAGATTCAAATTTCTTTGGCTTTGAACATTTCCATAAACATGCTACACACTTACCTACAGCAATGCCACAAATCCTTGCAGGAAATTGAGGGCAGTGCGGACAGTCTTTAACGTAGAATTTCTTTTTAGCTTCCAAATGAATTTTCCCCACAAGCTAATCAGACAAAGTTCAGTATTTCTCCTATTTCGACTCGTCCGTGTTGGCTTCCTAAACAATTTTCTGTCCCTCTATGCCTTCCTTTGTGCTATTAGACCACACAGGGCTGCATGACCCTGACCTTGGCGTGGGTCTCGTCTTTAAAAGAATTAAGCATCAAGATTGGCTCTGGGGACTTCCCTGGGTGTCCACTGATCGAGACTCCATGCTTTCACTGCAAGGAGCACAGGTTCGATCCCTGGATAGGGAACTAAGATTCCACATGTCACAGCCAAAAATAAAAAAGAAGAAAGAAAATTTATTGAACTGAATAAAAATGAAAATACAACATACCAACTTTTTTTTTTCAATCGTTTTTTAAAAAGATTAACTCCGTCTATATCAACCCGCTGCCCATTTGGTTTTCTCTCCAGTTCCCTGTAAGTTGTTCACAGGGATCTTCTCTTGATCACCATGCTCTGACCTCTCCTTCAACTTCAGCCCAGACCCCTTTGCATTTCTGTTTTAGGAGACATAGTTCCCCTTTCCTGTAGGCTTCCTTGCAATGATGCTCTCTTGTGATTCCTTTTCATCCCATTGCTAACAAGCTCGCATGGTTTTCTCCTCCAACGCATCAACTGCTATCTGAGGCTACTTTTCCAACTCAATCCCCATCTTAGAGTCTTCTTATAGAATTTGTGAGATAAGAACCCCTTAGAATATTTTTAAGTTGAATCAGAATTAAATTCCCATGGAGTAAAAGATCATTTGTGTCCGAAAGTTTCTGACTGAGGCAGTTGTCTCCACTGGGAACAGCACAAAGTTAAGAAGACCGAAACCAGAGTGGTTACATTACCTTTTTTACAGAGAAATGGTTTTCCTGCTCTGCACCAGCAAACTGAATCAATAATTCCAGCAAACATACAAGGCTGTGAATCCTTTGGTTACTGATAGAGGATGAATGATAAGATCATTAAAGGTCTATGCCCATCACCGCCATCAGGGAAAGGAGGCCATTTCAGGACACGTGGTCTTCTGAATCTGTATCTTTCATAGATGAAAGTTCACACTGAAATTATTTCAGAAAATTGACTACCTTCAGTAGAGTATCTCTAATTGCCTTGGGTCAATCAGAAGCTCCATTGTTCCAAAAGCTGGAGAGATCACCCCTGAGAAGTCCTGACAAGTCCTCACCAACTTGAACAATGACGTCTGCCCCTCGACTCTCTTGGAATCTGGTCCAATTATGATGAACATTCATGGACCACATTCTCTGTGCTCTGCACATGCCATTATTTCATTTAATCTTCACCTTTAAATGAGCATTCTAGAAGGTTGATGAATGAATAGAACCGAAGTCATTCACTCCCACCCAAGAATACAGCAAATGCCTGTCCACCCCATCTTAAAATTTGTTCTGGTGTCATAGGCTAGCACACTTAAAGTTACTAAAAGGTAAAGAGGATTTAAACTCAGGCAAAGTATGTTTAAAAGGAAATGCGGATATTTGGCTTGACTCCAGGGAGCTCTAACAGTGTCTTAAAACGTCTTTCCAAATGTCACGTGCAGATGGGATTTTACTTGTCTTGTGGGGCCCCAGGTAGAGGAGAGATTTCAGCTCAGCATAAAGAGTGGTTTTCTGGCTGTGAGAGGAAGAGCGTCTTTGAGAAGAAGAGCACTCAGGTCACTAGAGGGATTTTCACCAAGACTGAATTCAATTAAGTATTAATCACTTGACAAAGATAAATTAAGTGCTCAGTACTTCGCCAAGCGCTGGTAATAAGATGAACTGATACCCACGAGCATAAAGAAAGAAGTCAAGAATTCTGTGCAGTAAGTTGAGATCACAGGGCCCTAGACTGGGCACTGGGGGAACACAAAGGCGATTCCCACTCCCAGCTTGAAGTTGAAGGATGGGGGTAGGGGTGGGAAATGACGGAGGACTTTCTGGGGGAGGTGATGCTGGAGCTGGACCCCAGCGGTACAGGGCAGTGAGAAGGAGTGAGTCAGTTGGTGAAAGCAAGAGGGGTGTTCTGAGCTGACAACAAGATAAGCAAACTTTTAGAGGCAGAGATATGACAGAAGTGACTCAGGTATAAGATGAGTGGTTGAACTTGTTGCCATCTGACATCCAGTTTTGATTCCACTTCTCAAACTAAAGAAGAAAACCAGCCCCAAGGGCAGAACTGATTCACACAGTCAGCTCACCCTTATCTCTGAATAAGGAAGAGAACAGCTTAAGGAAGCTGGGACATGGCCCAGGACAAATGTCAAACTCCCTGTTCCTTCCAGGAACAAAAACGAAGTGAGAAGGCAGAATGGGAAGAGTCAGCAGAGAGCACAGAGTGAGGCTGTTGGAGACCCACCCTCCCAAACTGGCCAGCCAGAGGGGCTGAGTGAGGACCATCACACAAGAGAAAGGAGACATCTGAGAAGCAGGTGCCCCTAAAATCCTCCAAATGCAGAGGAATAAAGCAACTGACTGTCAAACCCTCAGGGACCGACGAGGAAGGTGCCTGGCCGGACATCTCATGGCTGTTTTAAAAGAAGGTACCTGATCCTAAACTCACGGGGATTTCAACCATACTGTGTGGTTTGCTTCAGTTTTTCACGCTAATACAAAAATTGCTACTTATGTTTCTTTGCTCTTTCTTCCCTAGGGACCAAAATGGTGATGATTTCTTTTGATTTCAAATACTTTCCTTTTACAGTTCCTGCTGGCATGGGAGGTTCCATGCAGGGGGAAGAATAGAGATGGTGGTAAATAGGTGATAACATCAACCAGGCTTTTAAAATAGGCTTTCATATGGCAAATCTTTGAAGAGAACAACCCCAAATTGACCACATTACCACAATTAGTTGAGCCCTGTGGCCTGGAGGGGGTTAGATCGTAAAGGATATAAACAGCTATATGGTTTTCTCAAGGTTCAACTTGATTTAAAAGTAATAAATATTTTTTGTGTAGTCAAAGCTATGGTATTTCCAGTAGTCATGTACGGATGTGAGAGTTGGACCATAAAGAAGCCTGAGGGTTTAAGAATTGATATTTCCTATTTGTGGTGCTGGAGAAGACTCTTGAAGGTCTCTCGGACTGCAAGGAGATCCAACCAGTCAATCCTAAAGGAAATCAGTCCTGGATATTTATTGGAAAGACTGGTGCTGAAGCTGAAGCCCCAATATTTTGGCCACCTGATGCAAACAGCCAATTCATTGGAAAAGACCCTGAGGCTGGGAAAGATTAAAGGCAAAAGGAGAAAGGGGTAGCAGAGGATGAGATGGTTAGGTAGCATCACCGACTCAATGGACATGAATTTGAGCAAACTCTGGGAGACAGTGAAGGACAGGGAAGCCTGGGAAGCCTGATGTGCTACAGTTCATGGGGTCACAATGAATCAGACATAAATTAGTGACTGAACAAAAACAGCAACAAATATTTTCCTTTTGAAAGCCACTCAACAAAAAGATAATGAATACCTATCGTGACCATTTTTCTAGTTATTGGTTTCTATTCATGCTTGGTTCAAAAAATAATTTGATTTGCATAGTCTCACGAACGAGTAGAAACTGGTAGGTAATGTTTAGTAATAGTCAATAAACTTTTCACATGTTTGAAATGGGTCCAATGGACCTGCCTCCATAAATAAGGAAGTCAGTGGTTTCCTGGCATTAAATTACCTTGGGAAATTCAACAGGGAAATAGCCTGCCTGGTGGACAGACAAAATTAGTGATATATAAGCTTCCGAATCTGCAGCCTCCATCCCAGGAATAAGTGTCAATAAAGAAGCAGAGTGAAGATGACTCATGGTATCTTAAGCCATGATAAGGATTACTATACAGACTTCCCTGGCAGTCCAATGGTTAGGACTTCACCTTCCAACACCGGGCATGTAAGCTGGATCCCTGGTCAGGGGGCTAAGATTCCACGTGCCTCATGGCCAAAAATCCGAAACATAAGACGGAAGCAATTTTATAGCAAATTCGATAAAGATTTTTTAAATTGTCTACGTCTTAAAAAAAAAAAAAACCATACAAACTCAATAGTNATGGCTGGATGGCATCACTGACTCGATGGGCGTGAGTCTGAGTGAACTCTGGGAGTTGGTGATGGACAGGGAGGCCTGGCATGCTACGATTCATGGGGACGAAAAGAGTCAGACACGACTGAGTGACTGAACTGAACTGAACTGAAAGTCTAGACATGAATAGGTCAGCTGAGAACAGAGTCAGCCATGAGAACAGAAAGCCAGGGTAGGACTTGGAGGAAGAGCATTCCAGAAAGTAGGAATGGCAAATTCCAAGTCGCTGTGGCAGGAACAGGCTTAGTTTATCCCAAGGACAAAAGGATGACCAGAATTGTCCGAGCATAGCAACCCCTGGGGAGAATAGGAGGTGACAGCTAGGAGGCAGGTGATGACAGGCTGCAGACCACTTGTGGGCTCGGACTGGATTTCAGCTCCATGGCCACATGTTGACTGAGGTCAGCCCTCCCGATTCTAACCCTGGTATATTTCACATTTCAAAGCTGAGTACCCCAAGTTTCATAAATACTTTCCATGTTATATCCAATTCCAGAAACCAAAGAACCGGGCATGCCATCACCAACCCCTGCGACAAAACATCTGTGTCCCCCTGCCATCACTTGCCCTAATATGGGCGCCAAAATGATTTTTCTAAAGTACACCAGAGGATATAGTATTGAACTCTCACTACTGAGCTCATAGGTGACTTTAATTTTTTCTTTTATTTGCCAACATTTTCTGAATTTTCCATCACGCATACCATTTCGGCAATAATGAAACAAATGCATAATTGAAAACCCATACAGAAGGTACAAGACCACATGGGGCTCTTTTCCCTGCTGATCTAGCTATTTCCCATGACTGAGATAAGAAGTGCTCTTCCTCCGAAGATTCCTATGTTCTTTGTGATTGTTCTGGAGTTCCGAGGCGAGCTGTTTCCCCAGGAACGAAGCACAGGTAGGATCACACCTGTGGACAGAGGCAGGGCTTGTACTCACACACCGAGGCTGCTGCCAATGGTACCGAGGCCTTCTCTGCTCGTTGTTCAGGACACTGTTCTAACTTCAATGGCATCAGGGTAAACAGGATGCTACATGCAGAATGAAACTCCTCAAGCTCTTACCCAGAGAAATAAGACTGAAAGCACCACATAAAGTTTAAAAATGAAATCTGTGATCTGCTCCCAGAACCTAGGTTGGGACCCAGTGCAGCCATCTAACATTTCCAACAGCGCCAAGGCCAAAATGAAGGGCATCGTGGGAGACTGTAAATGATTTCCCACCCTTCTCTCCCAGGGACCCCATGAATTTTGGAATTCCATATTTATTTGGTAAGTCAGAAGGAGTAAGAAAGGAAAAGAGAGATGTGAACTCCTGCCAAAAATCTAAGGTCTCTATTACAAAAAAAAAATCCCCAAAGTACGCCAGTTTAGCCACAGCACATCTGGGAATTGTTTGAAGGATAATGACAGTAATAATTATGATTACTTACACTTAATTCTCCCTCACAGGGGCGCTGTGAAGATTAATGAGTTAATGCTCGTAATGTGTTTTTGGTTCCTGGATGAAAGCTCCCATAAAAGCCCAGATTATGATTATGGTTATTGTTGTTTATATTAGACCATTCCTGTGGAAGGCGTCCCTCTCTGCTGGTCCACCACGTTCCCATCATAAAGTACAACTACTTCCTAATGAGCAGCCCATCAGCTCCAGGAGCTGTCACGTCGGGCAGGAATCCCCCACTTTCAGAAAGAAAGTGCAGACAGACTCAGCTGTCACCTGCTGCCCAAAGCCAGCATGCTAGACAGTCCCATGCTGCTGCTGCTGCTAAGTCACTTCAGTCGTGTCCAACTCTGTGTGACCCCATAGATGGCAGCCCACCAGGCTCCCCCATCCCTGGGATTCTCCAGGCAAGAACACTGGAGTGGGTTGCCATTTCCTTCTCCAATGCATGAAAGTGAAAAGTGAAAGTGAAGTCACTCAGTCGTGTCTGACTCTTTGCAACCCCATGGACTGCAGCCTACCAGGCTCCTCCATCCATGGGATTTTCCAGGCAAGAGTACTAGAGTGGGTTAGCTAAACCATCAGGACCCAAGAAAAAGGTAAGTAATATCTTGCCTCAAATGGAAAACATATCAACTGTCAGTATGTTCCAAAATAGAGATCCTGCAGACAAACCCATAGGTATAATGGCAAAATAAATAAGGAAAACTTTAAGCTAATGTTTAAATAAGACTCACAAAATAAAGAAGGCTGAGTGCCAAAGAACTGTGGTGCTAGAGGATACTCTTGAGAGTCCCTTGGACTGCAGGGAGATCAAACTAGTCAATGCTAAAGAAAATTAACCTTCAATGTTTATTGGAAGGGTTGATGCTAAAGCTGAAGCTCTAATACTCTGGTCACCTGATTTGAAGAGCCAATTCATTGGAAAAGACCCTGATGCTGGGAAAGATTGAAGGCAGGACAAGAAGAAGGAGACAGAGGATGAGATGGTTGGATGGCATCACTGACTCAATGGACATGAGTTTGAGCAAGCTCTGGGAGATAGTGAAGGACATGGTAGCCTGGCATGCCGCAGTCCATGAGGTCACAAAGAGTCGGAAATGACTTCACAACTAAACAACAACATAGAATAACTTTTTCTATCAAAGCCGCGTAAAGATAACACATCAGTGGATTACTATAAAACATTCATTAATTCATTTTTTTTAATGAAAGTTTGCAAACCTGCTTATCTCCAATTCATAGGCCTATACCTAACAATGTTGAGCAAGACTAGGTCCCCATCCTTGAGAAGATGGTCATTGAAAGACAGCCTATCAGTTCTTACATTCAGTCTGGTCCAGACAGTTGGACACAGTCACAAATGGAAGGGCAGGGATAACACAGACCCTGTGATGCTCTCTGGTCCCCATCTTTAGCTGCAATTAGAAATGACAATTTATTTGTTCAAAAATAAAAACATTTTTCATAGAGCTAACAGAAATGAGCCACCCAAAGTCCTTTATTGCATGGCACACAGGTAAAGACAAACGCATACACTATGTCTGGCTCCTTTAAGACACTCAGTCATGTACAGATGAAGGAGACTGGCCCAGAAGAAAAGGAAGAAATGCAAAACAAAAAACTCCCTTCTTCCTTCTGCTCTGGGATCTCATTTCTCAACTTAATATCATCATTCCTTCATTCTGGAGGGTCTCAGAATCATTAGATGAAGGAACTTACTTAGGAGAAAACCAAGACCTTTCCGTATGTTGGTATATGGCAGAAGCTGCTGGTTACCCACCCAACAACCATCCTTTCTTTGTCCACAGAAAGAGAATCTTCATTGTAGTAGGGCACTTTCTCACTAGGAAATAAAAGACCACACTTTCCAATCTCCCGCCAAGGGAGATGTGTCCACATGAGTAAGTTCCGGCCAAGGAGAGGTTGGCAGAGATTTGTATGGGAACTGGCTTGGCTGGTAAGTGTGTTTTTTCATCCTTCCCCACTTCCTCTTTCCTGCTGCCTGGAAACCTGACATGACAATAGAAATTGTAGTAGGTATGAAGGCCCATGAGGTGGCCTGGAGGGTGCAAGTGCAAAGTGGAATTATGCCACCACCACCACCACCAGCCCACCCCGCCCCCACCAAAGATGTCCACGATGAAATCTGTGGGATCTGGAATGAATGACACGTCAAAGGGAAATGAAAGTTCCAGGTGGAGTGAACATTACTCATCAGCTGACCTTACAACAGGGAAATTATCCTGGATCCCTCAGCAGGTCCAGATAATCACTGCTGCTGCTGCTGCTAAGTCGCTTCAGTCGTGTCCGACTCTATGCGACCCCATAGATGGCAGCCCACCAGGCTCCCCCGTAGAGTTGTTAAAAGGGAAAAAAGGAGACAGAAGAAAAGCAGAGGGCTGGCCTAGTAAGAAGTTCTCAGCTTGACATCGCTGGCTCTGAGAACAGAAGAAGGGGCCTTGAGCCAAGGAATGTGAGCAGACTCTAGAAAGTTACAAAAGACGAGGGCACAGACTCTCCCTTAGAGCTTCTGCAAGGAATGCGGCTTTCCCAACAGCTTCACTGAGCCTAGCGAGACACGCTTCAGAATCCTGACCTCCAGAACTGTAAGATNGCTGGCTCTGAGAACAGAAGAAGGGGCCTTGAGCCAAGGAATGTGAGCAGACTCTAGAAAGTTACAAAAGACGAGGGCACAGACTCTCCCTTAGAGCTTCTGCAAGGAATGCGGCTTTCCCAACAGCTTCACTGAGCCTAGCGAGACACGCTTCAGAATCCTGACCTCCAGAACTGTAAGATGAAGACCTTTGTGTTGGTTTGGCTACGAAGTTTATGGTCATCTGTTACAGCAGCTGTAGAAAGCTAGTACCTAGCAAGGAGGACAGCAGAAAGAAGGGGACTGTGTCCCTGATGACTTGGGGGACCCTGGGTGATCTAACTTCAGACTCCTTTTGTGCAAAAAAGCGATGCTTTGGGGGCTTCCCACTGTGTTAATTTGGGGTTTTCTTTTGTACACAGCAAAACACAATTCATAACTGCTATACTGCACTTTACAGAGGGCTTCTTGGGTGGATCAGCGGTAAAGAATACCTGCCAATGCAGAAGGTGTGGGTTCAATCCCTGGGTCAGGAAGATCCCCTGGAAGAGGGCATGGCAATTCATTCCAGTATTCTTGCCTGGGAAATCCTATGGACAGAGGAGCCTGGCAGACTTTACAGTCCGTGGGGTCACAGAGACTCAGACAGGACTGAGAGATTGAGCATGCCCTCACACTTCAAACAAAAGAGACCAAGATTCTTGAAGGTTCGATGATATAAAATTTAACACTATTGAGTTATTTCTTTAGAATTGGAGGAGAACCCATGGTCTCCCAACCCCCGTGTTTATGACCTATCTGCCCAAAGGCAACACACGGTGGTTCTCAAACTTTAGCTTGCACTGGAATCATCTGGAGAGCTTGTTAAAACAGATGGCTGGGCCCCAACTAGAGTTCTTGCGTCACCAGGTTTGGGGTGGGGCTGACGGACCCCACTTTGAGAACACCAGTCTGCACTGTCTGCTGGACCAGTCTCTGATAACCACTTCTTCCCTTCCATCACCAGACCCATAACCAAAGTCCAGCACCAGTACTACATATCTGGCCTTTCACAGTGCCTTCCCAGTTGGCCACTTGTCTCCAATCCTGACTCACCTTCCACCTAGTTAACTGCTTCCTCCATGTTCTCTATCTGCTTCAAAAGCATCCCTGCCTACTGATGTTGATCAGGTTAACCAAAAGCTCTTTGTGGGACTCTCCAGACTCCCCGAATTTGCCTGCCCTCTTTCCTAGCCACCTGCAGCCATCACTCCCCCAGCCATGCCTAGGAAGAGAGGCTGAGGACCCCAAAGCTGTCTTATTTTAGAGCCGAGAGAACTGAGAGCACCCAGAGAGAGTCGGCCACTTGGCAGGACCCAAACTAGAAACAAACAGCAGTTTCCATCCTTCCCCAGCTCCCCAGGACCGCCCAGCGCTGCCTTCAGGGAACAAGGAACCAACCAGGCCCTTGAAGGCAGCCTACGGCAGGTTCCGCTTATGGGAACCAGCTGCAGCTCCATGGAAACTCAGAACGAGGCGAGAACATAATGTGCATTTCAACTAATTACTCCAGAAAGGGAAAGCAGCCAGAAAGACCTGAGATTGCCTGTGTGCTGTTATTCTGCATTTTGAAAGGGAGGGCAAACTTAGAGGAAATTGGCAGCCTCTGCATCCAGTCCCAGCCAAAATGGCATTGTGTCCCTCCCCAGAGCAGCTGTGCGGCTGTGTGGCTGCAGGCAGAGCCCTTGCCTTCCTTTGTGTGCAGAGAAGGTCTGGCTTGTGGAGCCAGAGATAGGCTGCCCCACCCTGGGAGGCTGCTTTCAACTCCTGGGAGAAAAGACAGGGCAAGANTCCAGTCCCAGCCAAAATGGCATTGTGTCCCTCCCCAGAGCAGCTGTGCGGCTGTGTGGCTGCAGGCAGAGCCCTTGCCTTCCTTTGTGTGCAGAGAAGGTCTGGTTTGTGGAGCCAGAGATAGGCTGCCCCACCCTGGGAGGCTGCTTTCAACTCCTGGGAGAAAAGACAGGGCAAGAGGACCCCCAGCGATCCACCAACTCACTGCCTGACCTCTCGTAGGGTCTTGCTGGGTTCCTCTCATCAAAATCAGTCTTCCAACGCCTTGGAGTTGTGCTCTCGCCAGGAAACCTGGTACCCGGATCACTGAGGGCTTTTCTTTAAGAAGGAAAGCTTTTCATCTGCTCATGGTACATTTTTCTCCTGCTCCACTAGAAAAGAATTAATTTTTCCTTGTCTTTGTCTTCAGTCTAGTCTGCGTTCTTCCTTTTTTTCTTGCGCATTATGGATTCATACAAACCTTTCCTCACTCTCAAAATGATTTGCTACAGCCTGCTTTCAACCACCCACCCTCCCCAACTGCCCACNCATTTTTCTCCTGCTCCACTAGAAAAGAATTAATTTTTCCTTGTCTTTGTCTTCAGTCTAGTCTGCGTTCTTCCTTTTTTTCTTGCGCATTATGGATTCATACAAACCTTTCCTCACTCTCAAAATGATTTGCTACAGCCTGCTTTCAACCACCCACCCTCCCCAACTGCCCACCAGCCTCCAAGCTCCATCTCCAGTAGCATCCCAGTGCTACATATCTGAGCTTCTCTGAGCTCCTGCACAGACTTCTACTTCCTTCACAGCCACAAATCCGTGGCTTTGGATAGTAACTCTTCCAACAAGTATTTATTTGAGTTTCCTGTTTATTGCAGGTGATCCTGTCCTCCCCTCTTAGATCAGGGTTCAGGTTTTGTCACAAGCATCTGTCAATAGCCTTGCTTGTAAAGCTTCTGGTTAAGAGTCCAAAAAAAAGGAAAACTCCCTTCCAGAGGGAATTACATGGGATACCCAGGCTGATGCAAAGAGATTTTCTTCGCAAGTCCCTCCTTCAGTGATCTTATCAGAACATTTTGGAGAAAAGAGACATTACTGAAAAGTCAAATATAAATTCAACAATATGAAAGACACTGTTTTTATCGAATTCTCTCCCTGCATTCATTGACGTTTCTTACTTCTAAACCCTCCATTTCTTGTTTTCAGCCTCTCTGAGTGACTAATCTCTATGCAATTTAAGTGGGAGGAAGGTGAAACCATTGCCTTGAGTAATTTTAGTGAACTTTCTACTTTCCTACTTGGATTTAATCGTGGGAAGATGACTGGAAGAGAGAGGGAAATGGCAGTTCTAACCAGGAACACAGACTCCGGCTGAAAAGTGGAAGTCAGGTGTACCCATTAGAGTCCTTTCCAGGGAACATCTCAGCTCTGGAGGCTGCAGGATAACACATCCTGAAAGTGAAGCTAATTAGTCAGTAATTCTTTTTTTTTTTTTTAGTCAGTAGTTCTTTAGGTTTCTTTTATGATGGTTGTGGAGGGAAAGGGGAAGAAGGGAGCTCACTTTTCAATGAATAAGAGTGGAAATTCCAGATGAATTTAAAGCACCGGCCAACAGGCATCTCCTCTCCCTGCTTCCTTGATTTTGTCCCAGACTGGAAAGCCGTCCCCTTCCGGACTCTTTCATGGAATTTCTGTGTGGTCTTGGTTTTACTCAATTAACCTCTCCCCTTCTGCATTTCATCATGTGTATATAGGTAGAGGATCGACTTCAAAGACGTCCAGAGCCTAATTAATGTCTCGAGGGTGCCTGAAGATTCTTGGATGGAAAAAAATAAAACCACCACCTGTATGCAGATTCTGAGATGACATGACACCAGGTGGAAATTATTATTATTAAGTGTGACTCCATCTCAGAATATTTGGCAAACTCCTCCTCCCAGGCATAAGAAATGTCAAGTCGGTGAAAGTCAGCTTCCTCTATGACCAAAAGTTCCTCTACTTCTGTCTCCCTGTGTCTCTGTCTCTTTCCATCTCTCTGTCTCTCTCTGTCTCTAAATCTAAAGGAATATACATATGTATATGGGGTCAAATCTGCCTGCCAGCTCAGGAGACAAGAAGACGAGAGTGGGATCCCTGCGTCAGGAAGATCCCCTGGAGAAGGACATGGCAGCCCACTCCAGTATTCTTGCCTAGAGAATTCCATGGACAGAGGAGTCTGGTGGGCTATAGTCCGTGGCATTGCAAAGAGTCAGACATGACCGAGCAGCTGAGCACACATGTCATATATGTATATATACAAATACTGGGGACACGATATTAGAAGGCAACACAATCAATAAAAAATGAAAACTGAGAACAAAATAATGAAAAGCATAACGTGATGACAAAGCAGACAGGTCACTTTTGTATTGCTCTAAGCACTAAAGGTGGGCACTTAAACTTCTCAGAAACGAGGAGGGATAAAAATATGTCTCATAGGAGAAGATAAAACAGTTATACAAACATCCAGTTACTCTTTTGTGACAGCTTCTTCCTCCATTTCTTTCTTCTAGTTGCTCCTGGTGAGTTTACCAGGGACAGAATGATCCTGAAACTCAAGGGGAACATTGATGTCATGATGCTTCTGAGGTCAGGAAAATAATCCTTCATTATAAATTCCTAAAAATAACCATTCAAAATCTTTACGAATCCCCCATCATCCTTCCCTCATTTAATTCATACAGAATCAATTAAATATGACCAGCAATTTGTTTTAAGCTCTCCGTATCTCATTTGTCTTGGGTGAATAGGCAACACTGCCATGTCTGCAACAGGGCTTCCCAGGTGGTGCTGGTGGTACAGACTCTTCAGGAGACATAAGAGACTTGGGTTCGACCCCTGGGTTGGAACTATCCCCTGGAAGAGGGAATGGCAATCCACTCCAATATTCTTGCCTGAGAAATCCTATGGACAGAAGAACCTGGCAGGCTACTCTATGGAGTTGCAAACAGTCAGACACAACTGAAGCGACTTAGCATGCACCATAACTGCAAAGGTCTTCTGATGTGATCATAAGATAGATTTTGTAAGACTTCTTTACATCCTCAAGCTGAAAGATGGCGTGGTAAGTTCAAGCCCTACATTTGTTGATTCATTTATTTAACACATATTTATTGAGCTCCCTTTAAGTGACAAGCACTGTATATCGGGGAATTTGAAGGGGAGAGGTAAAAAGACAAAGCAGAAAGGTCATCTTTGAATTACCTTAAGTGCTGAAGATGGGCACCTAAACCATTTGCACGGTAGGAGGGTAGAAATATCTTTACATCTTTTATTACACAAATACTCTTGGTCATATCATTTAAATATATCTTTTAAATTCCAAAGATATAAACTCCAAAAGAGATTTCCAAATGTACAATGATAATTTAGAACTGAGATTTTAAAAAAAGAAAAAGAATGATAGCTAAATCTCTTAAATACCTGAAAAGTAACAGATTCCCCCACCCTGCATCCCCTCAAGTCCCAATCAATCTCCTATTTTGAAGTCAAGAGAAAGTCAGTGGTAAAGAAACACTGACCTACTTCATTATCTGGTGCTCCACACAGAGCACACGTACATCAATGCTGTATATTGTCACCCTGCTTATTTAACTTCTGTGCAGAGTACATCATGCAAACTGTTTGGCTGAAAGAATCACAAGCTGGAATCAAGACTACCAGGAGAAATATCAACAACCTCAGAATATGAAGATGATACCACTCTAATGGCAGAAAGCAAAGAGGAACTAAAGAGCCTCTTGATAAGGATGAAAGAGGAGAGTGAAAAAGCTGACTTAAAATTCAACATTCAAAAAACTAGGATCATGGGATCCAGTACCATCACTTCATGGCAAATAGTTGGGGGAAAAAGTGGAAACAATGGCAGATTTTGTTTTGTTTGAGCTCCAAAATCTTGTGGACGGTGACTCCAGCTACAAAACTAAGACATATGCATCATGGAAGGAAAGCTGTGACAAACCTATACATCATATTAAAAACCAGAGATATCATTTTGCCAGCAAAAGTCCGTATAGTCAAAGCTATGGATTTTCCAATAGTCATGTATCAGTGTAAGAGTTGGACCATAAAGAAGACTGAGCACTGAAGAACTGATCCTTTCAAATTATGGTGCTGGAGAAGACTCATGAGAGTCCCTTGGACTGAAAGAAGATCAAACCAACCACTCCTAAAGGAAATCAACCCTGAATATTCGTTGGAAGGACTGATGCTGAAACTCTGATACTTTGGTCATCTGATAAGAAGAGCTGATTCATCGGAAAAGACCCTGATGCTGGGACAGATTAAGAGCAGGAGAAGAGACAGAGAGAGGATGAGATGGTTGATTGGCATCACCAACTCAATGGGCATGAGTCTGAGCAAACTCCAGGAGGTAGTGAAGGACAGAGAAGCCGGGCATGCTGCGTCCATGGGGTCACAACAAGTCAGACATGACTTAGCAATTGAACAACAACCAGACAAAGCAGGGAAGGGAGCGGAACATAAGTAACAGACACTCCCTGCTTTCAAAAAAGTGAAACAGCTCTGGGGAAAGTGGCGCTCCACCTGCAAGTGCATTTGATTTCGTCTTTAAATGAAGTAGCGAATGGTCATAGGTTTTATTTACTTTAGAGCTACTGATGATACTATGACATTGACTTCACATGAAATGACATAATCATGATCATTAACTGCCGCTTATATAGATTCTTTGCAGTGCCCTAAATATAGTCAATATTCATGAAGTATTTAAGTTACACTTTGGTTTTCAACAGATAGTTAAAAGTGAATAATTATAATAAAGGTGTTTGTTAATTCTTTCAACCAGTATGTATGACTGAGTACTTAATATGTACTAAGAGTCACTGAGAAAAGAAAATGAGGAAGCAATCATTTCTAGCCAAAGAAGTCTAGAGCTCAGTACACAAAAGCCAACAGTGAATTAAAATAATAATGTCCAAGATGTCATCCTACCTACTAAGAGCTATTGAAGCAAAGAGGGATCACTTTGCCTACACTGCTTTATTTGGACCACCATCCTATAGATAATACCTAAAATACTTCCACAAAGATTTTGAGGGGCTGTGTTCCAAAGTCAACCATGACAGACCAAAGAACAGGAGCGATCTAGAAAAAACACTGAGTTCTGACACTGAAGTAATTACTGATGACTCCTATGGGTGGCATCTGAAGCTGAATACCAATAAATCATTTTTTTTATCTCAATGACTTTGAACTAAGAATAATTTAATATCAGAGTTGGCAATCACACACGTCTTCACTAGTACACTGCAACCTACTTAAGAGCTACATTACATCTCTCCCTGATGAATAACTTTATATTCTGTGGTCAACAATAAATCCCATTCTTGCCAAGCATGGTGCCATCTTCCACAAGATTCAGATTTTCAGTGATGACAGTGTGAAACCCAGCACAAAACTGTTTTCCTGTAGGACAAAAGGTGGTGTACCAAATGACTGGAGACCATTCTCCATAGCAGGCTGAAGTTAATCAGAGGAAGTAGTACATTGACCCTGTTCACATAATATTCTAGTACCATTCAATCCCCAGGACTGTGTGGTTCTTTTAAGATAGCAGACATAGAAACATAAACTCTCCAGCTAGAAATCTTTTTTTTAACAGCCTCATTTTACAGATGAGGCAGGCCAAAGTGACTTGCCCAAAATGCCACAGTTAAGAAATAATGAAGTTAAAACCATATTCTACATTTTTTCCTGACTTTTTCAATTCCATCATCCTCTTAAGGGGGTCATTAGAAAGGAATGCTACCATCCTGAAAGCAAGCATTAATAACTACCGCTTGATTTATCTAAAATGCAGAATCAGTATATAACCAGATTGCTTTTCTATCAAGAGACAATATCTATAAAAAGAAACCATAGTCTCTGAAAGAAATTAGATATATTGGAACTGAGCTGTGGAATCATGTGATGGACGGACTGTGGGAAATATACAAGGATCCTGAGAGAAAGGTGATCCCCTGAAAAGATTGAACTCCATAAGAACAAGAAATATGCAATTCATTTTCATCCATAGTGTGTAGCAATGCCTGGCAAAACATTCTCGATAAAGCCATGTGTGGCCCATGAGTGGCTCTTTGTAGATCTTCAAAGCAATCTTGAATAAGAGTAATAATCATGTGAGAGCGCCACAGACACAGAGCAGAGCACCACCCTGAAGGCTGCAGCATTTACAAAAGCAGGGGAGTTTCTGGCATTGCCTATGTGAAGTGATAACAGCAGGCCACACCTCGTCGGTTTGAAAGTCAGTGGCCTTATTAAGAAAGAAATAGAAGTTTTCCAAGCAGGTGAAGTAATTTCTCTTTCATATCTGCTCTAAAATTCATATTTGCCTCCATTGACATAGCCACTATCTCTTGTGAGTTTCATGAGCCCGTGGAACTTTTCACCTTCTATATCAATATGAATTGTTCCTTAAATGACCATGGTGGGGATGGGGAGAGAGAAGGAGGTGGAGGGGGAATCAAATTAACTCACTTCAAATGAAATATTGGAACGGATTTATGCTTTCAGAAATAAAGCATCACTGCTCAAAGAACCAGGCCCGTCTGGCCAGATTTAAAATAAAACAAGTAGAAGTCAACCAGCTGCTAGAGAAGGACTGCCACCCCTACAATGCACACAGCTGTCCAAATTTTCAAGGCAGTCCCTGAAGCAAATAAGGAGGAAAATGCTGCCGTTACTACCACAAGCACTAAGACTTTGGATTATGCCTGATATTACTTTATATGCACTTATTTAGATATTTGGTGACACAAGCTGATACAAGTGAAAAAAAGTGACAATATGATTTAAAAAATCAAGATTTGGAAGACATTTAACATCATGGAAAAATCTTTGTATTAATAATATATCGTGACATGAAGGAAAGCTCGTGATTCCTTCATGTTACGATATATTGTAGGTATATAAACATGTAGGTCACACAGCATCACCTTCATCCAGATCTGCCCAGATTCAAGAGGAGGGAGCAAAGATTTCTCACTGGAAGAATGTCCATACAACCTTGCAAAAGGTCCTGTAGGAAGGAAAAAACATTGATATGGCCATCTTTAGAATACACTCTGCCACCATGGAAGAAATACTGACAGTAAATACACCACATTAAGAGCAATTATCCTTGAGTGACCTGAGAACATCTTACCTACCTTTTCCATTAGTTTTGCAAAATTTCAAGAATTAGCATGCTTTACTCTCATAATCATTTCTCTATAATATACTTGAAGGGAGACATGATGGGAATCCAGTGTTTTCCTACAGAACTGGAAAATTTGGGTTCCCAAGATCCCCTTACACAAGAGTACATCTCATTCATTATATTTGCTCAAAGCTAGCCTTCCCAAAGAAGGTTCTGCTTTAGGGAATAGTTGGAATTCAAAAATCCCAGGAAAAAAGGCTTTGTGATCCACATTGAAAACCTTTGGCTCATAGGTTTTATTCCTAAAGATAAGTCATTCAGTCATGTCCAACTCTTTGTGACCCCATGGACATCCATGGAATTCTCCAGGCCACAATACTGGAGTGGATAGACTTTCTCTTCTTCAGGGGATCTTCCCGACCCAGGAATCAAACCCAGGTCTCCCACATTGCAGGCAGATTCTTTACCACCTGAGCCACCAGGGAAGCCCATCCCTAAGGATAACAGCACACAAGATTTTAAGGCTCTGAAACATTCCTGTAAAGACATTATCAGTCTAACTTATTTAGCAGTGGAGGCCCATTTTTGTAGCATATATCAGTTGAAAACATTTTGGGGGTACCCTTCTCTAAAGACATTGCCAAGTGCCCAGTAGAGCAAAAAACGACTCCTACTTGAAACTACTGCTGGCTTCACCCACGGCTCACTTGCTGAAGAATCCTCCTGCCAATGCAGGAGACATAAGAGATGCAGGTTTGATCCCTGGGTCTCGAAAATCCTCTGGAGAAGAGAATGGCAACCCACTCCAGTATTCTTGCTTGGAAAATCCCACAGACAGAGGAACCTGGCAGGCTACAGTCCATGGGATTGAAAAGAGTCAGATGGGACTGAACACACACACACATGTGCTCTAAATGAAGAAGCAAAACTAGCTTTTTAATTATGTGAAAAAAGAATAAAACAACCTTTCCAAGATAATTTAAGATACAGATGGAAAGTTGTTGTGTGTATGCTGACCACAAATATGGCTTCAGTCCAGTTCAGTTGCTCAGTCATGTCTGACTCTTTAAGGCCCCATAGACTACAGCATACCAGGTCTCCCTGTCCATTACCAACTCCCGGAATTTATTCAAACTCATGTCCATTGAGCCAGTGATGCCATCCAGCCAGTGATGCCATCCAGCCATCTCATCCTCTGTCGTTCCCTTCTCCTCCTGCCNCGTGAAGATCTTTTTTATGTAGTTCTGTGTATTCTTGCCACCTGTTCTTAATATCTTCTGCTTCTGTTAGGTCCATACCATTTCTGTCCTTCATTGTTCCCATCTTTGCATGAAATGTTCCCTTGGTATCTCTAATTTTCTTCAAGAGACCTCTAGTCTTTCCCATTCTGTTGTTTTCCTCTATTTCTTTACACTGATCACTGAGGAAGGCTTTATTATCTCTCCTTGTTATTCTTTGGAACCCTGCATTCAAATGGTTTCAGGGTTACCCTCAAACCAAACTCATTCATTGACTATAATATTCTTCTACATAGGATAAAGAAAGAGCAAAACCAGGAAATTTGCTCCTTTGGTTCTCTTAAAAAAAAAAACAAAAAAAACTATAGTCAAATCATGCAACTCTAGCCTGATCAAAAGTTCATTCTAAATTATTAGAAAGATTGAGTCATAGAAATTTTTAAGAAATGAAGTTTTTTAGCTTTCAAAAACATACCAGGGTCCCTGCAAAATTAAGTAGATATGACCAACTAGAGTTAAAAAAGAGATCTGCTTTCATAAGTACTTCCGTCATTAACAAATATATTGATTATGCCCATGTCAGTAATACCTTCTGTTTAAAAAGTTGATCCAGCTAATAATCCTACTTACACAGAGATTTAAATGTTAAAGTGCATTCAAATTTATATCCAAATTGATGACAGCCACAATCCATAATTACCAAATCTTCAGAACTATTTATATCCCAAATGTTCTGTTTTCCATGGGCTCATCGGATATTGTGAATAATGGAAATTCTCAAAACTTAAGCAAAATAGCACCCCACCAAAAAAGAAAATACTGATAAGTAAGCAAAGGGCTGGAAAGAATCTGGAAAATGAATTATATTTGAGAACTTAAGGCCAGGGAAACATTAGAGATCATGTGTCTAGATGTTTCCTGAAGGAGCCAGTGATCCCAATGTTTGTCATATCCTTATGCAACCTCCCACCCAACTCTTTGAGCAAGGACTGGGCTTCTACCTGCTTCTAACAAACAGAAAATGGCAACAATAATGGAATGCCACTCCTGAGACTTGAAAACTAATGTAGATAATTAGCACATCTTCCTTTTTTATAGGTGGCATGGTAAAGCATTTTACCTCATGTCAACTAGCTGGTTGGTCAAGCGTTGGACCACACGGATGGTTGTTATTGTCAGCCAGCCTTTCGGATCTGCAGTCTCCTCATTTGTAAAGTGAAAACTCAGACTACAGCAGGGATGGCCAAGTCTGGTTCCTTGTGTAAACATGAAATACCTCTATGTTCATTTGTTCATAGCAGCACTATTGACAATAGGCAAGACATGGAAACGACCTAAGTGTCCATCAAAGATAAATGGACTCACAGACACAGAAGACAAACTCATGGTTACCAAAAAGGAAAGAGGAGAAGGGTTAAATTACAATTTGGGGATTAACACACCCTCACTATTATATATAAAATAGTTAGAAACAAGGTCTTACTTTAGAGCACCAGGAATTTTATTCACTATCTTGTAATAACCTATAATGAGAAAAATACCAGAAAAAATATATATGCATAGCTGATTTACTTTGCTATACGTCAGAAACTAACACAATATTGTAAATCAACTATTCTTAATTAAAAAGATGGTGGGGGTAGATATTTAGAGGACATGACTCAGTGTTCCTTATTTAGAATAAAAAAGTGGAGGTGACTGATAGTAACAATAATATGGTTTGATCAGTATCATTTATCTCTATGGAATTAGTAGAAGATCACAGCTATCAATGCATATTTATTTAATTCAGCATATTTATTTAATTTTGTGTAGAGCACAAGTAACTCCTACTGTAGAGTACTATTGCTGCTGTCTGACCTAGACAGCCTGATAGTTTAATCTCCTCCAAGGAAAAAGCATTTCATATCATACACTTGACAGGCTAATCAAAGAGCAGATTCAAATGGTCTTTCCAAGATCTAATAAATTCTAATTTTGATTTATCTATGAGAATTTACCAAAACAAACAAAAAATTCAGGGCATTAAATATATTTTCTTAAATGCAAAAGCTTAAAGAAAAAAAGAAAAGAGAGAAAAAAGAAACAGGAAACGGTGACGCCCACACACTCAGAAAAGGAATCCCAGGACCAAAACCCCATTTCCTGCCCAGCAAGGTAACAGAAACGTCTCTTCTTTATCTAAAATCTGGTTCCTGTGCCATGCAGAACCAAGAGCTAAGCCAAAGTGTTGGTTCAGGTTTGGCAGAAGAATTCTATTTCTTCTTTCCTTGAAAAACACAGCCAGACCTGAATCCTCAACCTTGTCTTTATTCATAAAAAAGGAGGAAGACTCATCCTCCATTCCTGCTTGTAAAGCCCTGGATCCACTCCAGCCTCACCCGCCCATCCAAAATGACCTTGCCTGGTCTGTGTGTCACCAAGATTCTCTCCTACATTTGTTGCTGATTAGAGAGCGGTTAGTCTGTGTTTTGCATCCAGACCCAATCCTGGTTCTCTCCCTTCACCTTCTAAGATGCTGTGTTTTAGTCAACATAACTAGAAACCAATGAGACCCAGCCAATAGCATTGCATCATTTTATTTTTAGGCCTGATGCACTCCCAAACAAAGACAAATAAAGATTTTGCAATTATCTGCTCACTTGGGCATGTGAAGAAAACCATACTTGTGTCATTTGGGAAAATTTTGCTGCTATTTTTGTTACAACTTGCCTATTTTTTTCCCCTCGAGTTCTAATGCTCCATATGAAGTCAGGGGATTTAACCAGTATATGAACCAGGGCCTGAATAATCCAATTAAGTCAACTTCCAAGTCTCAAATAAGGAAATGATTGTCAAATCACTTGGGTTTTTTTTTGTTTTGTTTTCAAATCTGCCTCTTTAGGAGTGACGTTTCACTCAAAACAAGTTTGGCAGATATTTGCTAATTATCCTGACCATTTCTTCTTGCAGAAGTAAGTAACAAGAAATGCATTCCCTCCAGAAGGAGAGGGCTTCCCAGGTAGCTCAGTGATAAAGAACCTGCCTGCCAGTGCAGTAGACACAAGAGAAGCGGGTTCAATCCCTGGGTTGGAAAGGTCACCTGGAGTAGGAAATGGCAACCCACTGCAGTATTCTTGCCTGGAAAATTCCTTGGATGAAGAAACCTAGTGGGCTACAGTCCTTGGGATCACAAAGAGTTGGACATGACTAAATATACATGCATGCCTAAAGGAGAAGCAAGCTGGAAGGTTGGCTAAGGATCTTGTTGCTTTAATGGCTCTTATCTAAAAGATGGTGCAATCATCATGGAAAATAATTCAGCAGTTTCTTACAAGTTAAACTTATATTTTGCTCTATCTAATCCACCCCTGGGTCTTTCGTCAAATTAAAAATATTTGCCCAGAGGAAAGCTTATAGATCCACACAAAGACTTGTACATTCATAGCAACTTTATTTATAATAGCTAAAACTGGAAACAACTCAAACAGCCATCAGCAGAAAAAGGATAAACAAACTGTGGCCTATCCAAAGAAAGGGACATCACTCAGGCTTAAAATGAAGTGGACAGTTGACACATCCACACAGATGAATCTGAAAATCATTATGCTGAATGAAAAGAGCCAGACAAAAACATACAATACTTGCAAACCGGTCTATAGTGTCAGAAAGCAGATCACTGGTTACCTGAGGATGAGGGTGGAAGGAGAGAGAATTACAAAGGGACACAGGAAAGTTTGGAGAGGCTGGTAAGTTTCACTCTTTTCACTAATGGCTCATGGGTGTACACATACGGCAAATCACATCAAACTGTAAACTTTAAAGATGAACCATTTATTGCATGTCAATTACATCTTCATAACACTGTTTCTTTTACCGTGTGATTCCTGTCCTATTTCACTGGCAAAATTAAATATGCTGCAAACTAGAAATGTGTGATACATCCGCTCGGCATTTTAGAAGTCAGATGAGATATCTCTTTTACTCGCAGGAATCCTTTTATGATGAGAAATCCCTCTCACTCTGCACTCCCGTTCTGTCTCCAAGCCCAGTTGTCCACCAGGACAACATAACATCTTGTTTTTTGTTTCAGAGTTCTCTGACTTCTTCTCTCTAACAGAGGAAAAGAGATGACAAGGGCAAATCTGCCTTTCCTTTCTGTGAGTAACACTACCTCCACGGTCAAGATGCAGAAATGCCTGACCCCAGAGCACACCACAGAAACCAGTCCTTCGCAGGAATTCACCTTGAATTGAGTAATGGGGCCTTCTGAGCAGGTTTAGTCTAGACCTGACAGCAGAGGAAGAGGAGGGAAAAACACCTGGGTAGAAAGAGTCCCCCGGCCCCCCTCCTGGGGAAGACTCTTGTCCTTCCTGATCTCATCGGAAAACCCCCCTGCTTCTCAAAGCTGCCCTGCACCTGCAGACAGATGTTCATCTGGAAAATGCCACTTTGTGTTAAGTACACAGTTGGTTGATTTACATGCCCAGCTGTGGGGCTTGCCAGCAACAACAAGCGCTGTGTGTGCTAACAGCCTCTCTGTTAACTCCCCCATCTGAAAGCTAAATAGCCCTGCCGTCCCACGTGTGATTCCAGCCACACACTTCTGCCTTTCACCTCATGCTGCACTGTGGCTTACGTCCCAGGTGAGCCTCAGACAAGCCCAGTTAGCATATTTCTGGACCAGGATATGGTAAGGTGGGTTTTTGATACAGGTCCCACTCAGGATGAAGGGCATAAAGATGCTTCTGGCCCTCCAAGAGGCTCAGCCTTCTTGGAATTCCGTGTTGCCAAGCCAGCCGCAGTGTTGGTTTGAGAGATACCCAAAGTCAAAGATTTCTGATGCATCTCATCTGTCCATCTCATGAGATGGACATCTCATCTGTCCAGCACCACTGCGCTGCTTTCCAACAGCGAACAGGAGGGTGCGTGATGACCATCTAGAGATTAGCATACTAAGTGAAGCCTGACAGTCCTAAATTTAAGTACAACCCTGGAGACTCTGCACACTTTTCAGTTTCGAACGTTCTCCCATCCATCTTGTGTGTTTGAACATCGCTGAGGAAGTGAGCTCCCCAGAAAAGTGATACAATTACTCGTGTAGCATGAGCCAACGCTCAGAAGATTATAATAAGCATAAGCAGTCTTGTCACACAGAATGTCAATTTCACATATTTGGTATAAAGGTATAGTTCACAGCTGGAGCGATCTTGCCCCCCACCCCAATGGGGATACTTGCACATGCCTGGGAGTGGGAGACGCTGCTAGCACCCAGTGGGTGGAGGTGCAGGTTGCTGTTCATGCACGCTTGTGTGTGCTCACTCATGGTCAACTCTTTGCAACCCCATGGACTTTCCAGTGGCTCCTCCATCGCAATGAGATTCTTTACTGCTCAGCCATCAGGGATGCCCACAAATCAACTGTACCCCAATATACGATAAAAATTAAATTTTAAAAATAATTCCAGCTATCACAGAGGTTACCAGTTTAAACCTGAATCAGTTTTACAAGGAAAGTTTTTCAGCATGCCTAATATTTAAATGCTAATGCCATTTTTATAAACAACGGGACTGAAACAGAAATACCTGTGATCATCATCATTAGTCAGCTTTGTTTCAGGCAACTAATGTTTTAAGAGGAGAAAATAAATTAATCAATGTAAATAGTCGAAAAAGAGAAAAGAAGTAAAATAGAGGCGGCTTACTTTCTTATACATTCGACAAGTCCCCAGAAAGCACAAGTTTTCATTGTCTATCAGGGATTCTCAACCTCTGTATCCCTAACAATCAGGGCCAGATAGTTCTCGGTGAATATGTGGTAGGGTGGTGGGGGGTGTCCTCTAGGATGTTTAGCAGCCACCTGAGGCTTCTAAACAGTGGTAAAGAATCTGCTTGCCCATGCAGGAGATGCAAGAGATGCAGATTCTACCCCTGGGTTGGGAAAATCCCCTGGAGGAGGGCACGACAACCCGCTCCAGTATTCTTGCCTGGAGAATCCCATGGACAGAGGAACCTGGCAGGCTACAGTCCATTGAGTTGCAAAGAGTCGGACATGACTCAAGTGACTTAGCCCACGTGTGTGCATCGTGGCTTTATAATGTGTTAGTTTTAGGCATATAGCAAAATGATTCAGATATAAATATATCCATTCTTTTTCAGATTTTTTTTTTCCAATTTAGTTTATTACAGAATATTTGAGTAGAGTTCCCTGTGCTATACAATAGGACCTTGTTGATTATCTATTTTATATTTAATAGTGGGTATATTGGAGGACAAAATGGGAACTCACTACACTATTCTTGCCTGGAGAATCCCATGGACAGAAGAGCCTGACAAGCTATAGTCCATAGGGCCGCCAAGAGTCAGACACAACTGAAGCAACTGAACATGCACGCACACAGAGTCTATATGTTAATCCGAAATTCCTCATTTATCCCTCCCCCCTGACCACAGTGTGCCCAAGAGGTTAAAGCATCTGCCCACAATGTGGGGGGACCTGGGTTCGATCCCTGGGTCAGGAAGATCCCCTGGAGAAAGAAATGGCAACCCACTCCAGTATTCTTGCCTGGAGAATCCCATGAATGGAGGAGCCTGGGGGGCTACAGTCCATGGGGTCGCAAAGAGTCGGACGCGACTGAGCAACTTCACTTTCTTTCTGATCACATTTCCCCTTTGGTAACCATGAGCTTGTTTTCTGTCTGTGAGTCTGTCTCTGTTTGGTAAATAAGTTCATATGTATCATATTTTAGATTCCNGAATGGAGGAGCCTGGGGGGCTACAGTCCATGGGGTCGCAAAGAGTCGGACGCGACTGAGCAACTTCACTTTCTTTCTGATCACATTTCCCCTTTGGTAACCATGAGCTTGTTTTCTGTCTGTGAGTCTGTCTCTGTTTGGTAAATAAGTTCATATGTATCATATTTTAGATTCCACATATAAGTGATATCATATGATGTTTGTCTTTCTTTGCCTGACTTACCTCACTTAATATAATCATCTCTAGGTCCATCCATATTGCTGCAAACGGTGCTATTTCATTCTTTTCTATAAGCCACCTCTATTTTAAATGGTCCTCAGAATATGGAGAAGGCACTAGCACCCCACGCCAGTACTCTTGCCTGGAAAATGCCATGGACGGAGGAGCCTGGTAGGCTGCAGTCCATGGGGTTGTGAAGAGTCAGACACGACTGAGTGACTTCACTTTCACTTTTCACTTTCATGCATTGGAGAAGGAAATGGCAACCCACTCCAGTGTTCTTACCTGGAGAATCCCAGGGACGGGGGAGCCTGGTGGGCTGCCGTCTATGGGGTCACACAGAGTCGGACATGATTGAAGCGACTTAGCAGCAGCAGCAGCGGAATACGGAGTCAGGCAAAGCATCTCATTTTCTGCCTTGATTTCCCATGTCTGCAAAATGGGATAATCGTGTCATTTATTTCTCTTCTGTCTTTCTCCGTGAGAGCTGCTAATGAATGTTTGCCAAGTGCTTTGAAGATTCTAATTACTGTTATCCCCCATCTATCAGCTCAAGATTGCATAGCACCTGGGAGCCCTGCCGACGGGAGATACTGAGCAAATGCAGCCAGTTCTGTCACTGTGGTTACTCTCTATCCTTCTCAGAGGGCAGTATCAGGCCCTTAGGCTTGAATTACTCAAATCAGCTCTAGAATCTGCTGAAGGAAACCGAGGGTTCTCACAATTAAATCACAGCCTTTCCCAAAGTCAAGGACTTGGGCAGAGGGCTTTCCAGGTGCCAGCAAACAGGATTCAGAAGACCTTGGCATGTGGTGAGAATTCAAAAATCTTTGTTGCCAAACAGCACGGGAAAAGATGTCCAAGATCACTAATTACTAGAGAAATACAAATCAAGATGACAAAGAGGTGTCACCTCACACTGGTCAGAACAGCCATCACCAGTAAGTCTACAAATAATAAATGCTGGTGAGAATGTGGAGGAAAGGGAACCAGCCCTCCCACTCTGTTGGTGGGAATGCAGATGGGTGCAACCATGATGGAGAACAGTAAGGAGGACCCTTATGAAAACAAAAATGCAATTACCGCATGATCCAGCAATCCCACTCCTGGGCGTATATGAAAAATGATGAAAACTAATTCACAAAGATACGTGCATCCCAGTGTTTACTGTAGCACCACTCACAATTGCCAAGACATGGAAGCAACCTGAGTGTCCATCGAATGGATAAAGAAGATGTTGTACATATATACAATGGAATGCCACTTAGCCATAAAAATAATATTAATAAAATAATGTCATTTGTAGCAATATGGATGGCTCTAGAGATTATCATACTAGTGAAGTAAGCTGATAGAGAAAGACAAATATATCACTTATATGTAGAATCTAAAAAAAATGATACAAATGAACTTATTTACTTAACAGAAATAGACCCATGGACAGAGAAAACAAACTTACAGTTACCAAAGGGGAAGGGGGGTGAGGGATAAATTAGGAGTTTTGGATTAACATATACACCTACTCTATATAAAACAGATAATCAGCAAGGACCTACTATCTAGCACAGGGAGCTATACTCAACACCTTGTAATAGCCTATAATGGAAAAGAAACTCAAAAAGAATATATATATATATATAACTGAATCACTTTGCTGTACACAACATTTTAAATCAACCATACTTCAATTTAAAAAAAATCTCTGTTGATTGCTGCTTGATGCATAACTCAGATAAAATGTGTCACGAAGTTGGGAATATCAATGCCTACATTTCAGCGTCGCCGCGAGGATTCTATACATTTTAAAAATCAACCCAGTGCCTCACATGGAACCAGCACTGCCCTTTAAAAAAAATAAGTTTATAATTCAAAATCTGCCGATGACTATAAAATTGTGTCATTTTCTCCCAAAGTTCTTGCCAGATAGCTGAAAGCTTGACGCTCAGCACCCAAATATATTTGCCAAAAGCGAGAACAATCTCACTTCACCTCTCATCACAGTTTCCTGACCCCGAGTGTCTATCTGGAAATGACAACAGCTTCACATTCATAGGTCTGGAGGAAGCCACCAACAAAACCCCAAGGAGCCCGGGCTACATGAATCAGTGCCGTAAGAGTCTCCCCCAGAAGCCGAAAATATGAGGCCTGACCAACCAACCCACAAAGTCAAGGCCAGCATAAAGTTACAGCCAATTAACAAATAGTGTCAGGCATGCAGAAGTGTCCATGCGAGTGTCAGTATTGGTAAAGTGATAGGAAATATCAGATAAACTGATAAATGCAGAGGAAGGGATCTGGAGAAGGTGGAACTTCGTAGAGTCTGAAAGCACAGATAGGAATTCTGGAAGAAAGATGCTGGAAAAGCAGCCTAGGCTTTCTCACTTTCCTCCCAATTGCAAAGCAATCCTGGTTGTCCAGGCAAAACTCAGCCTCAGTTGTAAAGACTCTGAGTTCTGGCATGGGTTTTACAATGCCTTGCTCAGCTACCCGCTACTGACAGCAACCCAGACTCCCTAGAGCTTGTCATCCATCCAGAGCGGGACTGAAGCAGACCCGAGGTTCTCAGACTTAAGCCTGCATCAGAACCCGTGGAGGGCTTGTGGGCACACACTCCTGGACCATATAGTAGGGCTAGGGCCTGAGAGAGTGCATTTCTAACCAGTTCCCAGGTGATGCTGTTGGCGTGGGAGATTCCTTTGGAGAACCAGTGAATGAGAGTAAAGCTACATTCGAGCAAACACACAACCCTTTTCAGAAAATAAGCCAAATGCGCGCCCAATCCAAGGCTAATCAGGAGCCCCTGCTTCAGGCTACACTGGACATCACGACCTGTGTCGTTATGACATCATTTTACTAGACATTCAACCTCAGATACCCAGGAAGACTCCAAGACCTGGCGCTCTGACACAAATATTTGTTGACCTCCTACCATGAGCCAGGTTACTTGTGTTGCCCTCAACTCTCTTGGTATTTTCATCGCAATTTGCGAGATCAGCATTAAATGATGCAAAAATGCTTCTTTCAGTTGACATAAAGGAAGGCAGCAGATAGACAGGGATCAAACAAGAGATTTTAAACACACACACACCAACACACCCCTAAGTGACCCAGCACAGGAAGAGGGCGGAGGCCAGAAAAAGGGACCAAAGAAAAAAACAACCCCAGGCAGACGACAGATCTACTGCTCTGTGGTTAGGTCCAGAGCACAGGGATTGAATCAGTTCTGGAAAGTGCTGCCCTCCCAGATCTTCCTCTCATCTTGCACTTTTTAAACTAGCATTTTCTTCATTTTTAAAACTGCCAGCAAGGACCTACTGTGCAGCACAGGGAATGCTGCTCAATATTCTGTACTGACCTAAATGGGAAAAGAATTTGAAAGAGGATAGATGCGTGTATATGTATAACTGAATCACTTGGTTATACACCGGAAACTAATGCAGCATTGTTCATCAACCATGGTCCAATATAATATGGGGTGGGGGGTTGGTGGGAAGGAGGTTCAAGAGGGAGGGGATGTGTGTATATTTATAGCTGATTCATGTCGTGTACAGCAGAACACAAATTGTAAAGCAATTATCCTCAATTTAATATATATATATATATACATGAATCCAATGATGAACCATAATGGAAAAGAATATTTAAAAAAGAATGTATATGTATGTGTAAAGGAGTCACTTTGCTGTCCAATAAGAATTAGCAACATTGTAAATCAACTAGACTTCAATTTTTAAAAAGAATAAAAAATAAAACTCAAAACATGATAGACAAGTAAAGAAGAGCAAAAACAATTTTTTTTAATAAAATAAAAAATAAAACTTCCTGGCCATGGTAGTCCTTTCAAACATTTGGCATTTTTCAGAATCTATTGAATGCTTATGGAAGAGATATTCTTTCACCCAAGGCAGGTAAGTATCCATCTTTTCAGTGAAGACTAGAGCTATTTTTGCCACTGCACTTCTTTTGGTTTCTTTTTAATGAGTGAGGCTGAAAAATAAATTCACCAGCTGAAAACTGCCAGGGAAATTTGTGATGGCAAATGCAATTATGAACTTGGTTGAAATGTATTATTAATAATCATGTTTAGCTCTGTTGTAGTGTTTGCTGGCTTCAAAGCCTTTTACGAACATCAGCTAATGAATCCTTACCTCAGCATGGTGAAGTAATTAAGTATTATTATCCCATTTTACGGAGAGGGAAACTGAGGCACCCAGAGGCAAAGTACCTTGCCTGCAGTCACAGAAAGGCTCTCAGGATCATGAGCCCTCTCTGACTTCTGTTTGTGCGCTGGAGAGATCTCCCTCCTGCGGAAAATCAAGTTTCTAGAAGGAATCACACTTCAGGAGAAAAAAAAAAAAAAGGATTGGTGAAGAGAGCCAGGTGCCTACGTTCCATAACACCTTGCTACCAAGATGCAGAATTTTATTTTTCTTAACATTTCTCTTCCTCATTAACTTTTAAAAAGCATGCTGACTTGGGGGAAATACTGAAGCATTTTAATGATGTGTAAAATTTAAAAAGAATCATAAAACTTTCTGCCCACACAGAGAGAATACAGGCCTGGTACTGGACTCAGGCTTTTCTTTTTCCTCTTCTATTTCTATCCTCTCCACTCCTGTACCATGCAGCTCGGATACAGCCAGAGACTTCTGAGTGAAAAGGGAAGAAAATGAACATCCAAGTGCAGCAGTTTCAGCCAAGAGAGCGGACCATGTTCTCCACTGCCCTTTGACAAATCTGATTCTCACCTTCATTTCCTGAACTTTTCGCAGAGCTGCCAGCCCCACCACAAAAGCTCCTCTGGGGTTTTGGGCTTTTTTTTTTTTCTTATATTTTGCCTAATTTTCTTTCCATCTCCCTTCTGTTTTTAGATCTTTTCTTCAACAGGAAAGGTAGCCGGCTAGGTCTGAGGGCTGGCCTCTCTAAAGCGCCCTCGCCCCAGTCAAAGGACCTGTGGTTGTGAGCTCAAAGTCTGAGACAGACGGAAAGTGGCAGCTTGTGACAGGCGTCCACGGGGGCCTTTGGAGCCTGCGGCGAAGGTCTTCCTGGCAGCCAGGGCCATCTTCCTAGGCCTGCCCTTGCGGTGTTGAGGGCGGCGATCCCCAGGGTCTTTTCTCCTCATTCCATTGCTCATGGAAGGTGGGAGACAGCAGTGGGGCATGCCTCCTCCCTGGGGTGAGACACCTGCCCCTGCCCTGGACATGCTCTCTTTTTTTTAATTTAGGTTTTTTTTTTATTCATTTATTTCTGTGTGTGTGTAAAATCTCCTCGGGTTTAATTTTTATTTACTCTTTTAATCCGAGTAATAGTGCTTTGAAGGCTTCCCAGATGGCTCAGTGGTAAAGAATCCTCCTGCCAATTCAGGAGACCCGGATTTGATCCCTGGGTAGGGAAGATCCCCTGGAGAAGGATATGGCAGCCCACTGCAGTATTCTTGCCATGGAAAGAAAAGCCCGGCGGTCTACAGTCCATGGAGTCACAAAACAGTCGGACATGACTTAGCAACTAAACAACAGCAATATAATGGCTTTTCAGTGCTGTGTTAGGGTTTGTTGTAATGCACGAATCACGTCAGCACTGGCCACTGTTCATTAGTGTTTACCTGTCTGTCCTCCGTGGGCTCTGGTGAAAGCTGACTTCCTGGGCTTTTAAAACCGCACGCAGTTTAAGACATACTTTTAAATACGTTTTTATTTTCTTTTGGTTGAAGTGTCATTGATTTGCTATATTGTGTTAGTTTCCTGTGTACAGCAAAGTGATTCAGTTATACCTAAGTATGAACATACTCATATTCTTTCTAAAAATTATTTTCCATTTTATAGTGTATTGCAATATATTGAATATAGTTCCCTGGGCTCTACAGTAGGACCTTGTTATCTATTTTATATATAGCAATGTGACTCTGTTAATTCCAAACTCCTAATTTATCCCTCCCCTCATTCCCTGCTGGTAACCATAAATTTGTTTTCTCTTTTTGTGAGTCTATTTTTGTTTTATAAGTAAGTGCATTTGTACTATTTTTTTTAACTTCCACATATAAGTGACATCATATATTTTCATTTTGCTTTCTCTGTGTGTGTGTGTGTGTGTATTTCGCTTTCTGACTTCACTTAGTATGACAATCTCTAAGTCCATCCGTATTACTGCAAATGGCATTATTTCATTCTTTTTGATCGCTGAGTAATATTCCATTTACATCATTACCACATCATACCTCTGCTTTGACACAACCACATTAAAGAGAAAACAGTTGTGTGTCTGTCTCATTCACTGAACTATGAGATCATCTCGAGTAAAACTGGATTGTATTCATCCTGACATCCCAGCTCCTGGAATTGTACCCGCCCACAGCAGATACTCTGTAAATGTTCATTAAATGTAAGCATAATTGAATAATTGACTAGCTCCTGCCTTGGACTCTGTGGGACAGACATCACCAGGACCCCCTGTCCCATCCCCACCTACTCTTGCATCAGATGCTCCCCAAACCAGATGATCATCAAGATCATTCAATGAGTTTTTTAAATTCCGATTCCTAGGTCCCTACACAGAGATTTGGAAAACCTTCTCCCACACGATTTGGATCCATACGCCAGATTTTGGAATCATTGCTTAAGTTTGCTCAGAGAAACTTGACATGACACAAAAATGATGCTTTAGGAGAAATGGGGTTGAAAAAGTTACACTCACGTAAAACACTAGACAAGCCACAGCCAGGAAGGGAGTTGTTTTTTAGTTGCTCAGTCATGTCGGACTCTTTGCGACCCCCATGGATTGCATCATGCCAGGCTCCCCTGTTCTTCACTATCTCCCAGAGTTTGCTCATGTCCATCAAGTCAGTGATACCATCCAACCATCTCATCCTCTGTTGCCCCCTTCTCTTCCTGCCCTCAGTCTTTCCCAGCATCAGAGTCTTTTCCAGTGAGGGAAGGGAAAAGGTAAAAAATCTTGTCACAGTTGCTTGAATTTTAACTTTTAGCACAAACCTCAAGGAAAATAAATTTAGTCAAAGACTTGGTACAGAAATCCAGAGCATCTGTCAAGTAAAACATTTCTCTTCTTTCAAGAAAGCAGAGGGATTGGGGAAAACTAGAAGCTCTCTTTAACTGAAGTTTCAAACTTGAGTCTTTGGTCAATGCCAAAGTATCTTCGATAACACATTTACACACCTATAAAAACAAAAAGTCCTGTCAGAAACACCAGTAATGATTTGGAGCCTGCATTAAAGCCATACAGCTGCAAAAACATAAAATATAAGCTCAGATTTTTAGAGCAACTGCTCCAGAAAGAAGCCAGAGTCTAAATAAAATGACTTTTTAAAACATTAACAGTAAAATTAAGATTGTCTTTGACTTTTATTTCATGTATCATATGCATGTGTGCATAATTGACTCAAGACACGATGAATACTGTAAATTGACCATAGGAGGGGAGAAGCGGGGTTTGTGATTAGGCGGGAGGATGGCAAACAGTTTGAGCTAAACGTGTGTTTAACTTGTTCATGGCTTATTCTCCAGCCTAAGAGCGAGCAAAGCTTTAACCATTCACCCAGATGCGTATAAGGGAGAAAATAAACAAGAAATTGATCATTCCAAAGCTAGTGGTAAGAAGAATGACCCATGCCATCTTGACAAGCCAAGCCAACGATCAGCAGAGAGAAGGGATTTGCAAGGAAGTGAAAAAGAAGATTTTAATCTTTGCCATTCAATCCACCGGCCACATCAGGTCTAGGTGTCTGTGAAGCTGTTCTAAGTTGTCACAGACCTCCTCCCACCCATTCCTGATCCAACTGCAAGCGCTTGTTTGTTCAGCTTTCCCCACCTCCCCTCCACCCTGGGCAGAGCAAGAAGTTACTCTGTTGCAATTCCAGTTCCAGCAAGCTTGGTTCATTTTTAACAGTTCTTGTGTTATTAACTTTGTGACTAACTCAGAGGTGCTTGGCTCTTGAAACGGTGCCACAAAAGCTTCTCTCTCATCTCTGGGTGATGTCAGCCTCATAAAGGAGGAGAACTGGAGGAAACAATAGAGATTTCAGTAGCAACATTTAATGAGGTAGACCCTTATTTTCCCCAATTCTAAAGTTACTTCTATTTTCTGCATCGGGCAGTTAAAAGTGATTTGCGTGCTTTGACTTTGAAATTCCCTAGGAAAAAAAAATTGTAAAGTTGTTTTACGTTCTCCACCAGAGGATGATTTCAAGCAACTCATATGGACTTTATGAAAAGAAATTGCTGATTTCCCAACATGCTTGGCAGAGATAATGCAAACAAGCCTAAGGTAGGAATGAGTTCAGCACCAGAAACTAAAGGACATGAGCCTAGGAGAGCCTCAGTAAAGTCCCAGCAAGCTGATAGCTTAAGAAGAGAGCAAAACCGGACTCTTCTCATTGGAGACTGCTGCTGTCAAGATTGCTGGAGTCAGTCATGTCCGACTCTGTGCGACCCCATAGATAGCAGCCACCAGGCTCCTCCGTCTCTGGGATTCTCCAGGCAAGAATACTGGAGTGGGCTGCCATTTCCTTCTCCAGTGCATGAAAGTGAAAAGTGAAAGTGAAGTCACTCAGTTGTGTCCAACTCTTAGCGACCCCATGGACTGCGGCCACCAGGCTCCTCCATCCATGGGATTTTCCAGGCAAGAGTACTGGAGTGGGGTGCCATTGCCTTCTCCAGTGCACGCATTGGAGACTGAGATGTATTCAAAGTCAGAGAAATAGTCTACACACACACCAATATAGCCTAGAGGGTTATATGCCCCGAGTGGAAAGACATAAACTAATGAACTTCATTAGAGACATGATTTGAATCCACAGTTTAACTTTACAAAACCATCAAGAAATAGAGCACCTGCAACGACTTGCTGACAGCCAATGCATGAGATAAACTAATGGTTCACCGGTCACTTGCCAACACCTATACTGCAGCACACCATGCTTATGCTGACACGGCACAATCTCTTCAACCAGTATAATTAGCTTTTCACTTTTTTTATGGTAGCCCCCAACTAATGCAGTGGAGAGGTATTTGCACCCTCAACTGTTCTTATGCTTTTCGATGCAGGGGGTAAAAAAAAGAAGCTAGACCATGCTAGTGATGCAATGTTTGGCTCAAAACTGAGAGTGCAGAAGCTCAGCCAAAAGCACAGAGCCTGTTTCTAAATTCTGAGTCTGCATTGTTGATGTTGAATTCTTCCTCCAATGCTGCAATCGCATTCTCCAATGATTAGACTCCTAACAGAATTTCTTTTACTTGAAGCCTGTTCCCACATAATCGTGGTAAATGGTAGGAGTCTCAATAAAGATGTCTTCATTTATTATGTCTATGAGGCATCCTTTGCCGCTGTTGATTAACTGACCCCCGTGACAGAGTCATTGACCACAAGGAGCCAATCCTCCATGAGGTGGACGACATATACTCAAAATCCCACCGCATACTAAGACGTTATACCTTAAAGAAGCCAAGCACCTATTCTATGCCTGGGAAAGCATGTCTTTTCGCCCTTAATTATTTTCTTAACATGTTTTCTTTTTTTCACTTGTTTTCTTCATAATTTGTATCCCAGGAACTGGGACTCCATGTAAGGATCAGCCAGTTTCCACATAGCAATTTAAGATGTGAATTTTGGAGCCAGATAAGACTTTTTAAACCTACATCATTGCATATCTGCACATCAAAGAGCAGAACCCTCATTGCAGTAGAAGGAGCATAACCTTGTTTTTATACAATCTTTCAGTGAATAAATGCGTATCAGTCATTGAAAAACAGCCACTTCCAAGACACAAATTATACCTCCACCTTCATTCAGAGATGACCTTTCAGGATGAAAACTCCTTGCAGCCACATCTGAAACAAATTTCCAGAGATAATTCACAGTCCATAAAGATTATCTCCAGAAGCACAACTGATGCAAGTGAACTGGCTGAAATCGAGCATGTATTTGTTTGAAATACCAGGCATCCACAGGAGCCACAGACCTTTTTTTGTTCTCTCAGTTCTTTTTTTGTTGTCTCTTGTCCTGCTTCTTCTAAGGTGAGTTTTGGGGAATGGCTTTTGACAGATAAACTGTGGCAACGAAAATGCTATTCAATAGATATACTTAGGTTCTTTTTTTTTCCCCCTAATGTTTGCCACCCACTGGCTTAAGATCCTAAAAAGTAGAAACCAACAGAACTGTCACTGCCAGAGTGTCAAGGAACTCAAGCAAAACTAAAGCAGAGAAGCCTGCGTGCCACAACTAACACCCAGCACAGCCAGTAAATAAATAGATAGTAACGCAGAGGTTACCAGGCCATCTCTCACTTAGTCCTAAAGCACGATTCTCTGAATCCCACTGTACTATCCCTGCACGGTGTTCAAAAGCAGTCCCACTGAGTTATGACCTAACCTAAGGCAGGCTCGCTCTACAGACAGGAAAAATCAGGCAAAAAGATATGAAATGGCTTAGCACAGGCAAGACCAAAGAACGCAGCTCCATCTTTCCTCATCTGTTGCCCAAGAAGTCCCACTAATTTTCTCAATCTGATAAATCACTGATAAAATCAAAGGTAATGTGACTCTCCATGTTCATGTCTCCCAAATGAGGTTGAAAACCTAGGTTTGTTTGCACATGCATTTCCAAAATGAGTGATTTAAAATTACATTGTTTCTGTCATTTGGTCCAGTCTGCCTTTCCAGGCATGAAAAACAAAGACATATTAACGATGGCAAAGTTTGCCTGTGTTCCCTGCCCCAACAAAACTCTCCCCAAGAAACTTGAGGAAGTCTTAAGGGAGAAGCTGGGAATGTTGGCATGAAACAGAACTGCCCAATTCCTTCTTGTGTTCCTGATTCAAGGTAGTTGGTGGACACAGGAATGGTTAAACAGGCCTGTGGGTGTATGGAAACCACAACTTCTGTTTATAGCACAAATTATTACAGAGTGTGAAGGCGTGTGTGGATGATGGATCATGCTCAGGGTGGTGCATCCTAACAGTAGAAAAAGCTGGCATCGCATGATTCTACAATTTTGTTGGCTTAAATCAATACAGTGAACAACAGAAATTAGTTACTATACAGTCGTCATGCTTAGTCACTCAGTCGTGTCCAACTCTTTGCAACCCCATGGACTGTAGCCTGCGAGACTCCTCTGTCCATGGAGATGCTAAAGACAAGAATACTGGAGTGGGTTGCCATGCCCTCCTCCAGTCAATGATTGCTACAAATAACAACCAGTAGTAACTGGGCACTTACTAAGTGCCAGACACTATGGTAAGTGTAATGTGGATTGACTGACTTCATCCATCCCCTCAAAAATTTGCAAGGGAGGTAATTAAAAATTAGGATCAAATGAACCAGAAATCCACGTTCCATGCTACAGAGCTTGATGGTGCTCTGTAAGACGTTGAAATTTAAAGGTACTTAATGGCACCCCCCTCCAGTACTCTTGCCTGGAAAATCCCATGGACGGAGGAGCCTGGGAGGCTGCAGTTCACGAGGTCACTAAGAGTTGGGCACGACTGAGCGACTTGACTTTCACTTTTTACTTTCATGCATTGCAGAAGGAAATGGCAACCGACTCCAGTGTTCTTGCCTGGAGAATCCCAGGGACAGAGGAGTCTAGTGGGCTGCTGTCTATGGGGTCGCACAGAGTCGGACACGACTGAAGCGACTTAGCAGCAGCAGCAGCTCTCAAAAGTCAAGGAAGTAAACCTTGGCTGGGTTCCTCGCAATGCTGTCATTACACACAATTTTAAACCTTCTGATGGCCCGCAGAGGTCTAATAATGGGAGGGTGGGAGTAAGAAGAGCAGGGTTTCAGTTTGCTGTTCTTTGGGTATCCATCTATTTAGGGTGCCACCAACGCACTGACACCTTCAGCTTCCTCTCTATGTGTCAACTTACCTGCTGCTGAAAGACATGAAGTAATGTAGTGTATATTCCCCCGGGGATGTGGCTGTCCGATTTAAGTAAGACCCTTGAGATCCTTGTATTAAAACTAAGTACTGGACTTCCCTGGTGGTTCAGTGGTTAAGAATAGGGTTGCCAATGCAGGGGACATGGTTGGGGAAGATCCCACATGCCTTGGAGCAACTAAACTTGTGTACCACAACTATTGAGCCTGTGCTCTCGAGCCTGGGAGCCACAACCACTGAGCCCACTTGCTGCGGTCACTGAAGCCGAGTGCCGAGAACCTGTGCTCCACAACAAGAGAAGCCACGGCAATGAGAAGTCTGTGCAGCTCAAGTAGAGAGTAGCCCCTGCTCACTGCAACTAGAGAAAGTCTACACACGGCAATGAAGACCCAGCCTAGCCAAAAATAAAGAGATGTCTTTATTAAAAAAAAAAAGAAAAAAGAAAAGTATTACTAAAAATCCCCAAGATAAAAAGGAAAAAAGAAGAAAGCATTTCTTTATGACACTTGTCTACTCCTTCTGAGCGAAGGTACAATAAAGCTATTAATGGTTATGTGAGAGAAAAGGCCAGGACCGGTGCCACAGGCTGAACAGTTCAACGCATATTCTGCCCTGGTTTTCTGCGAACCCTTGGGCAATTTATTTAAGCACCCCACACCTCAGCTTGTTCATCTGTAAAATGGGTATAATCATACTCACTACCTTGCTCACATAGCATGAGGTAGTTAATTAAAGATGTGTAAAGCTTTTGAAAATGTAAAGTGCAATGTATGTGCTAATTAATATAAATCCAAAAAAGCACCACTGTTCAATTTTTAATGACCTATATATTTTATTAAAAATACATAAAGCACATAATAAAATTAACCTCTATGTCAAAAATTACTGCCAGCCTGTGCTGTCTTGTTCATCCCTCTGCCAACACAACCATAACAACTTCCTGAACTCTAGTAATAATTTTATTCAATGATAGAAGTTCAACCAATATGACCAGGCCTAACCGGTGATTTACTGGGTCATAAAAGAACATCCTCTATTCTTGCCTCAATTTCCCCTGGTTATTATAAGTCTATTAATGCAACACTAGGCTCTATTGCCAAAACATTACAATAAGATAACAGAGTTTTATTTCAACTTCATGTTAAATGGTTTAAACAGTGAAAGTACGATTTTATTTAGATCTTTGAAAAATCATCTAAAATAGTTCATCAAAAGGGAAAGATATTTTAAAAGTGATTTTCATGTCTGGTTTAGAATGAGAAAATCTAAAATGGAAGGAGGAAGAATCAGTCCCAGACTTCTAATCCTCAAAACTAGAGACAGCCTGAGAAGGAAATGTCATCTAGATCCTTTGCTCTCCCTCAACAGAATCGATTACTGGGCCACAACAGTAAACATCTCTCCTCTTCAATCGACTCTAGACTCACCCTTGTTTAATAACTCAAGGTCCAGGATTAGAAGATGCACACCATGATACACAGGATAGGAAAAGAACAGGTCCTCCCGTAGATCTCAGGAACCTATATTCAATCCCTGGGATAAACCAGAACGGAAGAGAATATGAAAAGAATACACATATATATGTTGCTGTTAGAAGACGCTTGAGAGTCCCTTGGACAGCAAGGAGATCAAACCAGTCAATCCCAAAGGAAATCAGCCCTGAATATTCATTGGAAGGACTAATGCTGAAGCTCCAGTACTTTGGCTACTTGATGTGAAGACTCGACTCATTGGAAAAGACTCTGATTCTGGAAAGATTGAGGGCAAAAGGAGAACAGAGGATGAGATGGTTGGATGGCATTACCAACTCAATGGACACGAATCTGAACAATCTCTGGGAGACAGTGAAGGACAGGGGAGCCTGGCGTGCTGCAGTCCATGAGGTTGCAAAGAGTCTGACACAACTTAGTGACTCAGCAACAACAAAATGTTGCTGTGCAGCAGAAATTAACACAACAATGTAAAACAATTGTACCTCAAAAAAATTAAAAATAATAATTCATGACTCATGGACATTTAGAATTTCAAGAGGAGAACAAGATATACAAAATGAAATTTTGGTTGTCATCAGCCTTTAGCGAATGATAGTAAAACTTAAATCAATCCCTTGAGCTTGTCCTTCCTGAACAAAACCTTATGATCAAGCCATGAAGACCAACAATACGGGGTTCCTGCATCAAATTAGATACAAAGTCCTAGAAAGACAAGGTCAAAGATTTTATGAACCAACTTGAGGCTATTCTGAAAGCCGTATGTCAGACAGTTATGTGGAATTAAATGAATGAGAGAAAGGAAAAACAATTGAGTGGGGCATGTCATTGCTAAGGGAATTTGGAGCAAAGAAAAGGCTTCTTTGAAGAACTCTTGGCAGGTAGGTGACCTCAATGGAGCCATAAAGAAAGGCTGGGGTTGAGAGAAGCAAGGAGGCAGTGAGGATAAATCCATGTGAGCGTGCGGAATGGGGGCTGGGGGCCACAGGGACGTGGGGAATGCACAACGCTGCCCTTTCATACGGCTCCCCAGCGACACTAGTGGTAAAGAACCTGCTTGACGATGCAAGAGACATAAGAGATACAGGTTTGATCCCTGAGTCAGGAAGATCCCCTGGAGGAGGGCATGGCAACACACTCCAGTATTCTTGCCTGGAGAATCCTCATGGACAGAGGAGACCAGCAGGCTGCAGCCCATAGGTTCACACAGAGGGGGACACGACTGAAGCACTTAGCATGTACGCATGCCCTTTCGAAGAAACCAAGCAATGCAAACCAGGAACACTGTTATGTGCTCCACCGGGTTGCATTTTAACTGCTGAAAACTCTCCAAATACTTACTTCGCAGCCACCTCATTCGATGATGTATATTCTCCCAGAGAACATAGTGTGGGTGGCAGTGAGCGAAATTCACTTGTTCGCTTTCAGCAGCAAGTACGCTCTGTCCTGCTAGTAAAGTTGGTCCTCACCTTCCTATTTTCTCCATCTCAGACTCTATGTCACACCCATTCCCTTTTCTGCTGCTCACTAGCTCCAGAAGTTACCAGAAAAGCAATGTGTGGAACTGGACCAATCTCAGGAAAACATCTGTGACAACTGTACTACCACTGTGGCTTTGAAAGTCACCCCTGACACACACCCATGGTTCCTGGGGGACAAGAACAAATGGTTAAATGGGGCAGTGGTCCATATACCATTAAACGAAGGCGCTAATCTTATCAGACAGAATGTCTCTCCCTAGTTCAAACATGAGAGGACTGAGAAGAGGAGAGATTGAATCTGTTTCCTCCAGAGTTGTTTTGTTTAAGAGCTTGATCATAACGCATAGGAAACAGTTTAAAGTTTGGGTGCTACCTATAAACCTGTTCCCTTTACGCTAATTGCTTTCAATAAAACTAGATCAAGAACTAAGTCTCTCAGGCCAGGACAGGTTCTAGCATGCCTGCTGGGCACCAGTTCAGAGCCTTGGGTCCCATCTGATAGGCCCTTTGGAAGCAGATAGGTGGCCTGAATGGTAAATGATAAATCCACAGATATACATATTAATAGGTAAGTGATCTTGCATGGAAAATAGAATACAGTAAACAGTCTGTCATCACAGATGTTTCATCAGAGAAAACGCTTTGAAAGGAGTAGACACCTTGATTCAGCCTACATGATTCATCAGCACACATACCTTCCGATACCTTTGCAACTGGAATCAGAAAGGCCAAGTGAACACCAAAGCGGGAACCCAGGTGAACTGGCTTGGAGTGAATCCCGAGCGATCTGCTACCTCCAGTGAATTTCTCCTGCTTTAGCTGCAGTCTGCAAAAAAGACGAAGGCCAGGCCACAGTTAACCTAAACACCAAAGATTTCATGAGAACATGCAGTGTGGGCCACCAGCTCTGACCTCCGCCTGGCTACAGAGACCCTCCCTCTGTTACCTTGGCTTCCTGCTCTCCCTCACCAGCTGCTCCTACACTCCAGCTAAGGAGTGTGAACAGCCAGATGCAAGGGCTAGAAAGGGCTCAGCATCCACTCGAGCTCTCCACCTGGATTTGAAATTGCAGACGCATTGCCCTCAGAGATGAGTGCGTAGTGAGGGCGTCTGTCATACACACTGAGGGGTCCCAGAGCCTTCTCTTATCAAGTGAGCCTGAAGACGTGTTGTACGCTTGGTCGAAATTCTGCCTGATCCATCTTTAGCCTGTGCCCTCTTGTTGTATCTTAACCCTCCTTACAGAAATCCTTTTATGGACCCACAGTCAGACTATCTGCTAACTTGCTGAAAATGCTGCACACTTTTCTCTGTGAATGGCAATTAGTGCAGATGATAAAAAACCAATTCCTTTGGCTTAAGCCACCAAACACTTGTGAGATGGCATGATTTGTGGACCTGATACCATTGATTCTATCCAGACCATTCACACGCTATCACAACAAGCAGGGTCAAAGCTCTTACGAAGGCCTTTGAGGAATTTGGCCCTAAAACGTTGATTTATTAAAGGTTCTCTCTGTGCAGTCTTTAGAAAACTAGAAGAAAGGAGAGAGGTGTGTGTGTGTGTGTGTGTCTGTGTGTGTGTGTGTCTTCAGTGAGAGTTTCAGCACCAACCACTTTTCCTGCAGGCAAATTCTCCACTAATACCTTTAGAGCAAAGGTGACTTTCCCATTGGTTCTTATGCCAGAATGCTGATTTCATACCCAGAAAGAGTGGAGCAATGGACCTATTAAAATTAGAGTAACCAGTCAAGTGATTTTTAGAGTCATAAGAGAAAGGCAACTGATAATATCTCTCAGCAGTTCTATTAGAGTTTTGCAAACATTCAAAAGATGGCTTTAGCACATCCTTGAAGATAAATTCCATAAGAATTGTAGTGTTAGAAAAAGAGTTCTCCTGTCTTAGTTCCCAAACTCCTGGAAGACAGCCTAACATGAAAAGATTGAGGGCATCTTGGAAATCTCTTACAGCTAAAGATTTTAAAAGGCATCAGAAATCACTTCACTCTTAAACTTTTGAAGGAGCAAGATATATGCCACCTTGTATAAAATAATGATGACTTTTGTAACATTTAGTTCAGTTCGGTTCAGTTGCTCAGTCGTGTCTGACTCTTTGTGACCCCATGAATCACAGCACGCCAGGCCTCCCTGTCCATCACCAACTCCCATAGTTCACCCAAACTCATGTCCATCGAGTCGGTGATACCATCCAGCCATCTCATCTTCTGTCGTCTCCTTCTTCTCCTGCCCCCAATCCCTCCCAGCATCAGAGTCTTTTCCATTGAATCAACTCTTCACATGAGGTAGTCAAAGTATTGGAATTTCAGCTTTAGCATCAGTCCTTCCGATGAACACCCAGGACTGATCTCCTTTAGGATGGACTAGTTGGATCTCCTTGCAGTCCAAGGGACTCTCAAGAGTCTTCTCCAACACCACAGTTCAAAAGCATCAATTCTTCAGCACTCAGCTTTCTTCACAGTCCAACTCTCACATCCATACATGACCACTGGAAAAACCATAGCCTTGACTAGACGGACCTTTGTTGGTCATAACTTTCCTTCCAAGGGACTCTCAAGAGTCTTCTCCAACACCACAGTTCAAAAGCATCAATTCTTCAGTGCTCAGCTTTCTTCACAGTCCAACTCTCACATCCATACATGACCACTGGAAAAACCATAGCCTTGACTAGACGGACCTTTGTTGGTCATAACTTTCCGTCCAAGGGACTCTCAAGAGTCTTCTCCAACACCACAGTTCAAAAGCATCAATTCTTCAGCACTCAGCTTTCTTCACAGTCCAACTCTCACATCCATACATGACCACTGGAAAAACCATAGCCTTGACTAGACGGACCTTTGTTGGTCATAACTTTCCTTCCAAGGGACTCTCAAGAGTCTTCTCCAACACCACAGTTCAAAAGCATCAATTCTTCAGCACTCAGCTTTCTTCACAGTCCAACTCTCACATCCATACATGACCACTGGAAAAACCATAGCCTTTGACTAGACGGATCTGGGTTGGTCATAACTTTCCTTCCAAGGAGTAAGCGTCTTTTAACTTCATGGCTGCAATCACCATCTGCAGTGATTTTGAAGACCCCCCAAAATAAAGTCTGACACTGTTTCCACTGTTTCCTCACCTATTTCCCATGAAGTGACGGGACCAGATGCCTGGGTTATACTTCTAGACAGACCCCACAAAAGTATTTGGGACTAGACTTTATCTGTTTATTTGTGAAGGAACTTTCTGGCTTTTGTAGGATTTGTTCCTTTGGTTTAAAAACTATTGCATTTGTTGAGAAAAAAATAGCAATTTCTCACTTTTACAAGTCTAAGAGGTTAAAACATTGTTTTAAATTGAGGAAATCCAACTCAGAGGGATCATTTGAAAATGCCAGGATTTCACTGGGGCTGATGAAAAGCAGGAAATATTAGTTCTTCTCAAGCAGAAAAGAATGAAATTCCAGACCACAGCATGTCCATGCCATGGTCCTGCCCTCTTAACCCTCCACTTTACCCTCTCATGAAAGCAAATCAAGGATTTGTTTCTCAAAAAGAATGCTAATCTGGGTGATAACCGCATCACAGAACATTAATTGTATTTTTATTTTAAACTGATTAGCTTTCTTTGAAGGAGGAAACAAAACTACTGAAGATAATCAAACAGAAACAAACAAAATGTGATGGCACCCTGGGAGTATGAATACCCCCAAATTAATTCTAAGACAGATACTGATTCTCATCAGGTGTAGTGTGAAAAGCAGGTGTATCATCAGCATTAATCAGATGAGAATGGAGGGGGTACACTTAGCAACGACATTCAACTTAAACATCTCACATGGGTACAGAGTCTGATAAAGGGTGGATATATGTGTATGCATAAATCACCGTGCTGTACACCTGAAACAACGTAAAGTGTTGCATAGAAACAACATTGTAAATCAACCGTACTCTAATATAAAATTAAAATTAATAAAAAAGCAATGGAACAAAACACCCCAAAAAATCGTATTTGGAAAATAATAGTAATAGGGCAATCCCCTCTTACAACTCTTCTGATTAGAATCAATGCAGCTTTCACTCCTAAAACGAGTTGTTTCACCTTCGTTTATCTGAGAGCATTCATCTAAAGAACCAGGACCATAAAGGAAAACATTTGCCTATTTTCATCAGGGTAATTTCAGATTTGTGCGTTCCTTTTTTGTCCTATACACCAAAACCAAAGGAGTGCTGTAGGGAAGTAAACGTGTCTTCAGAGTAACAATTTAAGACCAACTGAACCTAAACTAATAGGACTAGGAATAATATTTTCATAGCTATTCAAACTGATTCTGAATCCCACGGGAAGTTGTAGATAATTCCTATCACATATCATAGCCATCTCAGCTTCTCAATGGTGGGAGTAAATTAACATTTATTCAGAATCTCCTATGTGCTAAACACCATACAGACATTTTTACTTGGATTTAATCCCTACAGCCAGAGCTGACATTCATCTGGTCTGCTCCAACACAAAATACAGGCTGGCATCCGGTTCAATTGGCCAGACATCATTTCTGATTGACCTTTCCAGAGTACTGTTATTATTATCTTAGTATTTACAAATGAAGAAACTGGAGTTTGTGCAGAAAAGTAACTTCCTGAGGGTCACACAAATTTTAAGTGGAGACAAGGATTCAGACACAACCAATCCCACCTTCTTATGCCTCACATATTTCTATCTCATCTAGTTCATGCTTTCACTTCGCTGAGAAAGTTGAGGTTGGGTTTTGGCATTATTCATTCCCAATCTATGCTCAGGAATGCAAATAGTCTCACTTGAGTATATCCAAAAGTATTCATGGGAAGTCCTGCTCACAAAACAATTGAGTATGGTTTGTTACACATATATTAAAGGGATTTTTTAAGTGGTGTTTTTTTGAACAGTAATGAGCATTTATCGGAAGCATCTGTAACAGTCAGTTGGAGAACATCGGCCAAGATCTCACTGTGTGAGGAACATTTATTTATCCATTCAGCAAACATGACACAGTCAAGAAGTAGTTTCTGTCTGGAATAAAAACCAAAACTAGAGTTAGGAGAAACTTCCTGGATCCTCCTGTTCTATTATCTATCCGGTGCTTCAAAGTTTTATAAAATATTCCAAACAAGACTTTTCAACCCAAGTATGAATCCTTGCAAAGCCAGAGAACTCATCTTTGGACAGCTGTGACTGTTAGAAAGTTCTTGCTTGTATCATTGCCTTAATTAAAAAAAAAATGTCAATACTGCTGCCACATGGTAACCCTTTAACTAGAGAAAACCAGTTTGTCTTACTTAAGTTTCCATCAACCTTGGTCTTCTGCAGGATGCATGGCCCAAGTTCTTTAGCCACTTATGATATGGACATCACTTCAAGCTTCTCTCATCATCCTAGCTGGGCTCCTTTCCATGTTCTCAAATGTGTAGATTTCTATTAACATGTTCTGAACTAATTCAACAAAGCAGAGCCTTTTCTTGCAAAGTTATCTGGAATACAGAACACTCATAGATAAAAGTGATCTAGAGCTCTCCTATGTGAAAGTAGGAATTGGTCCTGGAGCTCACCTAATGCCCTGGGCTCTGCCAAGGAGGAAATCAGCATTTAGAGGAGACTCATCCAAGGTCGCAGTCAGCCAGCAATGCATAATAAAAGCATAAATCTAGACTTTGGGACATAATAACTGTGCTAACTCTTAGGACCGACATCCCCTGGACCAAACCCAACATGGTACCTGAGAAACATCACAACGTCATCCAGTTGATACAACTAGATGTTGTTGAGAAACAACAAACATCCAGTTTGTTGATGTTTCTTCTGCAGAACTGAGCTGCTGCTTGACTAAATGAATCCAATCAGACAGGGATCAAGCATCCCATCCCAGATCTCCGTTCATTTCTCTCTGAGTGCCTCTTGACATGGACTGACCAAACTAAGAGAGACTGCTGTGTGAACACACACATTGTCCAGAAGAGTCATTCCAGTTAGGGTAGCTAACCCAGTTCTCACTGATGAATCCAAAATTCATATTTTTATTCCTCCTAAAAATAACCATGAAATCAGAAGCCTGAGAGGCTTCAGCCTGCTCAGATTGAAATGACAGCAGTGCCTCTGTGGGGTATTTCTTCCTAATTTTAAAGTCATCCTGAATACAAGAAAAAAGGTCAAAATGATGAATTCACTGCCAGAGAACATTGGTTCTCTGGATCTTCCTGTACAATTTAATACTAAGTAAGTTTCTAATTTCCCCAAATCTCACAAGTTCCAGTACCCCAGGTTTCTCAGGCACAGAAGAATTGATGGTGCTGACTTTTTTTCCTCTTTGTTTTCTTTCCATTTTTTAAAAATACTTTGCATCTAAGGTAAAGTTCTTTTTCTCTTTTCTGGGCACTTAATAGGTTTTAATTTTATGAAACATTGTGCAACCAGATACCTTAGGGAACAGTAATTAACTAGGATTATGTTTTCATTTCATTGAATTCTAAATGAGAAGCCTGAACACTGATTTCGTCTGTCACCAAATGGGAAAACACACGGCCCTGCTCATTTCTAAAGTATATTCCTTTGCTTACTATGAACAATTTTCTAATGATCTTTGCAATTTGCTTAAGCAGGCCTTCCCCAGAAAAAGGAATGGATTATTCACAATAGTGAAAAAAGTCAACTTTTAATTTTGATTCTTGTTTCTTGCATCTCCAATCCACTTTCTTTCCACTAAGGGCAGCCACTATCCCCAAAGAGAACAGAATTCCTTTATACATCTAAACTATATACTAAACGGGAACTTAGGGAAAGAATGCGACTTACCTTGTGCACTCGGGTGTGACATGACTGCAATGTACTAGCTAGCCTTGGGCTTCACCTCGATTCAAATTCCAGTTCTACCATTTACTAGATTTTGATCCTGGGTGGCAAAGCATCCTTCTTTCATCATCCATGCAATGGGAACACCAGTGTTGACCTTAAATGGCTTGTGCAGCCCTGAGTGAGATACTGATTCTTGGAATACACTCAATAAATGGCAACTATCACCTTCATCCTCATCACACACAAAATGTCCCAAGAAAACTGTCCAGCAGGACAAAAATGGCAACTGGCCACCAACTCTACCTACACAGTGAGAAACCCTTGTTAGAAAACTTTGTAGAATGGATATCTACACACACATGTGTTATGATCCTCTCTTTATTTCTGGTCTATGCCTCTGGCTCCTTGCAATTAAAAGATCATAATAATTTGGATAAATTCTATAGAATGTCAAGAAATATTCATTAACTATGGATCTCTCCTATGGATGATTTTTTTGTAGTGTAGTTTAAGTACAACTGGGCTCTCCTGGAGGCTCAGACAGTAAAGAATCTGCCTTCAATGCAGGAGACCTGAGTTCGATCCCTGGATCAGGAAGATCCCCTGGAGAAAGGAATGGCTACCCACTCTGGTATTCTTGCCTGGAGAACTCCATGGACAGAGGACCTGGTGGGCTCTAGTCCATGGGGTCACAAAGAGTCAGACACATCTTTATTAACTTCAAGTTCACAAGGCAATAAAACTTGGCTGGGATGATTTCTGCTAAAGCCCTTGGGGAGCCTGTTTTAATCAGCAAATGGGAAAGATTTGTAGTTAACCTGTTCATCGTTTCTCTCTATATGGGTCCACTTTCACAATGCTCTAGGTACTTGAAACAAGCTTGTCTTCTCATTGACACTGTTGATCCGCATTCTCTATCCAGAGTTTTCTCCACAAAGACACAGTTCATCCTGATGCCTGCCTGAATTTCAACACATTTTTCTTAATGAAACTCCAAGTCTTGTCACTGTACTAACAAGAAGACAAACAAATTCAAAGTGATTTCAACCAATGAGAATAATTCTCTCTCAATGGCATGAAATTTCCTTATTCATGGCCTCTTGAAAGGAAATATATCTGTTAGCATTGGTATGGGGAGACTTACAAGGAGGAAAGAAATAAAATAAATACCCTTTAGCCGAGCCATTCTTGACTCTCCTAATGGACTTCTGTGGCTAGACTTTCAGGAAGTTCATAGGTTCAGACAATTCAAGTGGGTCTTTGAAAAATGGAACGAATGACTGATGTCCAGTATAGAATGGAAACGATAATGTGCTAACAACAAATCATTCTTATCTGCTCATTAATGTGGATCCCCCAAGGATTTCTAACAGTCCGTATTGCCAGCTTAGGTTGGGTTACTAATTTGATTGTTACGCGAAAGTTACAAAAAGGCATTTATTCCAATAAGTCTCTTTTTTACGTAAAAGCACTCACACCCAAAAAGCAAACCACTTCTCCTCAATCTGTGAAATATGACCATTTCTTACCCCAGATTTCTCTCCACACTACTATTATCAAAAGCTTTGGTCATCAAATAACCCCAAGTTCGAAAACATTTTTCTTTGTTCTACGTTTCTCCCTTAAAGTTTTGTTCTTTCTTAGGAGAAGAAAAACTCTTTGTAGCTTTCAACTTGCAACGTAGGGATGAACTTTGCAAGAAAGAGAGTAAGAAAAAGATTTTGCAGTACTACAAAATTATGAAATTTATAAGTGATTGCATATAAATCATTTCATTTGAGAGGTTCATTCAGAAAGGACTCACTTGACTACGGCAGGTCAAGATCTAGTGTGAGGAATTGGAGATGGTGGAAAGAAAGCAATAACTGTCCTCAGAGGGTTTGCAGTTCACCCTGGTGGCAGAGAGCGTATTATCAGCCTACCCATTTTATAAGCGGAGAAGGTTAAAGGACTTGCCTTAAAGCCACGCTGCTAGAAAGTGCCAGAATTACAGGTGAAACTGAGGTTTTTCTTCACTAAAAACTCTGTTCATTCTATTCTGTAACACTACATATCCCTACTCTCCAAGTGGAGAGATTTTCTCTGCCTCTTACTGATGGAAAAATTTCATGTCTAGTTAGTATAAGAATTCAATGACAATAATAATTCAACACAATGGAACTTTCTTCTGCAGGAGATGTAGGTGATTTTATGCTCTGATTTTATTTCGGGCCCATTGCAGTGTCAGCTGTATGCTCTTATAGAGTTTTGAGTTTCTTTATTTTTGAGAAACGTGAAATACAGTATGGAATTATTTTAATTTTTCTTTCTTTAACCCAAAGATGAACTGTTCAGGGGGTCCTTCCAACCTTAAATATTCATTTTAGCTTTCAACAGTTTGTGTAACCTATGAGTATGGCGTATGATGCCAGGGTTTTTCTTTTTATATTTTACTTATTTTCTGTCACCGATTCAACTCAGGGGACCACTGATTGCAAAAGATGTAATTCTTATATACCTTGATAACATGTTTTGCTTACCTTGAGGATAAGGATAAACTGCTATTTATAACAGTTAAATCAATAGTAAATTAAAAGAAAAGTGTGGGAGGAGCTATTTAAAATTTGATTGTATATGGGCAGGGATTATTTTATATTTTTAAGCAGAATGTCTAAGTTGTACTTCTCCAAATAAATTCAGATGAGATCATATTGCCCGAGTCAAATAATGATATCCTAAAACAAGTTTACTTAGTATTTAATATACATACATGAATTTGAAGCACAAAATTAAAAAATAAAATTGCTTTTTCCACCCCCTTAAAAGAGTTTTACGTTTCTTTCAAGTTTTCATATGGTGCAAATGGAAGGGAAGTATCAAAATCGTGTTTCTCAACAAGTTCCTACTGCATAGCACAGGGAACCATATTCAATATCCTGTGATAAACCACAATGGAAGAGAATATGAAAGGGAAAATATATGTGTGTATAACTGCACCTCTTTGCTGTACAACAGAAATTAACACACATTGTGAACCAACTATACTTCAATAAAATTAAAAGAAAAAAACATTTTTAATAAAAAATAAAATTGTGTTCCTGACTTAAATGTGAATTTTAATAGGCAGTATTACCTGACTTTCAAGCATCTACTCTTTCATCTTGTGAGAGTAAATATGATGGCCATTGTCATATGCTCAAAAATTATTTCATTTACTTTTAAGTGGGGGGAAGTGACTTGCTCTTTCATCTGCCCATGAAATGATTGTCCAGGGAGAGATTCGTATCTAATCAAAGGAGTAAAAGGAGCATCTCGTTAATTTGAGGAAGCCCAAGAGACACAATCTTAATTGTACTGCAAAGAAAACAAAAGATAGTGTTTCAGGAACAGGAAAGAAACTGCTGTGTCCCATAAGCCAATCTCTCATAGAAACGCATTAAACAGCAGGAACTCTTAAGATACAATACTTATCTTCACAAGTCAGGAACTCCCCACATACTCAGCCACTCCTGTGGCATTACTTGGATTTTTTTCCTTTTTGGAAAAACGACACATCCACTGTGTGGCTGCCACTTTAAAGACATCCTGGTTGCCTTCATTTTCTCTTACATTTGTAAGTGTAGTGAGATGTGCTCTATATTCTTTATGCCTCTGTGCTCTTCCTGGTTCTCTTCTGCCAGGACTTTTTCAGCATCTGGTTCACAGTGTCTCCTGTTGCCCCAGTAATCTCTCTGATACAGATAAAAATGAAAGACCGGAAGTAGTACAGGAAAATGGCTATCTAAACAGACATTCAGTGCTCGCTTTGGCAGCACGTATACTAAAATTGGAATGATAAAGAGAAGATTAGCAGGGCCCCTGCACAAGGAGGACACGAAAATTCGTGAAGCGTTCCATATTTTAATAGCAAATGAAGCAACTGACAAACAACTAATCTCAAAAATATACAAGCAACTCCTGCAGCTCAATTCCAGAAAAATAAACGACCCGATCAAAAAATGGGCCAAAGAACTAACTAGACATTTCTCCAAAGAAGACACAGAGATGGCTAACAAACACATGAAAAGATGCTCAACATCACTTATTATCAGAGAAATGCAAATGAAAACCACAATGAGGTACCATTTCATGCCAGTCAGAATGGCTGTGATCCAAAACTCTGCAAGCAATAAATGCTGGAGAGGGTGTGGAGAAAAGTGAACCCTCTTACACTGTTGGGGGGAATGAAAACTAGTACAGCCACTGTGGAGAACAGTGTGGAGATTCCTTTAAAAATTGCAAATAGAGCTGCCATATGATCCAGCAATCCCACTGCTGGGCATACACACTGAGGAAACCGGAATTGAAAGAAACACATGTACCCCAATGTTCACTGCAGCACTGTTTATAATAGCCAGGACATGGAAACAACCTAGATGTCCATCAGCAGACGAATGGATAAGAAGGCTGTGGTACATATACACAATGGAGTATTACTCAGCCATTAAAAAGAATACATTTGAATCCATTCTAATGAGATGGATGAAACTGGAGCCAATTATACAGAGTGAATTAAGCCAGAAAGAAAAACACCAATACAGTATACTAACACATATATATGGAATTTAGAAAAATGGTAATGATAACCCTGTATGCAAGACAGCAAAAGAGACATAGATGTATAGAACGGACTTTTGGAATATCAGACCTTCAGAATATCTTGATTGTGGGTTGAAATAACTCCTGCTGCTAGATCAGCTCTAGATGCAAGCAGAGTTGTCAGTTACTAAGAGCACGTCTTCTTTTGAGGGTGAATACAGGGTTGGAATGGACAAGGAGAGCAGAAATGGCCAGGCTGAGAGTTNCGGACTTTTGGAATATCAGACCTTCAGAATATCTTGATTGTGGGTTGAAATAACTCCTGCTGCTAGATCAGCTCTAGATGCAAGCAGAGTTGTCAGTTACTAAGAGCACGTCTTCTTTTGAGGGTGAATACAGGGTTGGAATGGACAAGGAGAGCAGAAATGGCCAGGCTGAGAGTTGAACAGTGATGGCCCTTGTGGAGAATGAATAGACAGGAAGTTACACACTGTCCAGTAGGGCTGCCACCGATCACATGTGTTGGAGCATTTGCTATGTGGTTAGTTCAAGGTGAGACAGGCTCTAACTGTAAACTATACATATGGTTTAGTATCAGGGAAAAAAGAATGCAAATACCTATTAATAAATTTATATTGATTATACTGCATGTTTAAACGATGTATTCCTTACATTGTGTTAAACATAATATTAAGATTCACCTATTCCATTTCTTTTCAACGTGACTGTTAAAAACTTAAATCATATATGTGGCTCACATTATAAGTCTGTTGGACTTCAACTCTATAGACTAACTTGGCTTATCTTTACCCAACTTTAAAAAAAATAAAAAATGAATGCATCTGAGGAGTTGAAAATAGACATGTTTCACTGAAAAATTCAGTCTTGACAGAGAGGTCCCAAAGGGCAAACAGAAAACAAAGGTTTGATTAAGGATCTTTACATTCACACTCATCCCATCTTTTTCTTCCTAACAAGCAGAAACAGTCTCTTAAACACTTTAAGGAAGGATTTTGCCAAAATGGTTTCCCTTATCCTGAAAAAAATCAGAAAGACTATCCAGATCTTGAGATAAGCTCAACTCATAGAATTTCTAGATGACATTTTCAGATCCAGAACATTCCAACAACTATCTGAATTTGATGGTGAAAAGACAATATAAAATGAAACATTAAAGATGAAAAATGCCACTTCTAGATCAAGGAATCACTGGAATAGCCTTATTTCCTATGAGGCCATCACCATTTAATCCTTGGACCATGTGGAAAGATGACAGAATAATAATTATCGACACACTTTAACCCTTTTGGGACAGTTTGGGGGAGGAGCTTTTCTCACACATCATAGAGAAGTACATCAAGGCACCTGCCTCATAATTACTTTGTAGAAAAGCTTTGGTTATAATTAATGACACTGGAAATCATTATAGTAGTGTATAGCTGTCAAATTTCCATCAGATACAGAAGTCTAAAACTCAAAAAGGCAATCAGTTACACACCAGCTTACATATATAACTGCATGCATACATAACAAGCCACAGAAAATCTGGCATAAAAATGTAGGATTAGACCAGTGAAACTACTGTACATGTTACTATAATGATGGATACATGTCATTACCAACTTAATATTCATAGAACATGCAACACGAAGAGGGAACCGTCATGTAGCCTACGGACTCTGGTTGATGATGGTGTGTCAATGTAGGTTCATCACCTGTAACAAATGTACCATCTGGTGGGGGATGTTGATAATGGGGGAGGCTACCTGACCTGCCTCTTGAGAAACCTATATGCAGGTCAGGAAGCAACAGTTAGAACTGGACATGGAACNTTTGAGAGAGAGGGAGAGGGTGGGAAGATTTGGGAGAATGGCACTGAAACATGGCACTATCATGTAGGAAACAAATCGTCAGTCTATATTCAATATAGGATACAGGATGCTTGGGACTGGTGCACGGGGATGATCCAGAGAGTTGATATGGGGTGGGAGGTGGGGGCGGAGGTTCAAGATTGGGAACTCATGTACACCTGAGATGGAAAAAAATAAAAAAAATTTAAAAAAAATAAAATAAAGTTATTCCAGGACTTGCCTGGAGGTCCAGTGGTTAGGACTCTGGGCTTCCACGGCAGGGGGAACATGTTTCATTCCTGGTGAGGGAAGTAAGATCCCACATGCTGCATGGCACAGCCAAAAAATTTAAATTACATTAAATTAAATTAAAAACAAAGTTATTACAAACAAAAGCAGAACACTCTTTGATATAGACCACAGCAGTATCTTGCTCCACCTCCTAGAGTAATGAAAATAAAACCAAAAATAAACAAATGAGACCTAATTAAACTGAAAAGGTTTTGCACAAAGGAAATCATAAACAAAACAGAAAGACAACCCACAGAATGGGAGAAAATATCTGCAAAGTGACCAAAAAGGGATTAATCTCCAAAATATACAAACAGCTCATGCAGTTCAATATCAAAAAACAACCCAGTTGAAAACTGGGCAGAAGATCTAGAGAGACATTTCTCCAAAGAAGACAGATAGCCAAGATGCACATGAAAAGATGCTCAACATTACTAATTATATTAGAGAAATGCAAATCAAAACTATGAGGTAGTGCATCACACAGGTTAGAATAGCCCTCATCAAAAAAATCTACAAATAATAAATGCTGGAGAGGGTATGGAGAAAAAGGAACTCTCCTACACTCCTGATGGGAATGTACATTGGTATAGCCACCATGGAGAACAGTATGGAAGTTCCTATAAAAACTAAAAATAGAGCTACTATATAACCATGCAATCCCATTCCTGGGCATATATCCAGAGAAAAACATGGTCTGAAAGGATACATACATCCCAACGTACATTGAAGCACTATTTACAACACCCAAGACCTGGAAGCAACCTAAATGACCATGGACAGAGGAATGGATGAAGATGTGGTACTTACATACAATGGAATATTACTCAGCCATTAAAAAGAACAAAATAATGCCATTTGCAGCAACGGAGAGCAATGGATGGACTTAGAGATTGTCATACTGAGTAAAGTTAGTCAGAGAGAGAAGGAAAAATATCATATGACATCCCTTATATGCAGAATCTAAAAAAGTATACAAATCAATTTCTTTACAGAATAGAAACAGATTCACAGACTTAGATAATGAACCTAAGGTTGCCAGTAGAGGAAGGATCAGGGGAAGAGATAGTTAGGGAGTTTGGGATTGACATGTACACGCTGCTATATTTAAAACGGATAACCAACAAGGTCTTCTGTATAGCACCGGGAACCCTGCTCAATGCCATGTGCCAGCCTGGATGGGAGAATGGATACATGTATATGTACAGCTGAGTCTCTTTGCTGTCCACCTGAAACTATAACAGTATTGTTAATTGGCTATACTCCAATTTAATATAAAAAGTTAAAAAAAATCCAGTGCAAAACTTCAAAGATAGCATCAAAATCATTCTTTATTTCTCTGTTAAGTGTACTTAAAATGGGTGAACTGTATACTTAAAATGGGTGAAATGTTTTGATATGTAAATTATACTTCAATAAAGAGAGCAATTAAATAATTTTTAAAATAATTATTGGGAAATTAGGACAAATTTTTTTTTTTGGCTGTGCTATGCAGCTTGCTGGATCTTAGTTCCCCAACCAGAAACTGAACCTGGGCCCTAGGCAGTGGAAGCAGAGTCCCACCCACTGAAACAACAGAAAATTCCCAAATTAGTACAATTTTAACCCTGTCTGGATATTTAATGATATCAAGGAATTATTAAAGTATAATAATGCTATCATGTGTATGTGTTTTATATCAGTTTTAGATAAATGTCTNGCAGCTTGCTGGATCTTAGTTCCCCAACCAGAAACTGAACCTGGGCCCTAGGCAGTGGAAGCAGAGTCCCACCCACTGAAACAACAGAAAATTCCCAAATTAGTACAATTTTAACCCTGTCTGGATATTTAATGATATCAAGGAATTATTAAAGTATAATAATGCTATCATGTGTATGTGTTTTATATCAGTTTTAGATAAATGTCTTGAAATATTTCAGGAAGATATGATTTGGAGAACTTGCTTCAATATAATTGAGGGGGAAAGAGTGGTAGGGATACAGATTTTTTAAAAAATAAGTCTCGAATTTTTAATTACTAAAGCTTGTTGATAGCCACATGGACAGTGATTATATTCTTATTTTTACTAAATTTTGTCTAAGTTTGTAATTAAAAAATTCTTTTTAAATTATGTATTTATGGCTGCGTCAGGTCTTAGTTGTGGCACACAGGATGCTTCATTGCAGCGAGGGCTTCTCTCTAACCGTGGTGTGTAGGCTTGCCAGGTGTGGTTCTCAGGCTCAGCAGTTTCGGCAGGTGTGCTTAGCTGCCCTATGGCATATGGGATCTTACTTCTCCAACCAAGAATCAAGCCCACAGCCTCTTCACTGGAAGCTGGATTCTTAACCATTGAACCACCAGGCAAGTCCCAACAAATTTTAAAAAATAAATAAACAGAATTTTTACAAACTCTTCTTGTGTGTGTAGTGTTTTTGTTATAGGTCCACAGCTACTTCAAAAAACAAAAAATCATCAGTTTCAGTTATCAGCCATTCTGCACCTGGCATACTGAAGATGCATAACACTTTGTAGTTAACACTTGTTTCTTATTGTGACACAGGGAGACAACAGCCATGTGAGCAGCCCTGAACAGGATTTAAAAGCCAGAGACATCACAACTTACGAGTGACCTTGTATCTGATGCTTCTTTTTATTAATTTACTTTCTATTGAAGTATAGTTGATTAACAGTGTTGTGCTGATTGCTGGTGCACAACAAAGTGATTTAGTTATACATACATATTTTTTCATATTTTTTTCAACTATGGCTTATTACAGGATTATTGATACTTCTGAGCTTATAGAGAATAAGCACCAGTTTTTCTGTCGAAATTCCTCTAAAAACAAGCCTAAAGAGCTTAGGACTAAGCAGATGGGCTGGAGTTTCAATGGCTCTGTGCTAAAATTAAGTAGCTAATTTGAGAGATAAAGCATGTTAAAATATCAATTCAGAACAACAAAAAATATTGCATTACATGGTTTATGTTCTACATATTAAAGCATCTGTTTTCTAGTATGGGTTCCTAGAGGAAAGGGACTTGTGTCTTGTTCAGTATGTAAGCTGGTCTTAATACATTGTAGGGGAGATGCTCAAGTTACTAAGGTTGTTGAAGTTATTAGGCCAGTTGAAAGCTGGGGAAAGAACTAATTAAAATGGCTTGTTTTAACCTAAAATATAATAAATTCTTTCTGTTCAAAAGTGGTCCTCACACCTGTTAGAATGGCTATTATCAAAAGGACAAGAAATAACAAGCATTGGAGAGGATGTGGAGAAAAGGGAACCCTTGGGTACTGTCAGTGGGAATGTAAATTGGCGCAGCCACTATGGAAAATAGTGCAGAGGTTCCTCAAAAAAATTAAAAATAGAAACTACCATGTGATCTCACAAATCCATGCTGGGTATTTATCCAAGAAAATGAAAACACTAGCACTCCCATGTTCTTTGCATTATTTACAATGGCCAAGATATGGAAACAAGCTAAGAGTTCATCAGTAGAACAGATAAAGAAAACACGATATATTGAAATAGATATCTATATGTTTATCTATATACAGAAATATTATTCAATCATAAAAAAGAATATCTTTCTATCTGTAACAACATGGATGGATCCTTGGGTTATTATGCTAAGTGAAATACGTCAGACAAATACTGTATGATCTCAACTTTAAATGGAAACTATAAAACCAAAACCAAGCTTACAGAGAATAGATTTGTATGCAACAAATTGGTGGGGGGTAGGGTGTCCACTAAACAGATAAGTGCAGTCAAAAGGTACAAACTTCAGGTTATAAACTAAGTAATTCATGGAGATGCAATGTGCAACAGGGCAACTATAGCTATTATTACTGTACTGGCGGCTCAATGGTAAAGAATATACCTGCCAATGTAGGAGACACAGGTTCAGTCCCTGGGTCAGGAAGATCCCCTGCAGAAGGAAATGGCAACCCTCTCCAGTATTCTTGTCTGGAAAATCCCACAGACAGAGAAGCCAGGTGGGCAGAGTGGGACACAACATAGTGACTAAACAATTGTGTATTTGAAAGCTGCTAGATCTTAAAAGTTCTCATCACAAGAGAATTCTGCATCAAAAAAAGAATTCTGCAGCTATGTATGGTGATAGATGTTAGCTAGACTTAGTATAATGATGATTTCACAATATATACAAATATCAAATCATTATGTTGTATACCTGAAACTAATGTATCAACTATCTTTTAATTTAAAAAAAAGAGCAGTTCCTTTGAGCCCCACACCTTCCACCAACAATAAAAACAGTATTTTCTATCATCTACAGAGGGATAGATCTTGAGCTATATAACAGCTCGATATAGGCAGAGGCCACCTTAATTTGTCATATGTACTTGGCTTGCATATAGTCTAACTACAGTACTGGTGGCTCAGTGGTAAAGAACCCACCTGCCAATGAATAAGATGCGGGTTCGATCCCTGGGTCAGGAAGATCTCCCAGAGAAGGCAATGGCAACCCACTCCAGTATTCTTGCCTGGGAAATCCCATGGACAGAGAAGCCTGGCGGGCTATACAGTCCATGAGGTCACAAAAGACTCGGATACAACTTAGTGGCTAAACAACAATACTCCACCTAACCACGTCTCCTACATGTGCCTGTGTATGCACACATTCTCACGCTCCAGAGGCTACTTAATCCTGTCACCACTTATTATCTTCAACTCCTCTCTTTCCCTCATTACCAAGTTTTATTAACTGCCTGTTTTAGGTCATCACCTGTCCACTTCTTTCCCATTGCCTGATCTTAATCAGAGCATCTCACTCAAATGAAATTTTATCACTGTGCCTGCCTCTGATTTCTCCTCCACCAAGCCAACCTAAACTACAAGTGTCATTTCCTTATTTAAAACTTTCTAATGGCTCACCATTGTCTTAAGAAAAAAAGAAACTCTTTAATTGTCTGATCTCCTCTCAGCCCTTGTTCATCATTCCCACTTACCATATACAATAAATTGTTTAAAGAATATCATGCTTTCCAGGTGTATGTGTGCACATGTTGTTTTTCCTGTCTCTAACACTCTCCTCTTCTCACACCAATCTGTACTCATCTTTCAGCTCTCAGCTTAAACATCATTTTGAGTATTCTCATAGCCCCTTCATTTGTCTTAGAAATACTATTAATCATATTTTATAATTTTCTACTTATCTAAATCTTTCATTAGACACAAAGCAATAGTCTAGTGTACTCAGAAGAGTGTTTGGCTCAATGATGGCATGCTGATCTTCAGTAAATTACGTTTTAAAAAAATGACAGCTAATAATGATTTAAACTAGCTTCACAACCCTCAATTCGGTTTCCTGTAATCTATAGGATTTTTGCTTAATTCTACTCCAACCTCAGCCCACATTTACTCACCTACAGGGATGTCCCATCACTTCATGGGAAATAGATGGGAAACAGTGGAAACAGTGTCAGACTTTATTTTGGGGGGCTCCAANCTTAAAGCTCAGCATCCAGAAAACCAGGATCATGGCATCTTGTCTCATCACTTCATGGCAAATAGATGGGGAAACAGTGGAAACAGCGGCTGACTTGATTTTGGGGGGCTCCAAAATCACTGCAGATGGTGACTGCAGCCATGAAATTAAAAGACACTTACTGCAGCCATGAAATTAAAAGAAAAGTTATGACTAACCTAGATAGCATTCTCAAAAGCAGAGACATTACTTTGCCGACTAAGGTCCATCTAGTCAAGGCTATGGTTTTTCCAGTGGTCATGTATGGATGTGAGAGTTGGACTGTGAAGAAGGCTGAGCACTGAAGAATTGATGCTTTTGAACTGTGGTGTTGGAGAAGACTCTTGAGAGTCCCTTGGACTGCAAGGAGATCCAACCAGTCCATTCTAAAGGAGATCAGCCCTGGGTGTTCTTTGGAAGGAATGATGCTAAAGCTGAAGCTCCAGTACTTTGGCCGCTTTATGCGAAGAGTTGACTCATTGGAAAAGACTCTGATGCTGGGAGGGATTGGGGGCAGGAGAAGAAGGGGACAACAGAGGATGAGATGGCTGGATGGCATCACTGACTCGATGGGCATGAGTCTGAATGAACTCCGGGAGTTGGTGATGGACAGGGAGGCCTGGAGTGCTGCGATTCATGGGGTCACAAAGAGTTGGACACGACTGAACAACTGAACTGAACTGATGGAGCTTCTCCATCTTCAGCTGCAAAGAATATAATTAATCTGATTTTGGTGTTGACCATCTGGTGATGTCTATGTGTAGAGTTGTCTCTTGTGTTGTTGGAAAAGGGTGTTTGCTATGACCAATGTATTCTCTTAGCAAAACTCTGTTAGCCTTGCCCCACTTCAATTTGTACTCCAAGGCCAAACTTGTCTGTTACTCCAGGTATCTCTTGACTTCTTACTTTTGCATTCTAGTCCCCTATGATGAAAAAGACATCTTTTTTTGGTATTAGTTCTAGAAGGCCTTATAGGTCATCACAGAACCAATCAGCATTAGCTTCTTTAGCATTAGTGGCCAGGGCATAGACTTGGATTACTGTGATACTGAATGGTTTGCCTTGGAAATAAACAGAAATCATTCTGTCTTCTTTGAGATTGTACGCAAATATTGCATTTCAGACTCTTCTGTTGACTATGATGGTGACTCCACTTCTTCTAAGGGAATGTTGCCAACAATAGTAGATATAACTGGATTAAATTCATCTGAATCAAATTCTCCCATTCCAGTTCATTTTAGTTCACTGATTCTTAAAATGTCATTCACTCTTGCCATCTCCTGTTTGACCACTTAAAATGTACCTTGATTCATGGAGCTAACATTCCAGTTTCCTATGCAATATTGTTTTTTACATCAGACTTTACTTCCAAAACCAGTCACATCCACGTCTGAGCATTATTTTCACTTTGGCTCAGTCATGTTATTCTTTCTGGAGCTACTTCTCCACTCTTCTCCAGGAGCATATTGGGCACCTACCAACCTGGGGAGGTCATCTCTCAGTATCATCTTTTTGCCTTTCATACTGTTCATGGGGTTCTCTCAAGGCAAGAATACTGAAGTGGTTTGCCATTCCCTTCTCCAATGGACCACATTTTGTCAGAACTCTCCACCATGACTCATCTGTCTTGGATGGCTCTACAGGACATGGCTCATAGTTTCACTGCGTTAGACAAGGCTATGATCCATGTGATCAGTTTGGTTAGTTTCCTGTGATTGTGGTTTTCATTCTGTCCATCCTCTAATGGATGAGGATAAGAGGTTTGTGGAAGCTTCCTGATTGGAGGGACTGGCTGTGGGGGAATCTGGGTCTTGCTCTGATGGGTGGGGCCATGCTCAATAAATCTTTAATCCAATTTTCTGTTGATGGATGGGGCTGTGTCTCCTCCCTGTAGTTTGGCCTAATGGTGACCTCTTTCAAAAAGACTTATGCCAGCACTCCGAAGATTCCAGGACTGTTGTATTCAGTGCTCCTGACCCTGTGGCAGGCCACTGTTGGCCTGCACCTCTGCTGGAGACTCCTGGACACTCACAGGCAAGTCTGGCTCAGTCTCTTGTGGGGTCACTGCTGCTTTCTCCTGGGTCCTAGTGCACACAAGATTTTGTTTGTGCCCTCCAAGAGTCTGTTTCCCCAGTTCTATTGAAGTTCTGTAATCAAATGCCACTTGCCTTCAAAGTCAGATTCCCTGGGTATTTTCAGTTCCTTTACCTGATCCCCAGGTTGGGAAATCTGTTGTGGGCCCTAGAATTTCCACAACAGTGTGAGAACTTCTTTGGTATGATTGTTCTCCAGTTTGTGGGTCCTCTGCTCCGTGGCTCTATGGTGGAGCTAATGCCGACCTCCTTCGAGAGGGCTTATGCCACAGGCATTGCCTCCAGATCTGCTGCACCCAGAGCCCCTGTCCTCACAGCAGGCCACTGCTGACCTGTGTCTGCTGACCTGTGCCTCCACAGGAGACATTCAAACTCTCAAAGCCAGGTCTGACTCAGTCTCTTGTGGAGTCCCTGGGTCCTGGCGTGCACAAGGTTTTGTTTGAACCCTCTGATCAAGCACTCTTCTCCTGCGAGAACTCCAAATTTGCAACTAGTTGCTGAGCAACCATCGACAGGAGAATGTCGGGTCCCACCAAAAAAAGATACCCCATGTCTAGGGGCAAAGGAGAAGCCCCAACAAGACAGTAGGAGGGGCGAAATGGCTTTTAGAATCAAACCCCATTGACATCATAAGCATTTGTAATAAATGTGAAGCATCAATCCCTCCCAAAAGGAAATTTAACTGTAGATGACATCTCCAGCTTATTTTTCTGAAACTTTTTCACCAAAAGGAAAATTGAAGACATCTTATAACGAGTTTCAATTTTTTTTTTTTCACTTTACAGCTTGAACTATCTGGATATAATGTGGCAAAGTAGCTTACTTTACAAATTATTTGAATGAGGGATTCAATTCTTTGTTTCCTCATGTAGAAACTTCTCTGAAATATTTATTTTTAAATTCGTCAGAAACATCAATATCATAAGGAAGCGATTAAAAAAAAACAGGCCCTCTATCAATCAACCAACATTAAGTGTATACTTACGCACCTACTATATGTCCTACTAGGTATTAAAGAGATACAATAAGATGCACTTAGTTTTTACTCATAGTTCATTTCTTCTTTGTTAAAATCATGATTGGGATTTTTAAAAATAAATCTTTAAACACAAAATGATTTATTAGTCATAAAATGATAAAAATCTTAGAGTGGAAATGGACCTTAAATAACACGTAGTCCACATATTTTCAACAAGGGAAAGTTACCTAATTATTTTCACAGATGACTCTGCCATACTTTCATAAATGGCATTTTTTAATTATATAATCAATTATAAGTGACCTGTGAAAATAGCTCACAAATGTGTTTCTATTCAGAATAAGGTAGACAGTCCTCAGATCCTATATTTTAAAATTTGCACATAAACTCATTAGCCAGGAAGTGCAGATTGAATTACTCAGGCTGGATTTTCTTGGCAGCCAAGCTAGCCCTTTCCAAGCAGTGTTCTGCCAAAATCTCTAACTCCCATCCCACCTGGTGCAGCTGCTCAGAAAGCTACACTATCTCTCTATCAGTTGACTAAACAAGAAACAGACTAAAATCAGTTTTTTCAATCAGGTAATTAACTTGGAACATGGAAGAGAGATGTGACTGCATATTTAATTATTATTATAAATTAAGCTAAAGTATAAGTGTGATATGGGCTTCCCTGGTAGCTCAGTGATAAAGAATCCACCTGCCAATGCAAGAGATGCGAGTTCGATCCCTGTGTCAGGAAGATCCCCTGGAGAAGGCAGTGGCAGCCCACTCCAGTATTCTTACCTGGTAAACCCCATGGACGGGGGGCCTGATGGGCTAAGAGTCAAACATGACTTAATGACTAAACAACAACAGTGTGACATTTATAGAAAGCAGTAGAAATAAATGACAAAGAATATATACTCCTGGGCATTGCTTCATGTGATAATAATTTCTTTTACCTATAGGCAGTTTTGCCATAAACACCTCAGTGCTTGGGAAGTTATTTTTTTAAAAAAAAGAACTAATGCAACTATTTTGTTTCAATTTTACTAAATTCAGCATAAAAAAGAAAGAGAAAATTTTGAAAATGGTAGACTTTTCTTTCAATTAGTTGGTGCTAAATGATTGAATTCATTGAACTTTTCAATTAGTTGTTTGGGTAGCGTTTAGGCATATGCTAGTTTCACGTGGAATGAGTGATACATATTAAAGATTATAATTAATCATTGCAAGCTGGGATCAAGGCATTTTTTTGCTCATAACTTTGTTTCTGCCTTCCAGAAAGAACAGGTAGAGATTAAAGTAGAGTGAACAACGATGATAACATTGTGTGAAGAGAAGCAGACTGACAATCTCGGGTGAATTTGATGGCTGAAAATAGCCAACACGAAGGTCATACTAGATAATCCTTGTATAAGTATGCCTAATTTTGTAGGGATACAATGCTATCATATTTCTATGTATATTCACATGATGACTACAGACATTGAGATAATTAAATGACTGAAGGTATTTTAGAATTAATGCACCTCCAAAGATGATCAAAAGCTAAAAATGGGAAAATCAAGTGGCAGAATCGTAATTTCACTTATCAGAAAGATTCATAGATAGAATATATGTTATCCTTAAGATCAGAAAATTGAGGAACTTCCCTGATGGCCTAGTGGCTAAGACACTGCTTTTCCAATGCTGGGGGCCTGAGTTCCATCCCTGGTTGGGGAACTTCGGCCCTTATGCCATAACTAAGACTCAGAGCAGCCAAATAAATAAATAAAACAATTTTTAAAAGAAGAATGCTTTTTAAAAAAAAAAAAAAAGGTCAGGTCATAAAATTACAACTCCAGATTGTAAATAATTCAATATATTATAGATACATATATGTAAACAAGAATGTAGATTAGAAAGATGCAAATAGAAATCTGTATCAATCAAATACAAATTGCAGCAAAGGAAATTTGGTAAAAGCTTGCCTTTTACCAAATCCATCCTCAGGGTCATGTGCTCTTTTAAAATTTTACTAAGTAAGTAAGTGAAGTTGCTCAGTCATGTCCGACTCTTTGCGACCCCGTGGACTGTAGCCTACCAGGCTCCTCGGTCCATGGGATTTTCCAGGCAATAGTACTGGAGTGGACTGCCATTTCCTTCTCCAATTTTACTAGAGATCATTTTAGGAGGATTATGCTGACCCTTTGAGAAGTATCTTTTATGCTAGCTTCACAAATACTCTATATGCTAGCATAAGAATTTAATAGTGATCAGTAATGGTAATACCATTGCTTTCAAACTATCATCTTTACTGTGACATCCTTCATTTGCCTTATCACAATTTGTTCATTCATTTCCAGGTGGAGCACATTTTATGTCTCCATGAATGCATCTGTAGTTTCTAAATTTTTATACTATGAACTTTTAAGAATATATTTTAAAATATTTGTTTATTTTTTTAATTTATTTTTTAATTGAAGGATAATTGCTTTACAGAATTTTATTGTTTCCTGCCAAACTTCACCATGAATCAGCCAGATTTTCTTTGCTTCTATTGAAAAATGTTTAACAGATGAAAAAGAATAAATCTACAAATGGATTTCAATTATGCTACTTCTTATTTTCAATAGCAAGCTTTTTCTAAAGAAAAGGATAAATACAGAATATCAATTGGGTTAGCTAGGCAACATAATTTGTCTCCTGTGCTTTGAAAGGAAGTTACAACTTCGGAACAAAGTTGTCTGGTCACATGTTAGATTTATAGGAAGTTCAGCAAGGAAGGTATTATTTCCAAACATCANAATGTACCTTGATTCATGGAGCTAACATTCCAGTTTCCTATGCAATATTGTTTTTTACATCAGACTTTACTTCCAAAACCAGTCACATCCACGTCTGAGCATTATTTTCACTTTGGCTCAGTCATGTTATTCTTTCTGGAGCTACTTCTCCACTCTTCTCCAGGAGCATATTGGGCACCTACCAACCTGGGGAGGTCATCTCTCAGTATCATCTTTTTGCCTTTCATACTGTTCATGGGGTTCTCTCAAGGCAAGAATACTGAAGTGGTTTGCCATTCCCTTCTCCAATGGACCACATTTTGTCAGAACTCTCCACCATGACTCATCTGTCTTGGATGGCTCTACAGGACATGGCTCATAGTTTCACTGCGTTAGACAAGGCTATGATCCATGTGATCAGTTTGGTTAGTTTCCTGTGATTGTGGTTTTCATTCTGTCCATCCTCTAATGGATGAGGATAAGAGGTTTGTGGAAGCTTCCTGATTGGAGGGACTGGCTGTGGGGGAATCTGGGTCTTGCTCTGATGGGTGGGGCCATGCTCAATAAATCTTTAATCCAATTTTCTGTTGATGGATGGGGCTGTGTCTCCTCCCTGTAGTTTGGCCTAATGGTGACCTCTTTCAAAAAGACTTATGCCAGCACTCCGAAGATTCCAGGACTGTTGTATTCAGTGCTCCTGACCCTGTGGCAGGCCACTGTTGGCCTGCACCTCTGCTGGAGACTCCTGGACACTCACAGGCAAGTCTAGCTCAGTCTCTTGTGGGGTCACTGCTGCTTTCTCCTGGGTCCTAGTGCACACAAGATTTTGTTTGTGCCCTCCAAGAGTCTGTTTCCCCAGTTCTATTGAAGTTCTATAATCAAATCCCACTTGCCTTCAAAGTCAGATTCCCTGGGTATTTTCAGTTCCTTTACCTGACCCCCAGGTTGGGAAATCTGTGTGGGCCCTAGAATTTCCACAACAGTGTGAGAACTTCTTTGGTATGATTGTTCTCCAGTTTGTGGGTCCTCTGCTCCGTGGCTCTATGGTGGAGCTAATGCCGACCTCCTTCGAGAGGGCTTATGCCACAGGCATTGCCTCCAGATCTGCTGCACCCAGAGCCCCTGTCCTCACAGCAGGCCACTGCTGACCTGTGTCTGCTGACCTGTGCCTCCACAGGAGACATTCAAACTCTCAAAGCCAGGTCTGACTCAGTCTCTTGTGGAGTCCCTGGGTCCTGGCGTGCACAAGGTTTTGTTTGAACCCTCTGATCAAGCACTCTTCTCCTGCGAGAACTCCAAATTTGCAACTAGTTGCTGAGCAACCATCGACAGGAGAATGTCGGGTCCCACCAAAAAAAGATACCCCATGTCTAGGGGCAAAGGAGAAGCCCCAACAAGACAGTAGGAGGGGCGAAATGGCTTTTAGAATCAAACCCCATTGACATCATAAGCATTTGTAATAAATGTGAAGCATCAATCCCTCCCAAAAGGAAATTTAACTGTAGATGACATCTCCAGCTTATTTTTCTGAAACTTTTTCACCAAAAGGAAAATTGAAGACATCTTATAACGAGTTTCAATTTTTTTTTTTTCACTTTACAGCTTGAACTATCTGGATATAATGTGGCAAAGTAGCTTACTTTACAAATTATTTGAATGAGGGATTCAATTCTTTGTTTCCTCATGTAGAAACTTCTCTGAAATATTTATTTTTAAATTCATCAGAAACATCAATATCATAAGGAAGCGATTAAAAAAAAACAGGCCCTCTATCAATCAACCAACATTAAGTGTATACTTACGCACCTACTATATGTCCTACTAGGTATTAAAGAGATACAATAAGATGCACTTAGTTTTTACTCATAGTTCATTTCTTCTTTGTTAAAATCATGATTGGGATTTTTAAAAATAAATCTTTAAACACAAAATGATTTATTAGTCATAAAATGATAAAAATCTTAGAGTGGAAATGGACCTTAAATAACACGTAGTCCACATATTTTCAACAAGGGAAAGTTACCTAATTATTTTCACAGATGACTCTGCCATACTTTCATAAATGGCATTTTTTAATTATATAATCAATTATAAGTGACCTGTGAAAATAGCTCACAAATGTGTTTCTATTCAGAATAAGGTAGACAGTCCTCAGATCCTATATTTTAAAATTTGCACATAAACTCATTAGCCAGGAAGTGCAGATTGAATTACTCAGGCTGGATTTTCTTGGCAGCCAAGCTAGCCCTTTCCAAGCAGTGTTCTGCCAAAATCTCTAACTCCCATCCCACCTGGTGCAGCTGCTCAGAAAGCTACACTATCTCTCTATCAGTTGACTAAACAAGAAACAGACTAAAATCAGTTTTTTCAATCAGGTAATTAACTTGGAACATGGAAGAGAGATGTGACTGCATATTTAATTATTATTATAAATTAAGCTAAAGTATAAGTGTGATATGGGCTTCCCTGGTAGCTCAGTGATAAAGAATCCACCTGCCAATGCAAGAGATGCGAGTTCGATCCCTGTGTCAGGAAGATCCCCTGGAGAAGGCAGTGGCAGCCCACTCCAGTATTCTTACCTGGTAAACCCCATGGACGGGGGGCCTGATGGGCTAAGAGTCAAACATGACTTAATGACTAAACAACAACAGTGTGACATTTATAGAAAGCAGTAGAAATAAATGACAAAGAATATATACTCCTGGGCATTGCTTCATGTGATAATAATTTCTTTTACCTATAGGCAGTTTTGCCATAAACACCTCAGTGCTTGGGAAGTTATTTTTTTAAAAAAAAGAACTAATGCAACTATTTTGTTTCAATTTTACTAAATTCAGCATAAAAAAGAAAGAGAAAATTTTGAAAATGGTAGACTTTTCTTTCAGTTAGTTGGTGCTAAATGATTGAATTCATTGAACTTTTCAATTAGTTGTTTGGGTAGCGTTTAGGCATATGCTAGTTTCACGTGGAATGAGTGATACATATTAAAGATTATAATTAATCATTGCAAGCTGGGATCAAGGCATTTTTTTGCTCATAACTTTGTTTCTGCCTTCCAGAAAGAACAGGTAGAGATTAAAGTAGAGTGAACAACGATGATAACATTGTGTGAAGAGAAGCAGACTGACAATCTCGGGTGAATTTGATGGCTGAAAATAGCCAACACGAAGGTCATACTAGATAATCCTTGTATAAGTATGCCTAATTTTGTAGGGATACAATGCTATCATATTTCTATGTATATTCACATGATGACTACAGACATTGAGATAATTAAATGACTGAAGGTATTTTAGAATTAATGCACCTCCAAAGATGATCAAAAGCTAAAAATGGGAAAATCAAGTGGCAGAATCGTAATTTCACTTATCAGAAAGATTCATAGATAGAATATATGTTATCCTTAAGATCAGAAAATTGAGGAACTTCCCTGATGGCCTAGTGGCTAAGACACTGCTTTTCCAATGCTGGGGGCCTGAGTTCCATCCCTGGTTGGGGAACTTCGGCCCTTATGCCATAACTAAGACTCAGAGCAGCCAAATAAATAAATAAAACAATTTTTAAAAGAAGAATGCTTTTTAAAAAAAAAAAAAAAGGTCAGGTCATAAAATTACAACTCCAGATTGTAAATAATTCAATATATTATAGATACATATATGTAAACAAGAATGTAGATTAGAAAGATGCAAATAGAAATCTGTATCAATCAAATACAAATTGCAGCAAAGGAAATTTGGTAAAAGCTTGCCTTTTACCAAATCCATCCTCAGGGTCATGTGCTCTTTTAAAATTTTACTAAGTAAGTAAGTGAAGTTGCTCAGTCATGTCCGACTCTTTGCGACCCCGTGGACTGTAGCCTACCAGGCTCCTCGGTCCATGGGATTTTCCAGGCAATAGTACTGGAGTGGACTGCCATTTCCTTCTCCAATTTTACTAGAGATCATTTTAGGAGGATTATGCTGACCCTTTGAGAAGTATCTTTTATGCTAGCTTCACAAATACTCTATATGCTAGCATAAGAATTTAATAGTGATCAGTAATGGTAATACCATTGCTTTCAAACTATCATCTTTACTGTGACATCCTTCATTTGCCTTATCACAATTTGTTCATTCATTTCCAGGTGGAGCACATTTTATGTCTCCATGAATGCATCTGTAGTTTCTAAATTTTTATACTATGAACTTTTAAGAATATATTTTAAAATATTTGTTTATTTTTTTAATTTATTTTTTAATTGAAGGATAATTGCTTTACAGAATTTTATTGTTTCCTGCCAAACTTCACCATGAATCAGCCAGATTTTCTTTGCTTCTATTGAAAAATGTTTAACAGATGAAAAAGAATAAATCTACAAATGGATTTCAATTATGCTACTTCTTATTTTCAATAGCAAGCTTTTTCTAAAGAAAAGGATAAATACAGAATATCAATTGGGTTAGCTAGGCAACATAATTTGTCTCCTGTGCTTTGAAAGGAAGTTACAACTTCGGAACAAAGTTGTCTGGTCACATGTTAGATTTATAGGAAGTTCAGCAAGGAAGGTATTATTTCCAAACATCATCACCTATATGTCAGAACAGTCTAATACTGTATATCTTTTTAGCCACATCTTAGAAAGTTAGGACATCTGTGTTTGCTCTGGGGCCCCATGATGATCAGCATCACCAGAGCTGCAGAGAGTGACCATTTTTCAGAGTGATAGATATATATAATCCACACAGAAGTGAGGGGTTTCTAGCTCTTCTGCACTTCTAACCCTTCACTTCATGGCTTGACAACATATGGGCGACTCTTCTCTTTCCGCACGTAACTGCCACCCACTTAAGTCTTCTCCATGTGGTGAGTCACAGCCAATAGGACAGCCCAGAGCACCCATCTTCTCCAGAACTGCTGGCTCCATCCACCCTCTAAAAGGAGAGCCCTTCCTCCTGACTGTTGGCTAGTCCTTCTCCCCACCCAACTACAAGTCTCTCTCCTCCTTACCTCCAGCTACTTGAATGCTCTTTTCTTCTTGTCTTCAACTCTTTCCTTCCTGATATAGTTTGAAAGGCAAAAGAACCCGGAAATTGCCCTTGCCATGAAACTTTTCCTTTGGCTAAACTTCAGAAATGAGATGAGCAAAATGAGGACTCTTCAAGAATCTGTTCACTTAGCTGACCTCCATCTTTAATCAAAGGGTCACCCCCTTTTGCCTCTGGCCACACTCTTCCAAGCCAGAAGGCAGGGGACTTGGAAAAAAAAAAATCCACATTTAACCTCTAATTAAAGTCATTTCTTGGAGCCAGCTAGCTTCAACCCTGAAGAGCACTGTGTGAATTAAAATGATTCACTCAGTAGTAAGTCACACAGAGAAGGATAAATATTGTATGACATCCCTTATATGCAGGATCAAAGAAGAAATTATACAAATGAACTTATTTACAAAACAGAAACAGACTCACAGACACAGAAAACAATCTTATAGTTTCCAGTGGGGAAGAACGCGGGGCAGAGATAACGAGTTTGGAACTGACACCTACATTCTGTTGTATTTAAAAAGGATAACCAACAAGGACCTACTGTACAGCCCAGGGAGCTCTGCTTAATGTTATGTGGCAGCCTGGATGGGAAGGGAGTTTGGGGGAGAATCGATACATGTATGAGTCCCTTTGCTGTTCACCTGTTCACTATCACATTGTTAATCGGCTATACTCCAGTACAAAATAAGAAGTTTAAAAAATAGCTCACTCAGTAAAGGAGCTCTCTAGAGGTTTTAGGAAAGTAACTTATTTTTTCTCTAATTGTTCTCTAACCTAATAGTTCACAGTTACACCAAGGATATGAGAAAAGCAACTATGTTGGAAAAGATCTCTTCTATAAATATTAAATTATATTTATGTATTATTTACTATTATATTTATATAATGTTATATAAATAACTCATATACTTTGAATACTAGATGTATGGTAGTTTGTACTAACAGTAAGTCCCACTCCCCCAGACAGATGTGAAATATAGAAATATCTGAAATCCTAACCAACGAGGAGCTACTGCCTAGCACGAGGAACTCTGCTCAGTGTTATGTGGCAGCCTGGATGGGAGGGGAGTTTGAGGGAGAATGGATACATGTGCATGTATAGCTGAGTCCATTCACTGTTCACCTGAAACTATCACAACATTGTTAATCTGCTATATACCAAAACAAAATAACAAGTTTTTTTTTTTTAATGAAATGCCTGAAATCCTTATTCTACTAACACAAGCTCAGGATACAAGTTTTCCTGATGCTACATAAGAGTATTTTAACTTATTAAAATTTTCTTAGGTTAGTCTTTTGCAGCCCTTGGCGCTCCTGTCTCTGTGGATACATATGCTGATACAAGCACAGATGAAGCATACTTCAGAACACAGCTTATCAAATCACATCAACTGATAGGTGGGTCTGTTATCTGATGAATTTACATGAGAACATTATTGCTCAACACCCAAAATCACTGCAGATGGTGACTGCAGCCATGAAATTAAAAGACGCTTACTCCTTGGAAGAAAAGTTATGACCAACCTAAATAGCATATTCAAAAGCAGAGACATTACTTTGCAGACTAAGGTCCGTCTAGTCAAGGCTATGGTTTTTCCTGTGGTCATGTATGGATGTGAGTTGGACTGTGAAGAAGGCTGAGTGCCGAAGAATTGATGCTTTTGAACTGTGGTGTTGGAGAAGACTCTTGAGAGTCCCTTGGACCAAGGAGATCCAACCAGTCCATTCTGAAGGAGATCAGCCCTGGGTGTTCTTTGGAAGGAATGATGCTAAAGCTGAAACTCCAGTACTTTGGCCACCGCGTGCAAAGAGTTGACTCATTGGAAAAGACTCTGATGCTGGGAGGGATTGGGGGCAGGAGGAGAAGGGGACAACAGAGGATGAGATGGCTGGATGGCATCACTGACTCGATGGACGTGAGTCTGAGTGAACTCCGGGAGATGGTGATGGACAGGGAGGCCTGGCGTGCTGCAATTCATGGGGTTGCAAAGAATTGGACACGACTGAGTGACTGAACTGAGTATGCTTGAATCTTCCTTCAGTCAGGTTTGGCTTTCATCAGATTGAATCTTAACAGAAGACATCTAGCAGCTCTCAACACTTGTTGCTCCTGAAAGGCTGTTAGAATTAAGTAATTCTGGTGGCTCAGATGTTAAAAGCGTCTGCCTGGAATGGGGGAGACCTGGGTTCGATCCCTGGGTTGGGAAGATCCCCTGGAGAAGGAAATGGCAACCCACTCCAGTACTCTTGCCTGGAGAATCCCATGAAGGGAGGAGCCTGGTAGGCTACTATTCCATGGGGTCACAAAGAGTGGGACAGGACTGAGTGACTTCACTTTCATTTTCATTGAGGTTTAACTGAAGGGGTCTTCTGAGGATCATCCACAATATCCATTGGCTGTCTGCTGTCCTGGAGGAAGGGCTTTATCTTAGATGTNCTATTCCATGGGGTCACAAAGAGTGGGACAGGACTGAGTGACTTCACTTTCATTTTCATTGAGGTTTAACTGAAGGGGTCTTCTGAGGATCATCCACAATATCCATTGGCTGTCTGCTGTCCTGGAGGAAGGGCTTTATCTTAGATGTGTTCTGGTTTCAGAAGGCTCAGGAAGTAGGAGCCTTCTACCAGGTAATCAGTTCTTTGTGTACCGCCTGCTGCCCTGGGTAGAAGGCCCTGGCTACACACTAGAGAAACACCTAGGAGTGGATCTAACCCCAAAGGTAGGGTTCCATTTAATAGTCTTAGCTTTTCTTCCAAGCTATGACCAACCTAGACAGCATATTAAAAAGCAGAGACATCACTTTGCCAACAAACGTCTGTAGAGTCAAATCTATGATTTTTCCAGCAGTCACATATGGATGTGAGAGTTGGCCCATAAAGAAGGCTGGGTGCTGAAGAACTGATGTTTTCAAACTGTGGAGATGGAGCAGGCTTTTGGGAGTCCCGTGAACTGCAAGAGGATGCAGTAATGCTCTCACCAACTCGATGTCATCACCGACCCAATGGACATGAATTTGAGCAAGCAGGAGTCGGTGATGGAGAGGGAAGCCTGGCATCCTGCAGTCCATGGGGTCACAAAGTCAGACACAACTGAGCGACTGAAGTGAACTGGACTGCAAGGAGGTCAATCCTAAAGGAAAGCAATCCTGAATATTCATTGAAAGGACTGATGCTGAAGCTCCAATACTTTGGCCACCTGATTCAAAGAGCCAATTCATTGGGAAAGACCCTGATGCTGGGAAAGATTGAGAGCAGGAGGAGAAGAGGGTGACAGAGAATGAGATGGTTGGATGGCATTATCAACTAAATGAACATGAGTTTAAGCAAGCCCCAGGAGATAGCGAAGGACAGGGAAGCCTGATGTGCTGCAGTCAATTGGGACACAAAGAGTCAGACGTGACTGAGCAACTGAACAACAACATTTAAGAGTTCTACTTCCTGGGTTCAGGGTGTGTCAGGACTCTTATTCTGTTTTGGTCCATAAACATGGGTGCTGACAATTACATAGCAAAGTAATGACACCGGCAATATTCTCCTAGCTGGTCAGAATTCTAGAGGGCTTCCCAGGTGGCGCTAGTGGTAAAGAACCCACTTGCCAATGCAGAAGAAGATTTTAAGGGAGGCAGATTCGATCCCTGGGTAGGGAAGATCCCCTGGAGGAGTGCGTGGCAACCGACTCCAGTATTCTTGCCCACAGAACCTCATGGACAGAGGAGACTGCATTATAGTCCATGGGGTCGCAAAGGGTCAGTCATGATTGAAGTGACTTCTCACCATGCACACAGAATTCTAGAAGCTCAGGAATGGAAAGAACTCCAGATATTGTCTAGACTGATGCTCTCATGTCCAGGTGAAAAACCTACATACAAAGACACAGGCTAACTCTGGTTCACACAGTAAATGAAGGAAATCTCCCTCTGAAATCTGTATTAAAAGAGTGAAATTTTACAAGGTAAGTGATATAGAAAATGCCCTTCCCCTTTATAGCCCTATTAGAGAAATGTGTTTTGTAATTATGGTGAAAATCAGAAAATTTTACCATTGAAAAAAAAAAAAAACTAGAGTAGATGACCCTGCAATGAACTTTCATTGCTCCCCTCACTTTTCTCTTACAGAAAACTATTGTTAAAATTTTTATTATGAAAAATTTTTAATATGTACAAAATGAGATAAATTAATAAAATGAACCCCAGATGAACGTCCAGTGTCATCACTTATCAGCTCATGATTCAATCTTGTTGAATTTAAGTTCCTCTTTCGCCTCACTCTTTTTGAGGTTGATATCAGACATTATGCTATTTCATCTGTAAACATTTCAGTATGTCCCTCCAAAAGATAACCACAATACCATTATCACTCATAAAAACTTAACTACAGTTCCTTATATAGATCATAAACATTGCATAAATTATTCTTTGCTTTAGAACTATTCCATGCTACTACAATTTAATAAATATAGTTACATTGATTTATTCATTAAACAAATACTTGCTGAACATTTATATAAACATCCACGAATATTTTGTTTGTAGGAAGGGTTTGGGGGGAGGCCCAGATTCTTACTTTTTCAGAGGCAGTAAAGACAGAGAAAGAATTGTGGAACCAGAGTTGGGTCTATAGTTGGCTCTTTTTCCTCCCTGAATGTGCTCATTTCTTTATCTCTCGAAGGCTCAGTTCTATTATCTGTAAAATGGGGATACTATTGACTATTTAAAAGAGTTACTGGGAGGGCTAAATGAGTGTAGATGCATAAAGTTACAGGTTCCGGGGCAAGGCAGCACTCAAAAACAGCTGTGTCATAAGCCACAGGGATATATTGTCCCACACAGAGAGCATAGCCATTATTTTATGACTATAAGTGGAGTATGACCTTTAAAAACTATGAGTCACTATATCTTATACTGTAACTTAGGTACTACTGTACATCAACTATATTTAAATTTTTTAAAACAGCTGTTTATATCTCATATTTGTTTAGTAATGTATATGTTCTGAGTTACTACTATTTGTTTGACCAAACAGATATATCGCCTTCAATTAACTAATGGTATATACAAACTTAGTTTAAGACTCATTTTACTCTAAGACATACAAACAATGCTTTTAAAAAAATACAGACATAGAAAACAAACTTATCAGTTATCAAAGGGGAAGTTCAGTTCAGTCGCTCAGTCGTGTCTGACTCTTTGTGACCCCATGAACCGCAGCACGCCAGGCCTCCCTGTCCATCACCAGCTTCCAGAGTTTACCCAGACTCATGTCCATCGAGTCAGTGATGCCATCAAACCATCTCATCCTCTGCCCTCCCCTTCTCTTCCTGCCCTCAATCTTTCCCAGCATCAGGGTCTTTTCAAATGAGTCAGCTCTTCTCATTAGGTGGCCAAAGTATTAGTTTCATTTTCAACATCAGTCCTTCCAATGAACACTCAGGACTGATCGCCTTTAGGATGGACTGGCTAGATCTCCTTGCAGTCCAAGGGACTCTCAAGAGTCTTCTCCAACACCACAGTTCAAAGGGGAAAGGGGGGATTAATTAGGAACTTGGGATTAACAGATACACACTAATGTATATAAAATAGATAAACAAAAAGGACCTCCTGTATAGCACAGAGGATAACATTCAATATCTTGTAATAACCAACAATGAAAGAGAATATGAAAAAGAAATATATATATATATATATATGAATCACTTTGCCGTACACCTGAAACAAACACAGCATTGTCAATGAAATATCCATCAATTTTTTAAGAGCTCTGTTTCTCACTTATAAAAACTGAAAGCTGATATATTGATGGCTGGTGATTTCTAAGAACTATCAGAGATATGTGAATTCTTGTCAGTTCACCAAATTATCAGTTCAGTTCAGTTCAGTAGCCCAGTCGTGTCCAACTCTGGACAACCCCACGGCCTGCAACATGCCAGGCTTCCCTGTCCATCACCAACTCCCAGAACTTCTTCAAACTCATGTCCATCAAGTCAGTGATACCATCCAACCATCTCATCCTCTGTCGTCCCCTTCTCCTCCTGTCTTCAATCTCTCCCAGAATCAGGGTCTTTTCCAAGAAGTCAGTTCTTCACATCAGGTGGCCAAAGTATTAGAGCTTCAGCATCAGTCCTTCCAATGAATACTCAGGACTGATTCCCTTTAGGATTGACTGGTTTGATTTCCTTGCAGTTCAAGGGACTCTCAAGCATCTTCTCCCACACCACAGTTCAAAAGCATCAAGTCTTTGACGCACAGCCTTCCTTATGGTCCAACTCTCACATCACATCAACAAATAATACTTGCTGAATTAATGAGTGAATAAATAAACGAGGAAACCTGGACTTTCTCCTTGCTTTCTTCAATATCTTTAAGAAACAGAAAGATGCTTACCCACCTGGAATACCTAACTGTAAGAATACCAAAAAGATTAGACAACTCTTCCTTCTCAGCACTTGACTAAGCACCTTCCCCACATAGGCTCCTGTTATTAAGGGGGAAGCTTCCATCTGAGGGAAGTCTGGAGGGTAAGCGATTAAACACTAGAACATTGCCCAACTGGCTGCTGCGTTTGACACAGAAGAATTTCTGGTTCATCATTCAGCATTCAGTTAGCACTAATTCTTAATAAACCCTCTGACATTTACTGTTTGGTCTTTTTATTAGACTTTTCTCACTACACCCTTCTGAGGTAAGGCACTGTGATTATCCTCGCTTTACAGGTGAAGCAACTGAGGCACAGAAAAGTTGACATAATTTGTTTAGGGTTAGGTGAGTCATGAGGAAGAAGGGCCTAGAACCCGAGAGTCTCAGCAGACCCTGCTAAGCTAAGCACCAAGACACACAGCTGTGACCATCTCTGTGCAGACCTCTCCTCCCAGCTTTGAGGTCTTGAATCATATTCATCTTTGCAAAACTACTGCTGATATACCAGACACACTTAATCAACATGAGTGAAGTGTTGGTTCAACAACTGAGATTTAGTGCCAATTTGCTTGAGCTTCCCCAATGGCTCAGCAGATAAAGAATCTGCCTGTAATACAGAGACACAGATGAATCTGGTTTGATCCCTGGAGCTGGGAAGATCACCTGGAGAGGGAGATGGCAGCCCACTTCAGTATGCTTGCCTGAAAAATCCCAACAGAGGAGCCTGATGGGCTGCAATCCATGGGGTCAAAAAGGGTCAGAGCCAATTTACCTGCAAAGCACTGATTCTGCCCCAGGGTCATGCAAGGCGAGATGATCTGCTGGTTATCCTATAAAGAGTCCAGACACAAACCTCTCAACCCATCTCTCTCCACCCCTCACACACTGAAGGTGAGTATCTGAGGCACAAGGAATGAGGCACTAGATAGAAAAGACAACGATGATGGAGACTTGGAGAATTAAAGAGCTACAAGGGGGTATAGCCATCTATACCCCCATAGCCACCTTGCTTGGTGGCTCAGACGGTAAAGGATCTGCCTGCAATGTGGGAGACCCAAGTTCGATCACTGGGTTGGGAAGATCCCCTGGAGAAGGAAATGGCAACCCACCTCAGTTTTCTTGCCTGGGAAATCCCATGGACAGAGGAGCCTGGCAGGCTACNAGTCCAAGGGACTCTCAAGAGTCTTCTCCAACACCACAGTTCAAAGGGGAAAGGGGGGATTAATTAGGAACTTGGGATTAACAGATACACACTAATGTATATAAAATAGATAAACAAAAAGGACCTCCTGTATAGCACAGAGGATAACATTCAATATCTTGTAATAACCAACAATGAAAGAGAATATGAAAAAGAAATATATATATATATATATATGAATCACTTTGCCGTACACCTGAAACAAACACAGCATTGTCAATGAAATATCCATCAATTTTTTAAGAGCTCTGTTTCTCACTTATAAAAACTGAAAGCTGATATATTGATGGCTGGTGATTTCTAAGAACTATCAGAGATATGTGAATTCTTGTCAGTTCACCAAATTATCAGTTCAGTTCAGTTCAGTAGCCCAGTCGTGTCCAACTCTGGACAACCCCACGGCCTGCAACATGCCAGGCTTCCCTGTCCATCACCAACTCCCAGAACTTCTTCAAACTCATGTCCATCAAGTCAGTGATGCCATCCAACCATCTCATCCTCTGTCGTCCCCTTCTCCTCCTGTCTTCAATCTCTCCCAGAATCAGGGTCTTTTCCAAGAAGTCAGTTCTTCACATCAGGTGGCCAAAGTATTAGAGCTTCAGCATCAGTCCTTCCAATGAATACTCAGGACTGATTCCCTTTAGGATTGACTGGTTTGATTTCCTTGCAGTTCAAGGGACTCTCAAGCATCTTCTCCCACACCACAGTTCAAAAGCATCAAGTCTTTGACGCACAGCCTTCCTTATGGTCCAACTCTCACATCACATCAACAAATAATACTTGCTGAATTAATGAGTGAATAAATAAACGAGGAAACCTGGACTTTCTCCTTGCTTTCTTCAATATCTTTAAGAAACAGAAAGATGCTTACCCACCTGGAATACCTAACTGTAAGAATACCAAAAAGATTAGACAACTCTTCCTTCTCAGCACTTGACTAAGCACCTTCCCCACATAGGCTCCTGTTATTAAGGGGGAAGCTTCCATCTGAGGGAAGTCTGGAGGGTAAGCGATTAAACACTAGAACATTGCCCAACTGGCTGCTGCGTTTGACACAGAAGAATTTCTGGTTCATCATTCAGCATTCAGTTAGCACTAATTCTTAATAAACCCTCTGACATTTACTGTTTGGTCTTTTTATTAGACTTTTCTCACTACACCCTTCTGAGGTAAGGCACTGTGATTATCCTCACTTTACAGGTGAAGCAACTGAGGCACAGAAAAGTTGCCATAATTTGTTTAGGGTTAGGAGGTGAGTCATGAGGAAGAAGGGCCTAGAACCCGAGAGTCTCAGCAGACCCTGCTAAGCTAAGCACCAAGACACACAGCTGTGACCATCTCTGTGCAGACCTCTCCTCCCAGCTTTGAGGTCTTGAATCATATTCATCTTTGCAAAACTACTGCTGATATACCAGACACACTTAATCAACATGAGTGAAGTGTTGGTTCAACAACTGAGATTTAGTGCCAATTTGCTTGAGCTTCCCCAATGGCTCAGCAGATAAAGAATCTGCCTGTAATACAGAGACACAGATGAATCTGGTTTGATCCCTGGAGCTGGGAAGATCACCTGGAGAGGGAGATGGCAGCCCACTTCAGTATGCTTGCCTGAAAAATCCCAACAGAGGAGCCTGATGGGCTGCAATCCATGGGGTCGAAAAGGGTCAGAGCCAATTTACCTGCAAAGCACTGATTCTGCCCCAGGGTCATGCAAGGCGAGATGATCTGCTGGTTATCCTATAAAGAGTCCAGACACAAACCTCTCAACCCATCTCTCTCCACCCCTCACACACTGAAGGTGAGTATCTGAGGCACAAGGAATGAGGCACTAGATAGAAAAGACAACGATGATGGAGACTTGGAGAATTAAAGAGCTACAAGGGGGTATAGCCATCTATACCCCCATAGCCACCTTGCTTGGTGGCTCAGACGGTAAAGGATCTGCCTGCAATGTGGGAGACCCAAGTTCGATCACTGGGTTGGGAAGATCCCCTGGAGAAGGAAATGGCAACCCACCTCAGTTTTCTTGCCTGGGAAATCCCATGGACAGAGGAGCCTGGCAGGCTACAGTCCATGGTATTGCAAATTCGGACACGACTTAGCAACTAACACACACACACACCAGAAGGTGTAGAAGTGGCCTTGTCTAAGATCCTTACCATTTTTGTAGGGAGATAGCCAAGGCTTTGAAGACAAAAAGGCTTGGGCTCCAATCTCAGCTCTGACACTTGCTAACTGTGTCACTTTGCATAAGTGATAACCCCTATTAGCCTCATTATTTCTTTTCTAGAATTAGAAAGTAATGATTCCAACGCAATTATTGTACAGATTCGATAAAATAGGGCATGAAAATGACTTAAAATGTAATACACTTTTAACAAATGATTGTTACCTTTATTATGTATCTTTATTGTTTATTATCTTTATCATTCTACAGTCTGAGATGTTTTTCCAGTTTATTGAGATATATTTGTCATGTTACATTGTATCGGTTTAAAGTATGCAACATAATAATTTCACACATGTATGTATTATGATGTGATCACAATAAATCTAGTTAACGTTCATCACACACCAAGTTATAATTTTTTTCTTATAATGAGAATTTGTAAAATCTACTCCTTGAGCAACTTTCGAATATATTGTTCACTATCATCACTTCATGGTACATTTCATCTCTATAGTTTATTTATCTTATAACTGGAAGTTGAGAGCTTTTCATGTGGCATCACATGGTATGTTCCATCTCCAGAATTTATTTATCTTAAAACTGAAAGTTGAGATCTTTTCACAGCTGGAGTGAGGTCCATAGTAGCCAAAATGAGAAGGATTGGAGTTAGGATTAAAGATTCTCTCTGGACTAGAAAGAAGACGTCAAATTACATTTCATTCCTCTTTCTGCTGGAAATTCCGACGGACAAGAAATGGCATAAAAAGGGACAAGGAATGGCATAAAAGTGACTCATAACTCTTTTGGAAGAATGTGTTCTTCTAGAAATAGGGGCTACTTTATGAGGAGAGGAGGCCTAATCTATTAATAAGCCAGAGGAAAAAACCACAGCCAAGAAAAGCTGTACTCTCTGGGTCAGGCAGCTGGGTGTTGGTGGAGCCAGAATCCACACGCTCACCTTTTTGCTATATCCAGCTTTGTGTAATCCATTCATTCATTCCAGACTCAGTACTGGGCACCAGCTCTGTGCCTAGAATTACGATCCAGGGTAAAGCAAGACAGTACTCATCAAAAACTATGTGTGTGCTAAGCCACTTCAATATTGTCTGACTCTTTGCAACCCTATGGACTGGGGCCCTCCAGGTTCCTCTGTTCATGGGATTCTCCAGGCAAGAATCCTGGAGTGTGTTGCCATTCCCTCCTCCAGGGGACCTTCCTGACCTAGGGGTCAAACCTGCACCTCTTAGGTCTCCTGCATTGGCAAGTGAGTTCTTTACCACTAGCACCACCTGAGAAGTCCACTTATCAAAAATAGGGAGTGGCAAAAATAATAAAGAAACGTTCAGGGACTTCCTTGGTGGTCCTGTGGTCAAGACTTCATCTTCCAGTGCATGGGGTGTGGGTTCAATCCCTGGTCAGGAAGCTAAGATCCTCCATGCCTCTCAGCCAAAAAACCAGAACATTCAGCAATAGAAGTGATACTGCCACAAATTCAATAAAGACTTTGCACATAATAAAAGATAAATCTTTTTTTAAAAAGGAAAAAAAAATGGGCATAATCTAGAAACCCTGCAAGAACATCAACAGGACCACCTGTCTGCTTGTTATTCACCTTGTTTGTCACTTCATTCAGGAGAGACGCAGTTGCGGAGCCGCTGATGAGAAATTGATGGCAGCAATCTCAGCCGACCACCTTTGACTTCCTGCTCTGCCGTCTACAGAGCGTCTGAGAGGGACTTTCCTAAGTGGCTTGTAACCTATATTTTTCAAACAATTAGGTTCTTTTCAAACTGAAACCTGAAAACACAGAAAAAAAAAATAATTGAACACAATTCACTTCAAGCAGCATCTCCTTTATTAAAAAGTACCCACATACGAAAATTTTTGAGTAAGTTTGAACGCCGTCCTAGTCGATATCGTGTGTAATTATCCTGAGACATGTTGGAGGCTACACAGCAAAACACCACATCCCAATGAGTAATAAGGATTACATAACCATTGAGATAAGCAATGCCACCCACAGATTTCATGTAAATGCTAATATCGCGCTCTTGGCCAGCGTGACAGAGAAGCGATGGGATCCCACACAAAATACAGCTCCCAATTCTCACATAAAATGGCCATCGGTCTTACGTGAGTGTTCATTCCATTCTTTTCTTCCTTCTAGAGGCCAGTTCTGGTTTTGTTTCTTTTGTTCACAGAGCAGAGTACTTGACAAGAGCCTTTGTGAAAGCCCTGACTGAATGAAGACACAAACAATGCTCTGTGGATGGACGTCGCAACGTCTGCATGGGGAAATCCCATCATCTTCAGGTCCTATTGCGTCGTTTGCCATGGAAAGTTCTTCCAAACCTCTAACTTGAATCCCCTTTGCTCACATATAAAAGGGACATCTTGTTTGGAGAGTGACTGGGCATTGGATGCATTTACTTCTTCTTCTTTTTTTAATAAGTTCAGTGGCATTTGATTTGTCTAAAATACTTGTTTATTTATTTTGGCTGCACTGTGTGGCATGCAAGATCTTAGTTCCTCAACCAGGGATCAAATGTGGGCCCCCTGAAGTGGAAGCGCAAAGTCTTAACCACTGGACTCTAGGGAAGTGTCATAGAAGCATTTACTTCTTATAGCAATGTTCCCCAAACTGTCTTCCCCAGAACACTAGTTGCTTAAGACAATAAAGATATGACAAAAAGATAATTATTATTGGAGGAGGGATGAATTCTGTAATTAAACCAGCTTAGTAAAAGCTATCGAAGAAGGCAATGGCACCCCACTCTAATACTCTTGCCTGGAAAATCCCATGGATGGAGGAGCCTGGAAGGTTGCAGTCCATGGGGTCGCTGAGAGTCGGACAGGACTGAGTGACTCACTTTGACTTTTCACTTTCCTGCATTGGAGAAGGAAATGGCAACCCACTCGGAAATGGCAACCCACTCCAGTGTTCTTGGCTGGAGAATCCCAGGGACGGGGGAGCCTCGTGGGCTGCTGTCTATGGAGTCACACAGAGTCGGACACGACTGAAGTGACTTAGCAGCAGCAGCAGTAAAAGCTATATTCTATATCCTCACCTTAGAAACCCAGAGTGTTCTATTAACATATTTACAAATTTGAGAAGTCCAGCAGAAATGATGCCTGTTTCATTTTCAAGGACAGTCCTTTCCCCCAACGGCCCAAACACTTGCTATTAGTTCTCCAATGGGAGATACAATGGGAGATTCTGCTTGAGATCATCAGGTTGATCTATCTTATACCTGGGGAATCTAGAAGGACAGGAACTTGCAAAAGGTTTTAATAGAAGATTTAATAGGAGATTTGGATGAAGGTGGTTAAAAAGTACAAACTTCCAGCTATAAGATAAGTACTGCTGCTAAGTCGCTTCAGTCGTGTCCGACTCTGTGCGACCCCATAGACGGCAGCCCAGCAGGCTTCCCTGTCCCTGGGATTCTCCAGGCAAGAACACTGGAGTGGGTTGCCATTTTCTTCTCCAATGCACGAAAGTGAAAAGTGAAAGTGAAGTGGCTCAGTCCTGTCCAACTCTTAGCGACCCCATGGACTGCAGCCCACCAGGCTCCTCCGTCCCTGGGATTTTCCAGGCAAGAGTACTGGAGTGGGGTGGGATGCAATATAATCAACACTGCTATTTGTTACATATGACAGTTAAGAGAGTAAATCCTGGGTTCTCATCACAAAAAGAGATTATTTTTTCATTTACTTAATTCTGTATCAACATGAGGCAATGGATGTTGACTAAACTTATTGTGATCATCATTTCATGACGTGTGTAGGTCAAATCATGTGCTATACACCTTTAATTTACACAGCACCATATGTCAGTTAGATATCAGTAACACATGGGCTTCCCAGGTGGCTCAGATGGTAAAGAATCTGTCTGCAATACAGGAGACCTGGATTCAATTCCTGGGTAGGAAAGATCCCCTGGAGAAGGAAATGGCCACCCACTCCAGTATTCTTGCCTGGAGAATCCCATGGACAGAGGAGCCTGGTGAGTTACCTGTCCGCAGAGTCAGAAACAACTGAGTGACTAATACTTTCACTTTCAAAACTGAGAAAAAAGAAGCTTCAAATGAGAATGTTTATAATCCCCATCCCAACCAAAACTATGAACGTTATCTTATTCTTTGTAAATTGCAGATCAATTCCCTTTGGCAGAGAAGAATCCTCTCATTCCATGGACCCATTCCTAAAATACAGGTGTTTCTTAAAAAGAACTCACCTGTGTTGGATCCACATGTTTTCAGGCTACATATTGGCCCTTTGGTGCCTGGTTAACTGAAAGAAAGAAAGAAAGTGAAGTCACTCAGTCGTGTCCAACTCTCTGCAATTCTGTGGGCTGTAGCCTACCAGTCTCCTCCATCCACGGGATTCTCCAGGCAAGAATACTGGAGTGGGCTGCCATTTCCTTCTCCAGGGGATCTTCCCGACCCCGGGATTGAACCAGGGTCTCTGGCACTGCAGGCAGACGCTTTAACCTCTGAGTTACCAGGGAAGCCAGGTTAACTGAGCTTATACATGATTCCATCATTTAAATGTCCTAGGGAGGAGAGGAAGGAGTTGGCATATAGTCATGTCAGAGGTAAAAGAAGTTTAGAGGTCAGTCATCTGGTCTTTTCTTTTTGCAGCCAAAAGGGAACTGCGGCCTAAAGAAGGAAGCCAGTAACATCCCTAAGGGATGGATAAAGAGTAGCAAAGCCAGCGTGCATGTTCAGTTGCTTCAGTCACATCCGGATCTTTGTGACCCCATGGACTGTAGCCTGCCAGCCTCCTCTGTCCTTGGGATTTCCCAGGCAAGAATACTGGAGTGCATTGCCATTTCCTTCTCCAGGGGATCTTCCCAACCCAGGGATCGAACTGCCTCTCCTGCAGTGCAGGTGGATTCTTTACTACTGAGCCACCTGGGAAGCCCTAGCAAAGCCAGAAATCCACCTAAGTCTCTCTGGGCTGCCTCCCGTCCCTCCATCACTGCACTTACCTTCCCTGGGGTTATGCAAGCCTTCTCCCTGACCTTCAGACTAGAAAATTGGGCTGAGAGGCAGAAGCCCTAGCTTACCAAAGAGTATACAGAAGCCAACTTATTGTGAATGCTGGGTTGCTTTATTCTAAGTGCAAAGGTGAAAAGATTTCCACTCCTAACAGCTTCAGAAGAATCCCGGGGAATGTGAGGAAACACCGGTTTCCTCACTGTGTCCCAGCTCTGACTTCTCTTCTGCCTGGGCTCAACAGGCCCCAGGTGGTCTCTCCTGGGCTGTGCAGAGAATTAAGAATTTGGCTGGAGAGGGAAAGAAAATCTCGAGAAAGAAAATATAGTTGAGCACGGCAAGCTATAAAGACACCCAACATAAATGTTTTAAGAGCTCCAACTCTCTCTCTGTGGCAGCAAAATTTGGAGCTGAAATTTGAAGGGTTTTCTTTTTTCACTTTGGATTTTTATTTTATATCTATTACTTGATAAGGAAGTTCCTTCTCTTCATTCACCCGTGGGACATTTTAGTTACACTTCATGCTTGAAAATGAGCATTTTTTTTTTTTTTTGTAAATTGATACAGCCACTATGGAGAACAATATGGAGATTCCTCAAAAAACGAGGAATAAAACTACCCTATGACCCAGCAATCCCACTGCCGGACACATACCCTAAGGAAACCACAAGTCAAAAAGACACTTGTAGCCCAGTATTCACTGCAGCAGCACTATTTGCAATAACCAGGACATGGAAGCAGCCTAGATGTCCATTGACAGATGAGTGGATAAAGAAGTTTGGTACCTAGACACAGCAGAACACACTCGGACATAACTGGGAATGCATTTGAGTCAGTTCTAGTGAGACGGATGATTCTAGAGCCTGTTACACAGAGTAAGTGAGGAGAAAAACATACATAGTCTATTTGAATATATATATGAAATCTAGAAAAGCAATACTGATGAACCCATTTGCAGGGAAGGAATGGAGTCAGATGTAGAGAACGGCATTGTGGACACAGCGGAGGAAAGAGATGATGGGTCAAACAGAAAGGAGCACTGGCGTATAAATACACTGTTGTGCAAAATAGATAACTAGTGGGAAGCTGCTATATAACAGGGAGCCCAGCCCAGCACTCTGTGACAACCGAAAGGGGCAGGGTGGTGGTGCGCAGAGGGAGGCTCGAGAGGGAGGGGATATATAGATAGATACACATACACTGTGTATATAGTTATGATTGATCCGTGACGTTGTATGGCAGAAACCAACACAACATTGCGAGGCAATGATCCTCCAATTTAAAAAATAATAAGAGAAAATGAGCATTTTTTACTTTTGGCTCTTGATTTCAGAACTCTATGAACTTTCCCTTGAAGTCACTCCCTTCAACCCTCTTCATGCAGAGAAACTCTTACCCCTGCTCTAAGGAGGGTCACATTTCAAGAGATCTTATGCCCTCGTGGTCCTCCTGGTGCCTGACCCCCAGGAAATAAAGGAGCACGTTGCCTTGAGATGGCCATTATGTATCTCCACTCATCAGAATCATGGTCGCCAGGTGGCAAGGGTGGAGGATGACAGGAAACAATCCTGTCTTTTATTTCCCGGCTTCTGTCACCCACGCCCCTTTAACCTGAAAACAGACCAGAAAAATCCAGTGAGAAAAGGGTTGAAAGCCTCTGCACCAAGGTGACAAAGAATCACAAAGTCCGACTATTAAGAGAGAAAGAATTCCCAGAGAAACACAAAGTACTCCCATGTTGCCTTTGCTTATCAAGGGAAATAAAATAAATTGTCCTCACCAAGCCAATGATTCATCTTGATTGTTTAGGGCAGTTTCCCTTTAATATTTACGTTGTCTCTAAGCTTGGCTTCATCTTTAAAAAAGAGAAGAACTGTCATTTCTATTCAATTAACTACTCCTCCTCTGACTTTAAATCAAGGGCAGTGTCTGTTCAATGTAATTACCTTCCAAGTAGCCTGCTTGGTAAAGCAGCAGCCACGAAAGCAAGAGAGCCATGTGGTGTTTTATAAGGCAAGGGTCTGGTGTAATTTAAAGATGTTCTCCTAACAGAAAATGCAATAAGGCTGATTTCCCTCCTGCTGTGTTGCTAGCCCCTTGATATATAATATGTCCACAGGTCAAGATTTTAGCTCAACAGTTCAAAGTAGGCAAAATGGGGAAAGTGTCACTCACCCACTGCAAAGTCTATGGCAGAAAATGCTTGAAGGGCTCGTCCTCTGTGTTCTGATTCCACACATACAGTGAACCTCTTCTTCAACAAAGGTGCTTATTAGACTTCCCTGGTGGTGCAGTGGATAAGAATCCACCTTGCAATGAAAGGGACACTTGTTCGATCCCTGGTCCAGAAAGACTGGACCAACTAAAGCCTGTGAGGTGCAACCACTGAGCCCCTGGGCTGCAACTACTGAAACCCCTGCAACTAGAGCCTGAGCTCTGCATCAAGAGAACGTGGACGTGTTACTCGCTCAGTCGTGTTCGACTCTCTGCGACCCCATGGACTGTAGCCCAGCAGGCTCCTCTGTCCATAGGATTCTCCAGGCAAGAATACTGGAGTGGGTTGCCATGTCCATCTCCAGGGGATCTTCCTAACCCAGGGATCGAACCTGGGTCTCCTGCATTGCAGGCAGATTCTTTATCACTGAGCCGCCAGGGAGGCATCAAGAGAAACCATAACAATAAGAAACCCTTGCACTCCAGTGAAGAGTAACCCTCACTCACAACAACTAGAGAAAGCCCACATGCAGGAAAGAAGACTCAGTGCAACCAAAAATAAATACATTACCTTTTTAAAAGTGATTGTTTTCATGAGTCATGTGCTTGAGAATTCTCAGAATTCACTGCTTTAATAACAGCACTGATATCCATACATTCAACGTCAGAGAGCAACACTCAGTCAAAATCGTGAAAGTCGCTCATTCATGTTCAAGTCTTTGTGATACTACGGATGGTAGCCTGTCAGGCTCTCCTGTCCATGGGATTCTCCAGGCAAGAATTCTAGAGTGGGTCACCATTCCCTTCTCCAGGGGATCTTCCCAACCCAGGAGCTGAACCTGGGTCTCCTGCACTACAGGCAGATTCTTTTACCATCTGAGCCACCGACTGTAGAGCAAAATGGAAAAATACAGCACAGCCAGAATACAGACCTGGACTGGAAGCTTGACTTAGCCGCCAGTGAGCGGGGAGCACCAAGAGATTTGCTTGGCTTCACTAAGTCGGCTTCAACATCCATCAATGAGAAAGCTCCATTAACTTGACATTAGGATCGTCGTAACATTCACTGAGAACATCCAGGGTCAGCAAGGTACCTACCAACTGCCAGTTACCATCTGAAGTAAAACAACCACATTCCCTCAGGGAGCAGAAGAGGCAACATCAGGATAACTCCAGGAAATGATGTAAACCGAAATGACCCACCAAGGAATAAATTCAGGCGTGGCAATCTGAGAGGGAGTTGCTCTTTTTAATTAACGACTTCAGAAGGTCCCCAAAACTTTTGGTCAAAAGAAGAAATGATTTGTTAAATCAAGAAGAAATGTACATTTGACATTTTAACCTACAGTGTGAAGTCAGATGCCCAAAAGTCAATATATTCTGTGGTTTGATAATGTTTTTATTCATGTATAAGGCACACTCTGTCCTGATGGTCTACAGTCACATGTAGACGCTTCAGTTCGTTCTGTTTACACTAGATAACTGCTTGAGATGATACAGAACAAGTGAGAAAAAAAATGTACATTAGTATGGTGGAAAACCTCTGTTTATACTCTAATAGCCAAAGGATGAGTTCTCCAGTCAATCACAAATCAGTTGGTAGTCTTCAAATCCTGTGTTAGGTCTTTTCACATACCTTTATACCCATTCACTCAAAAACAGATAAAAGTGACATCCTTTTACTCAAAGGAGAATGAGTTGTGATTCAACAGAGAAATGACCCATCATGCCCCGTGTAAGATCCTGAGAGCTTATGCTGAGGTGGCTGGGAAGGAAGCCCAAGAGGGAGGGGATAGCAGAGACTGCCACCACATCGTAAAGCAATTATACTCCAGTTTAAAAGAAGATGGAATGACTGAAAATTTTAGGCATGTTTGTGTAATGAATGCACACGTTTAATGTAAATGACTGAAAGAGACCTTAATCTATGGATTCTTAGCCTTTTCAAGCCTCAGATTCTATACATCATTTTTCTTCCTGTTGTTACACTATGGATTCAATTTGATTCAAAGGCCAAATAAATCATGCCAAAGCCTGTTCATTACTTTAAGGGGTTCTAGTCTTAGCTCTCTTTAGCCTTTGTATAGCTTGATTAAATGAAAAGTAAGGATGCTCAATACAGAAAAATCTTTGTAGGATGCATCAGTCTATACCACTGCCTTCCAACAGAACCTATAACGAATTCAAGATACATAAACATTCATCTTATTTCCAAACACCTTCTGGGAAAAGTTTTCAACTCATCCGATTTTAAACAATTTTTATAGTAGAAAACAAATTAACAAACTGAATGGACAATTGTAATTTTTGTGTATGTCTTTGTTCCAAATCACTATACATGTTCTAGGCTCTGCAAACCCAGTGTGATTTTTTTTCTCTCTGTCCAAATGCTTTAGTCAAATGCTGGTGGAAAACATTAAGTAATCAATTAATCAAAAAGTACCTGCTCATTGTCTATTGTCTATCTGGGGACATGGGACTAACATATAAGAAAAAAATTATACACTTTCTACTCTTTACTGTATAGATAACTGTGACGTAGATCACAGGTGATCAGAAGGGAAAAAAAATAAAAGTGTGTGAAAGAGACCATGAAATGTGTATTCTCATCATGGAAACTTCTTGTTGTATATTTAATACAGCTGTCCATTTTTGGAGAGCTCACTTGTAAACTTTTCAGTAATGAGTCTCCTACTGTGTGTTCTAGAGTCTTTAAATTGGGTAATTAGTTTCTTTGGAAGGAAAGAATCTCTCCCGCTGGATTAGTGAATAGCACCAATGAATAAGGACATGTCTTCGTAAGACCTTTCTTTAGAAGTTAAGACTTTTCAATAGAAGAGCTTATTCTTTCAAATATACCCCCTAAATACTCCCTAAATCATAGCACTTTCGATTCATTTCTTGTGCTCTCTACTCCATTTTTGTAAAATCCATGTACCAAAGTTAATGCTTGCCATCAGAGTATTGGTTTAATTAAACTGTAGTTCCAGGTAAAATGGAGCAGGAAACAACAGAACCATGCTCCAGCTGCAGCAACTTTAAAAAGCCAACTAAATCCCTAAAATTACATTATCCCAGACATCAGAAAACAGGAAAACAAGCAGGACTAAATGAACTCAACTGAAGACAGGAGAGTCCTTCCAAGATGAGTAGGCGGCCACTGGCTGCCTTCTACCTTGGGAATGTTTGCCAATTCCAAGTGCAAGATGAGGCTCGAGTTTGGCCTGAATACAAGGATGTTACTGTGAGAAAGAAACACCACCAAAGCTTTTGGAGGCTGTATGGAGCTAGATTGACAATCTGAAAACTTCCAGAGCCCTACACACAGGAAAAACATTTTCCCCTATAGTTCATTTACTGAGTCAAGGGCCACTTGGAAGGTTAGGGAACTTCTCTGAAATAGAGGCTAAAATAAACTGTAATCTCACAGTCGTGGAAAGATAAAATCTATCTCCTGGAGGAGTGTCTGATGAAAACATACAGCCAGTCTACTTCTTATGATATTTGCCCAGTGAAGGGTCTGGAGACTAGAGAACAAAGTCCAAAACTGCCAAAAGCATATCAACTGACTTGTGGTCTCTGTAGTTAGAAATGGAAAAGGCAGAGACCTAACAGGCTAGCATTCAAAATTCATAGGAGGTTCTTCTCAACTCTGACCCATTTGAAACCAGTAATAGGCTAAATTTGACTAAATCCCCACCCCCTGGTTAAGTCATCAAAGAGCAAATCCTTTCTAAGTCAAAGCAATATAAACTTTAGTCTCTATACAGTCTCATTGTGTTTTATGCACTGTGTCCAGCATAAAATAAAAAATTACAAGACATGAGAAGGGAGGGGGAGGAAGTCATTTGAAGCAGACAGAAGACCTGCATGCTGAAATTAACAAATGAGTCCTTTAAATAGCTGTTATTAATATATTAAAGAAAATAAAGGGGAAAGTGGTCCAAAATATGGAGCGTTTCCATAGAGAACTGAAATCTAGGGGGGGAAAATCACTCTATAATTGAAAAGTAAAATATCTAAAAATAAGAATGCATCAGATAGGTTTAAATCAGACTGGCAAATCAAAAACCAGTATTAGCAAACTCAAAAACAAGAAAACTTTAAAATATTCCAAACAAAATACACAGTTAAAAAGAACAGAACAGGAAAGACTCATGAGACATAGTCAAACAATCTAACAAATGTATAATTGCAATCCCAGGAGAGGAGAGGACAGAAAAGAAGCAATATTTGAACAAGTCATGGCTGAGGATTTTCTTTAACTGATGAAAGATATCAATTCACAGATTCACAAAGCTCAGCAAATTCCAAGAAGAATAAATATTTTAAAAGTCACATCTGATTTAATTGATCTGGAGTAAAACTTAACCATCAATTTTGTTTTTTTTTTAATTTTCCAGGTAAATGCTAATGTTTAGTCAGTGCTGAGAACCACTGATCTAAAAAGATGCCACATTGTAAGAACACTGTTCAGTTTGTTTGATTTTTGTATGTTTTCAAGGGATAAAGAGAAACAAATTCTAGTCTCTTTTTCCTCAAAATGTCACCTAATGGGGTTCGAGGGAGCACAGTTATATTTCAATCATCATTTCCATAGCTCAGTTCTATGCTTTTTAGATGATGGTATCACTACCTGCTCTCTTCATAATTCACTGAGTATCACGGAAAGAAAAACGAAATGGCGCAAATTCAATCTGGCCAAAAACTTTCTGGTGGAGAAGCATTAGTCAGGAGGAGACTTCAGGAAAGAGTTCAAAACTGGCTTTACACAGAGTCTCAGTCTTGCTTAATTCAGATGCCTCAAGAGAGAAGACCCTGGAAGATCAAAAGAAGGTCAGCTTTTGTCCCTGGTGAAGAAGATACAGAAAAATCAAGCTAACAAAATTTCATCACTTAATTAGGTGGAACAGCCAAAGCTAAGGAGAGTCAGAGACTGGGGTGGATGATGCTGGAAAGCAGAATACAAAATCTGGTAGGGCTTGGCTACCAGGGTTGCCTGCCAGTGTCCACTGCCAGAAAAAGAATTCAGAGTTGAAAGGAAAANGGAATAGCCCCCTCTGATTGATTCTAAAGACTCCCAGCTCTCCTCCTTCCCCGAACCCACATCACATAGTGTCTGAGAAGCTTCATCCAGAGAGCTCAGCACCAGGACAGCTGTGCAGTTGGCACACGGCATAAGGCGGTTGACCCTGCAAAGGAGCAACCAAAGTCCAGCTCGTACTACACTTGCCAAACCAAGCCTTGGCACGGGCTTATGTCCACGTGGAAGAAGAGGTGCCTTTTCCTCCACACCAAAGGCACAGTCTGCTCTCCAAGCCATGTGCCTATTCGCCTGAGGGTGCCAAGAAGCAGCACATGCTGACAGCCACACAAAGATTCAGTACAGGCTAGTGGAAGCTGTGGATGATTGTCCAGAAGAGTGTGTTTGTGTCTATACTTGCAAGTGTGTGTATGTGTGTGTGTGTGTGTGTGCATTATGATGGGGGGAGAGGGGGCTGCCAAAGGGCAATACAACCCAGTCAGGCTCTACATTCTTCTGGATGAAATGAAAGGCACCACTTCCCTTCCTCAGCTTTTGATGAAGCATCACTGTTGAATGTTCTCTTGGCTCTCAGAGGCTATTCAGTCTCCAAAAATCTCTCTTCTTTCTCTTCTCATAAGCCCCGCCCCATCTGATGACCCCCTCTTTTTCCCTGAGAGGTACCAGTCTCCCCCAGTAGGGCAATAAAAGCTCATTCCTTGCTCCCTCCTTGCATATTACAACATCCCAGGCATTTGCTGGATGACAAGGCCTTTGCTAGTTATCAATGGATGCATCATCAATTACTCAAAACTTAGCAGTTTAAAACAATAAGCATACTTCTTCCTTGTGAGTCCAGAATCTAGGAATGGCTGAGCTAAGTCACTCATGAATCTGCAATCAAGATGTCAGCCCGGACGGCAGTCATTTGATAAAAGACTGCCAAGCCCACCCGCAGGGCTGCCAGTGGGTCTAAGTTCCTCTCTGGCTGTTGGTTGGAAGCCTTAGCTCCCCATCAGAAAGATCTTTCCATATGGCTGCTGAGAGCATGGCAGCCAGCTTCCCCTGCCCCCAAGCCAGTGATCCAGGAAAGACAAAACCAGGGAAGGCAGCAAGGTTCCACTGTACAGCACAGGGAATTATCCTCGGTATCCTATGATAAACCACAATGGAGAAGAACATTTTTAAAAGAATGTACAAATGTACAACTGAATCGCTTTGATGTACAGCAGAAATTAACCGAATATTGAAATCAACTCTACTTCAATTAAAAAAAAAAAAACCCAGTGGGTGCCAAGAGTGCCAGAGACAGAAGCTGTAATCTTTTATAAACTGATTTTGGAAGGGACTCATCACTTCTGCTGAACACTGCTGGTCACACAGACCAACCCAGAAACAGTAGAGTGGGGGGAATTCCACTAGGGTGTGACTGACAGGCGTCAGGGACCCTCAGAGACCATCATGAAGGCTGGCTCCTGCAGAAGCAATCACCTGGTGAGTATCTACTAGCTATCCAGAGAAGGCAGAGTGCACGCACTACCAATGAAATGTTCACACTAAAAAGCAGGTCCTGTGTTTGTTCTTCTCTCACCCAGGGTTTTTCACAGTTTTATTTGCATAACCCCTAGAAAGATTGCAAAAACAACACACTCCTTCACACATTTTAACGTTGATACTCAAAATTTCATGTTGTAATGTTTCAAGGCTGCAAACAATATAATTTCTAGCATGTTGTGAATTTTGAGATTTAAATAGAACTGTTACATCGTTTTGGGGGGAAAAAAAAAGCTGAAGTTCAAGTTCATTCAGTTTGGCAGATACCCTTGGGGCACAAGCCAGACCCATTGTTCCGCTGGCCTCTTGTGGTTCCCTACTTCATTCAGTCCCTGGCCTGGTTATTGCTGAAATTTTTGCCAGTTCATTGATGCTTTTAAGGAGATTACATTTCTTTTTACCTGGAATTTTAGTTGTTTTCAATGGAAGTGTCATTTGTATGAGACCAGCACTCCAGGTTTCAGGAGTATGTACCATTTTGTTTTTGAATAGTGGCAATTATAGGATCTCATACCTCTCCTGAAGCCTTTATTCTATTATTTTATAAATATTTATTTGTATATCTATCTCAGTTTATACACACATGTATATTTTCCTCCTCGCCCTGAACTTTTAAAAGAAAATAAGAAATCTCCTTTATATGTGGGATCGAAAGACCAAAAAATAAAGGCAAACAAAAGAAAAAGGAAGGAAAATATCTTAAAGATTTCAAGCTAGAAAATATTTTTTAAAACAAGTCATATAAAGATAAGCCACAAAGGAAATGATTGTTAAATTCAAACGCAGTAAAAATCAAGACCTTCAAGTCATTGGAAGACACTGTAAAGAATGAAAAGACCAGGGAAGAGATCTTTGAAGCATCAATAACAAGCTAATATCCAGAGTATATCAAGAATTCTGTGACTAAGCAAAAGATAAATATTTCGTTTGAAAACTGAGCAAAAGATGAAAGGGAAGTCTGAAATAAACATTAAAAAGGAGCTCAACCTCACTGGTCATTAGGGAAATGCATATTAAAACCAGTTTGGCCAAAAGGCTTAAAGTTTGAAAATCTCAAACTTTGGCCATGACCCAAAGTGAAGAAAATCTCTTACATTAGCCGTGGAAGTGTCAATAAAAAAAGCATTTTTCTAAAGTTTCCACTTTAGAAAAAAAGATTTGGCAGTATGTACCAAAAGCGTGCACTATACAACCCAGGAATCCTACTGCTGAGTATATGCCTTAGAGAAGTGTGTGCCTGCGTCTAGAAGCGTGTATAAGAATGCTCACAGCAGCACTTGTTTACACAGCTAAAACCCGGAAGTAATCCAAACACACAACAGGATAGCTCAACAAACTGTAGTGTATTCACACAATGGAATTCCCCAAATCACACTCGCTGTTAGGCCACAGATTTAACATGAATGTATCTGTCCACTCATCAGTCCCTCTCCTTCCGAGTATATTCAAAGGCCAAAGGGATGCACAATCTGGTTCTCAGGTGACATCGCAGAAACCAATGGTTCTGTTCTGCAACCAACGGTTCAGAGTTTCCATGGCCAGTACATCAAGACAACATGGCTCTTGGTTACAGAACAAACTCTGAAGAGGAAGTGGCAAAAATCTCCCATTTTTTCCCTGTTTCAATAACCAGATATATCAAAGACTGTTTCAAGGACGTAGTGATAGGTAGAAAAGCGGACTTCCATTGTTGGCGTCATTTCACAGATGGGGAACTTTTAGACATTTTTAGACTGAACCATTGAGTCATGATGTCTATGAACTGTCTATAAAGCAGAAGTCAGAAAACTTCGTCTGTGAGAAGGGCCAGATAGCAACAACTCTAGACTTGCTGTAACAGATCTCTGTGGTGACTATTCAATTATGTACATGAATGGACCTGGCAGGATTCCAATATAACCACATGTGGTTACCAAAAATCGAATTCCTATCTGTGTCATGAAATAGTACTTATTTTTTCTTTTTTCTGACCCCTCCCAATTGAAATAGTATTTTCCTTTTAATTTTTCAACCATTTAAAAATTTAAAAATCCAATCAACTATACTTCAATAAAAAATATTGATAAAAATTTTAAACAAATAAAAATAAGCAGATAAATAATATATATGTGTATATGTCTACATTTGTTATTGTTGTTGCTCAGTTGCTAAGTTGTGCTCACCTCTTTGCAACCCCATGGACTGCAGCACTCTCTCTCTCTGTCCCCCACTATCTCCCAGAGTTTGCTCAAATTCATGTCCATTGAACTGGTGTATATATAAATATGTATAAATATATATGGATCTATCTTAGCCCACAGGCTGTACAAAAACAGGTAATGGGATGGATTTACCCACAGGTCTTAGTGTGCTGACCAAACAACTATGTGAACTTTCCAAGCTGCCTTCAGTATCAAAGCAAGGTAGGTCTTGGCCAGTTGTTCCATAGCCAAATATGCTAGAAGAGAATCTGTTAAACCCCAAACCATCTTGCCTAGCTAACACATGATGCCTTTAACCCTTTAAGTAGTGGAAGCAAGATATGTAAACATTAGGGCAACACAGAACAGGAACAGAGAGCAAAGGTTGGAATCCAGGCTCCACTGCTAATGGGCTGTGTGACCTTGGCCATACAACTTAAACCCCTTTCCTCATCTATAAAAATGGAAATAATAACACATGCAGAGTCATCTGTTATGTGCAGTTATGTATTCTTCTGCCCTTGAACTTCAAAACCTATTCTTTTCAACATTAACTACATCCTGCTTTATTTCCTGTCCCCAATTCAAGTTCCACTCATGCAAACACTTGTAAGGATTCACCAGGTCCACATTCTTCGATATCCTTGGCTCTCCAGCTACGGGTCTTGAAAGACCGCCTCCCATTTTTGGCATAACTCTGTTGCTGTTTGCTCTAAATCATAGCAACTGGAGAGAATGCAAATTGGAACACAGTTTGGCAATATGTGTCAGGTACCTTCAAACCCTCTCAAAGGTATTTTCATCCAGTATTTCCATTTCAGGGAATCTATCCTAAGGTAACAATCTGAAACACAAACCAAAACTAATGAGCAAAGAGGACCATCAAGGCATAAGTCATAACAACAACAGTAAAAGGACTTTGAAAATTTTCTCCTTGGGGGGGAGGAAGAAATATATTTTTAACTCTTTATAGGTTAAAATGATTATGTATAGTATCTACTATACTATGTATATTACATGGTATATATAATTTCATGCATATGAGACAACCTAAAGCATCAATCAATCTTATTTTAATACTAATTTAGAGTTATCTGGAGCCCCAGTATCATAGGTTTCCAATACAATCATGGGCTCCATGGACTCTATTTCATTAAATATATTGGGAAGCCCATCTGACTCACGGTGAGTCACTCTGTGATACAAGAATTTGACTTGTATCAAGAGTGCCTCGTTATAAATTAAAACATCCCTCTCAAATACTACTTGACCACCTCATCCATAAAGGATAGAGCCTCAGATTTTGTTCCACTGTTCTCACATCATTAGAACATGACACCATGCCAACCACTTGGCTTCTCTAAGAAGCTTGCCATCTCCCCCACATACTCTTGGGAACGAGGGCCACTAGCCAGGATTTAATCGGATAACCTCAAACCACGCTTGAAAGTTCACTCCACACAACCCATATCTGTGTCGGAGCATAAACAATTTTTGGTCTGAGAGTCCAAAGTGATAGAGCTAGCCTGAACTGAGATGGGGAAGCCTGCAGCGGAGCAGGTTTGCAGAGGTGACAATTTGCAATTCAGTGTCAGCCATGCTAAATTCAAGAAACCAAGCGGAAATCTTGAGGAGGCAGGCAGAAAGGTGAGTTTGGAACTCAGGAGAGAGAGGTCGAGGCTGGAGCAGTCATCAGTATGGNACTTGTAAGGATTCACCAGGTCCACATTCTTCGATATCCTTGGCTCTCCAGCTACGGGTCTTGAAAGACCGCCTCCCATTTTTGGCATAACTCTGTTGCTGTTTGCTCTAAATCATAGCAACTGGAGAGAATGCAAATTGGAACACAGTTTGGCAATATGTGTCAGGTACCTTCAAACCCTCTCAAAGGTATTTTCATCCAGTATTTCCATTTCAGGGAATCTATCCTAAGGTAACAATCTGAAACACAAACCAAAACTAATGAGCAAAGAGGACCATCAAGGCATAAGTCATAACAACAACAGTAAAAGGACTTTGAAAATTTTCTCCTTGGGGGGGGGAAGAAATATATTTTTAACTCTTTATATGTTAAAATGATTATGTATAATATCTACTATACTATGTATATTACATGGTATATATAATTTCATGCATATGAGACAACCTAAAGCATCAATCAATCTTATTTTAATACTAATTTAGAGTTATCTGGAGCCCCAGTATCATAGGTTTCCAATACAATCATGGGCTCCATGGACTCTATTTCATTAAATATATTGGAAAGCCAATCTGACTCACGGTGAGTCACTCTGTGATATAAGAATTTGATTTGTATCAAGAGTGCCTTGTTATAAATTAAAATATCCCTCTCAAATACTACTTGACCACCTCATCCATAAAGGATAGAGCCTCAGATTTTGTTCCACTGTTCTCACATCATTAGAACATGACACCATGCCAACCACTTGGCTTCTCTAAGAAGCTTGCCATCTCCCCCACATACTCTTGGGAACGAGGGCCACTAGCCAGGATTGAATCAGATAACCTCAAACCACGCTTGAAAGTTCACTCCACACAACCCATATCTGTGTCGGAGCATAAACAATTTTTGGTCTGAGAATCCAAAGTGATACAGCTAGCCTGAACTGAGATGGGGAAGCCTGCAGCGGAGCAGGTTTGCAGAGGTGACAATTTGCAATTCAGTGTCAGCCATGCTAAATTCAAGAAACCAAGTGGAAATCTTGAGGAGGCAGGCAGAAAGGTGAGTTTGGAACTCAGGAGAGAGAGGTCGAGGCTGGAGCAGTCATCAGTATGGGAACTATCAGTACACAGACGATGTTTAAGTCCATGAGACAAAATGGCTTCACTAAAGGTACAGATAGAGAGCACAGAGGTCCATGGAAGGAGGCTTCAGGCACTCAACATCAGGAAGCTGGCTAGACGGGAATGAGCAGCTCATGGCAGGAGGAAAACAAAAGATGCACACCATGCAAGACATTAAATAAGTGGGACTTCCCTGGTGGTTCAGACTCTGCACTTGCAAGGCGGGAGGCACNCATGAGACAAAATGGCTTCCCTAAAGGTACAGATAGAGAGCACAGAGGTCCATGGAAGGAGGCTTCAGGCACTCAACATCAGGAAGCTGGCTAGACGGGAATGAGCAGCTCATGGCAGGAGGAAAACAAAAGATGCACACCATGCAAGACATTAAATAAGTGGGACTTCCCTGGTGGTTCAGACTCTGCACTTGCAAGGCGGGAGGCACGGGTTTGATCCCTAGTCAAGGAACTAAGATCCCGCATATCACACAGCAAAAAAAAAGAAAAAGCATTTTAAGGAACCATCCTCTGTGTCAAAAGCTGTTGATAGCTCAGCAGTGGCGAAAATCTCTAACGACAGCTGCAGACTAGTTGGTACAAATGACTGAAACCAACCACCGCAACTAAAATCCTAAGTCTAGGTTATTTCATTCTTGATATGGAACTTCATTGTCCCCATTCTCACCATTGGTGATTCAGTGAAGTCCTCTCCTTANTCCTCTGTGTCAAAAGCTGTTGATAGCTCAGCAGTGGCGAAAATCTCTAACGACAGCTGCAGACTAGTTGGTACAAATGACTGAAACCAACCACCGCAACTAAAATCCTAAGTCTAGGTTATTTCATTCTTGATATGGAACTTCATTGTCCCCATTCTCACCATTGGTGATTCAGTGAAGTCCTCTCCTTACAAAAGTTTGCTTCAACATTCGGCTCTGTTACTCTCAACCCAGATACCCAGAGTGATGAGCAGAGAAGGACGAGGTTGCCAGCCACCAGCAAGATCCAGCCATTACTCAGACTCTGACGTGAGAAGGTGGAGAAGGAAGGGAGCTTCAAGCCCCACGTTGAAAGATCTCCTCCCTGCGCACATGGTGAGCAACCCCTTGATAATGAACTGACTCTCCTTAAGGAAGATGTTACATGCATTTCAGTAANGCCACCAGCAAGATCCAGCCATTACTCAGACTCTGACGTGAGAAGGTGGAGAAGGAAGGGAGCTTCAAGCCCCACGTTGAAAGATCTCCTCCCTGCGCACATGGTGAGCAACCCCTTGATAATGAACTGACTCTCCTTAAGGAAGATGTTACATGCATTTCAGTAAGGTTATTCTTCAAAGTGGCATTCCTATCTGTCATCCAGGAGGACATTTCTGAAAAAACGCTCAGGCCATGGAAGCATCTCACTCCTTTTCATGCTCCATGGGTTTCCCCTCCTTCTTTCCCTCCTGTCCCCCAGAATGTCATGGAGCCTGGTCCTGCCATCTTGACAAAAATATTCCATTACCTTTACGTGACCTTTCTCTGAGACTTGGAAATGGAGTGTTTCACCGATAAGTCAGACGCTGGATGACTTCACTGGTGCTCCCTGAAAGACAGGACTGATGAATAGCTTTTGAACCCTGTTTCCCTAATCCTTCAGGCAGAATTAGAGGCTCTCCATAAGGGTAATCCCAAATGATTCATGATGCCTGCTTCAGCACGGTCACACATCATATAAAAACAAATTGACAGTTTGTGCACACTGGCCCCGTGATGGTATTTACTTAAAATCCTCACAAGTACGCTCCCAATGGCTGAACTGAGGACAGTTTTGGATTTAGGGCTGCTAAACAGAGACACTCACTCACCCTGTGAGTGAGCCACTGGAGTGACAGAGAACTTTTGAATATTCAGTTCCTTTTCTGAGCCACCAGGCACTCAACTCCCCTTCAGTCAGGCAATGGGTTTGTGAGTTGATTGCAAGGGTAGACCTTTAAATAAAAAAAAAAAAAAAACAGACAAAAAGATAGTAAGTTGACTCGTTGGGATAACCCCTCTTGGCCATCCTGAAGTTTAGAGGGTGAAGCAAAAAATCAAGGCTATGGAATAAAAATAGAGCTGGGAAAGATCTGGGTTACAAACAAGATGCTAAGAGTCAGTTAGACACTTAAGAACATGAATAATCCACCAAGTACTGAAAATGTAAACAAAACAACTCCTATGGTATCCCCCTCCAAAAGAACATTTAATTCCATTATGTTCCAAAAGAATTCTTGATAGACAATAATGAAAAACCAACAGGCAGATACCAACTGTTATTGTTCTGAATTTGTGTTTTCAGCACTAGGGACCCAACTGCTTCAAAGAAAATGTCAAAAACAGCAGCGCTTCTCGCTGAGAGCAATGCGAAGGTCATGTTCGCAGTAGCATCCTGCCTGCTGACTCTGGACTCGGGAGGAAAGAGTTGAAAGCAGGATTTGGGAAAGGGTAGAATTCATGTAAATAAAAGCAGAACGAGCTCAGAGCTGCCTCAATACCAGCTTTTACGCAGGCTCTTTTGGTGGTTAAACGCAGTGTGAAATAATCTTTTTAATGGTCCGGGGGAGCCCTGATTTCCTTTGTGTGTAAGCCCATTATGTGTTGACTTGAAAGGACTCCTCCTTTCTGGCTTTCTCTGACACTCCCTCTAATGCCTCCCCCTTTCTTGTCCAGAGCATGAAGCAGCACCCTTTGGAGATTAGGGAGAAAAGAAAACACCACTAGAGCAGACGAAGAGCTGGCAAGGCTCCGGGCAAAAGGCCTGAAGAAGAAACTGCATTCTTCACGTCGCCTGCTTTCCTCCATTGCTCATGACCTCATGGATTTTCACAGTGTTGTTTTCTTACTATTATTCATCGGTAATCGATTCCCTTTTACCATCTGGATAACCCCTTTGGCTTATACACCCTACCCTGCAGTTTAGAAAGTGGAACAACAACAATAAAAGCTATGGGATGGTAACATGNCAAACATGCTAACTTTACCTTTTCTAACTGAGTATCTTACAATATCTAGTTCAACAGAATCTACAGATAAAATAAACCAAAATCATAGTGTCTTTCTCTTAAAAAAAAAAACTTTAAGCAAATGAGAAGATAAGCCAGAGACTAGGAGAACACATTTGTCAAAAACTCTTAAAGTTAACAATAAGACAACAACCTGATTTCTAAAATGGGGCAAAGACCTTACTTAACAGACACCCCACCAAAGAAGATAAAAATAAAGATAAAAATGTTCTACATTGCATGTTATGAGGGAAATGCAAATTAAAACAGCAAGATACCACAACACATCTTTAGAACAGCCAAAACCTGGAACATGGAAAACACGAAATGCTGGCAAGAATATAGAATAACAACAACTTTCACTCATTGCTAGTGGGAATGCAAAATGGTACAGTCACTTTGGAAGACAGTTTGGCAGTTTCTTACAAAACTAAACATACTCTTACCATACCATCCAGCGATCAAGTTCCTTGGTATTTACCCAAGGGAGCTGAAAACTTACATCCACACAAAACTCACACACGAATGTTGTAGCAGGTTTTATTCATAGCTGCCAAAACTTGGACGAAACCAAGATATCCCTGTTGGTGAGTGGATAAATAAATTGTGGTGCATCCAGACAAAGGAACATTATTCACTAAATATTTACATTTGATTGACTAGAAAGGACTTCAAAGGACCAAAGACAGGTGAGTAAAAGGTGGTGTCATGAAAAAATTTAGCCAGTGAGAGTCCCTCTCTTTCCTCTTTAAATTATAAAGTACGAGTACAAGTTTTCAAAGTTTCTGATTTGGAAGGAGTAAAAGTGAGAACTAAAGACAGTGATATCCAGAAATGTAATTGCCCACCGCAGAGACCAGCAAGTAGAAAAGCTAAACCAACAAGTTTCCTGTGTCTTCGTTCACCATGAGCAAGATAACCAATGGAAAGGGGACTTGGACTGGCAGAGGGAATCTGGGCTTCCAAGGGCCATTTCCTGACTTTATATTAAGTTTTTACTCTTTTCTTTTCCCCAGTAAGTGTTTCTGACAAGGTGACTAAGAAGTAAGCCACACAGTCCCTCAGCTAGACCTAAAGTCACTGGGAAAAGCAAGAGAACAGAGCAGGAAAGTTTTCTGGACTGAAAACACAGAGCCAACAAAAATTTTAAATCACTGTTTCTCAGGCTAGGATGTAGCCATCATCTTGCTTGATGATTCTGAGGCAGAGTAGACAAATTTGGTCACCTCAAAACTTGTTAATAGTTTGAGACTTTTGAGTGTGTTTTGGAAAGCACCAACATTTGGCCATTCTTAAATGCCCATCACGGCATTCCAGAATTTAATTATAGTCCTTCACTCCTAGTCACCTGGGATATTTATTTTTCAAGCAGGTAAAGCGTGATACTTGGAAGAACAGAGTAATTTGCAGTTAAGTAGAAGACGACAAATAATTAAACAACATTTCAAAGTGCAAGAAAAAAACGCCACCACAGCAGCTCAGATGCTGTTTTCCTTCCTATATATCATGGACTATGAGTCAACGCAGCCTAGAGGTTGACCTGAATTCTGGCATAATTACATACATAAAAATTTGGATTTCAGCCCAATGTATAAGTTTACCCTTATTGCAGCTGTTGCCCTTCAGGGCTGGGAGATCTCTCCTTCCCAATCAAGAGACAGTTCTGGCAAGACCCGAGGCTCGTTGAAGTCATCTTTGTAGTCAGACCTGATTAAATACAGCCTGGGTGGGAAGGACTAGGTTACCCAGGAGAGAGGTCTGCGCCTGCCAGCACCCTTTGTGTCAAGTCCCAGACCCACTCGAACTGGTCTGAGCAGAAAATGTACTAAAAGCTGTTAGGTAATTCACGGAAGTTCCCGCAAGGCCAGAGAACCAGGCTTGAAAGATATTCAGCCAAGAAGAGGCCCCAGATGCTGCCGAAACAGTCCCAGGACACCAGGACCTACACGGAGACCGGGTCCCGTCAGAAGCTCCACCACCCACTGCTCCCCAGAGCATGCTCTGCTCCGTATCTCTCCTAAATCTCAGATTCCTGCAGGACTGTGTCTGACTGATGAAACCCACACCAAAATGGGAGCCAAGAAGACAACTGTCTTTGAGAGACAGAATAGAACCCGTAACATGGGAAGTAATCTCTGGGTTAAAAAAGAAATGCGCTACCCAGCCACAGAGAGACATGGAGAGGTGCACGTGTTTTCAGTCCTGCAAATTCATGGCACCATCATAAACAAGTGTACGTCGGGATCCTTCTCAACCCTCTGANCAAGAAGACAACTGTCTTTGAGAGACAGAATAGAACCCGTAACATGGGAAGTAATCTCTGGGTTAAAAAAGAAATGCGCTACCCAGCCACAGAGAGACATGGAGAGGTGCACGTGTTTTCAGTCCTGCAAATTCATGGCACCATCATAAACAAGTGTACGTCGGGATCCTTCTCAACCCTCTGAAACATTGATGCACACTCATCTGTTCAAACTGTCAGTCTTTCCCAGGAAAACGCAAGTTGCTGATGGGAAGAGATCTCCTTTGCCATTTTGTTTGCAGATGCAGGCTAAGCAAACAAATCCTAGCACATAACAGGGGCTCTATAAGCCTCTTGTCGAATGACTGAATTCGTTTAAGTCATCTTTACTTCATGTTTATTAGACATCGTAGATAGAAAAGTCAACGCCACAGAGCCGGAATTCGGCTTGTTCTTGGCAGCTACTGATCCAGGTCTGATGGGACCTGTGACAAGTGCATTGACAGAGGAAGGACCCAATGGAGAGTTTAGAATAAGTTCCGGCTCTGGTTTTGGGAAGAGACTGTCTGGAAGGACACCCAGGAGAATGAGTCTGAATTAGCCAGTAAAGCATAGAGATCGGGGAGCTCACAGCTGAGATGGACAAAAGGAAGGGGGATGTCCAGGCCAAAGGGCAGCGTGTACAAAAGTTTGGACATAAGAGAGTGTGGGATTTCAAGTAGTTCAATACAGGTGTTTTGGGATTATAATCAGCCTCTGGGTTTCCACTCACCTTTGGTGGACAGTGTCATCTGTACCTAAAATAGAGATGGACAGTGCCTGTCTTTAGGTCAACAGAACTTGGAAGCATTGGCACTCGTTGCCCATCACACACAAGGGCACTTCGGGATCAAAGGCAGTTCTTAAATAAGAAAATAAATAATCCAGTTTTTTTAATGAGCAAAAGGTCTGAATAGACACCTTATCAAAGAAGACATACAGGTGGGAAGATGTTCAACACCGTATGTCATCAAGGAAATGCGAATTAAAACGACCACAAAATGCCACTATACATGTTCCAGAATGGTCAAAATCGGGAACACTGACAACACTATATGTTGACAAGGATGTGGAGCAATAGGAACTCTCATTCCTTGCTGGGTACAGAAAAAAGATACAGAAAAACTGGCAGGGAAGTCTGGTGTGCTGCAGTCCACGGGGTCACAAAGAATTGGACAAGATTTAGTGACTGAACTACAAAAACAAACAACCATACTCCTACCATACAATCCAGGATTCATACTCTTTGGCATTTACCCAAAGGAGTTGAAAATTTATGTCTACCCAAGAATCTACACATGGATCTTTAATGTCGTTTAGTAGGTGAATAGATAAGTAAACTATGATATACCCAAATAATGGAATATTATTCAGCACTAAAAAGAAATAAGCTATAAAGTCATGAAAAGACATGGAGGAAACTTGTACATATTACTAGTGGGAAAAAGTCAATCTGAAAATGCTATATACCATGTGATTCTGACCCTATGACATTGTAGAAACAACAAAGCTATGAGACAGTAAAAAGATGAATGATTGCCAGGGATTAGGGGGAGAGTGGGGTGAACAGGTGGAACACAGAAGATTTTTAGGGCAGTGAAACCTTTGTAAGATATTTTAATGGTGATACATGTCATTATACCATTTTCAAAACCCATAGAGTGGACAACACCAAGAATAAACTTTGGGACTTCCCTGGAGGTCCAGTGGTTAAACTCCACCCTTCCACTGCAGGGGGCACAGGTTCGATCCCTGGTCAGGGAACTAAGATCCCACACGCCATGCAGCATGGCCAAAAATAAATGAATAAATTTAAAATAAATTAATTATTTTTAAAGCAAGAGTGAACTTTAAACTGGGGCAGGGGGAAGTCGTTCTTAATTCATTCTTTCCCTTTTGCTCATTTAACAGCTACAAAGACAATCTTACAATCTCATGAAGCTATGTTGTTCAGGTCGTTTTATTCATGCCCCTTTTGATCCTCTGATTTTAAAAGTCCAAACAAGTTTCATACCAAAACTAAAAATAAGGTGAGGTGATGGCTACTTTTTAATATGCTATTTTAAACAACCATGGTCCAACAGAGATTCTGATAACCCATCCTTCTCTGGAGCATCCCCCATCTCCACCCTGCCAAGCTCTATCCTTATCTCTGCCCCAGCTTGACGATCACTGTGGCACAGAAAGTCTGTACCAACTCTCAGGAAAGGCAGTGTGTGAGAAAATCTACGAGAAGTGTACAAACGGGCACGTGGATACTACAAGGGAAAGGAGAGGGTGGGATGAATTGAAAGAGTAGCACTGACATATATAGACACTTCAGTTCAGTTCAGTGGCTCAGTCGTGTCCGACTCTTTGCGACCCCATGAATTGCAGCACGCCAGGCCTCCCTGTCCATCACCAACTCCCTCACTGCCATGTGTGAAATAGATAGCCAGTGGGAAGCTTCTGGCTAGCACAGGGAGTTAGCTCAGTGCTCTGTGATGACCGAGAGGCATGGGCTGGCGGGGTGGGGAGGAGGGGATGCATGTATACATATAGCTGGTCCACATCGTTATACAACAGAAACTAACATAACATTGTAAGGCAACTGTAATTCAATAATAAAAAAAAGAAAGAAATGTACAAACAGGGAATCACTCAGAAAAAAGAACCGTTCCTAGCTGGAACTAGTAGATGGTGTCTAGGGTTGGAACTGAAGCATGGGTAGGATTTCAAGTGCAGACATGGAGGAAAGAACATCCATAAAAAGAAAGCGGCCTCAAAGGAGCACACAGTGATGAGTAATCACATGTCACAGATGAGAAAGTTGCATTGTCTCGTCTGCCTGGAAGAGACTGCGTGTGTCAGCACCCAGCGTGATGGCCCACACAAAGCAAGAGCTCCCGAAACATTTGTTGACAAATAAATACATTTTGCCAGAGTCTGGAAGGGGAAAGCTAGATTTCTACAAGACAGTGAAGAGTCTGAAGGAAGGGCAAAAACAAGTGGATTTTATTCTGATTATAACAGGAATTTATAGAACTTTAAAAATTTTTTTAGGAATGTATAGGTTTTTGAACAGGGATTTAGCATGATCATGTCTGTGTGCTTTAGAAATGTTTTCTAGCCATTGTTTTCTATAAATGGGATGGAGCAAACCATCATGAAAGGACAGCAGACAGAAGTCTGTGTAATCATCCAGGTATAAACATAACTGAAAGTCAGCACAGTCATTTATATGTAACCTCCTTAGAAAATTGTTGTCTCAAAATTTTTTCATGAGAAGATATGGAAAGAAAGAATATCATTACATACAATTTAAAAATAATTCTTTTTTCAGTTGTGCACAGATTCATTTCTATTGTATCTTGCTTCCCAATTTTGAACATAATACATGTTTATTTTGGAAAATGTACAGGATGTCAAAAAAATAACCTCCTGAAGTTTTATTACTCACAGAAAGTGTGTATGTCTTGGTTATATCTTTACAACTGATATTCTGTGTATACACACATATTCAAATCAATTTCCTCATAATTTTTACAATTAAAAATAAATATTTGAGGGGATTTCCCTGTGGTCCAGTGGTTAAGACTCTGCACTTCCAGGGCAGGGGGTGTAGGTTTGATCCCTGGTTAGGGAACTTAGTCCTTAGTCCTACATGGTGCTCGGCATTGCCAAAAATAAATAAATACATACATCAATATTTTCAAATTTTCTATTTAAAATTTTGCATTTTAAATTTCAAAACTTCAATTTTTATAATTATAAAAGTAATTGATGCTTATAAAAACAATAATAGTGAAAGCGATAAAGAAGAAAAATGAAACCATCTATAATTTCCCACTAAATGAAAACTGCTGTGGTCAACATTTTGTTGTAGCACCCAGGTTTTTCTTCCTCTTTGGCTATAAATAGACTAGACTACATAAAAAGATAATAGATGTATAGATACATAGATGATTGATAGCTAAATATATGAGGTAGATTTTTAATGTGATAATACCGTTCACTCTTTTATATTTTGAATCTAACAAAATAATCAAATAGACACCCTTATGTTGTTGAATACTATTTTATATGGTTTTAAAGACCGCACACAATTTCGTCAATCATTCCACCATTTACTTAATTTCTCTATGGTTGTATGTTGTATGTTTGTAATTTTTTACTGTTATAAACAACTCTGTAGTAAACATTATTGTCAACTGCTCTTTGTTCAAATTCAAGTGCCTTAGGACAAGCACATGAAGTCAAAACTATTCAATCAAAGAGTTTTACTCTACGCCTGTGGGTCTTTCAAAGACTCTTAAGTTCAATAATACACCCCATTTGTTCAAATACCATACATCAGATTTACTTTGAGATCATTTTTATTTTCTAAATAGACCAACTGATTCAGTCTTCTTCAGAATGCTGAGAAGATAATACAATAGAATACTGCTCAGCCATGAAAAAAAAAAAAGAATGAAATTTCACCATTTGAAACGACATGGATGGACCTGGAGGGCATTATGATAAGTGAAATTAGTCAGACAAAGAAGACAGTTACTGTATGATATCACTTAGATATGGAACCAAAACAATACTAGCGAATATAACAAATATAAACTAGTGAACATAACAAAAAAGAAACAGACTCAGAGATATAGAGAAACAAGACAGTGGTTACCAGTGGGGAGAAGGAAGAGGGCAGGAGAAAGACAGGAGTGAGGGAGTAAGAAGTGCAACATGATGTATAAAATGAGCTACAAGGATGTATTGTACAATATGTAGAAGATAGTCAATATTTTATAGTGATTATAAATGGAGTATAGCATTTAAAATTGTGAATCACTATACTGTACACCTATAACTTACATTGTATAGCAGTTATACTTTAATATGAAACTAAAATTTTGTTTAAAAATTTAAAGAATACTGAGAAGATATTAAAAGATGCAAAACAAAAATCTGCGTCTTTGTTCACTCATTCTTTCACACCTTAAACTTACATCAGTCGGTAGTGCCCAAGCCTTTTTCTCTTCAGAATTTTTCAGTCTTCTAATAATCCCTGCTTTTAAATGTCTATGCATTGAAGAGAAAAAGAAAGATGGAGCAAGTGTGTGTGCGTGTGAGTGTGTGTGTGTGCGCGCGCACGCGCACACGCACACACACAAGCACACGTCTTCTCTGTGACTATCATATGCCTTCCTTAGTCCAATGGATGGTGTAACATACTAACACTAACTACATTTATCCCATTTGGAGAGTCTGAAATACAGGGTTTATATACACCCATCATGGGTTGTATACCCATGGTTATCAAGAATTCCTAGATCCCATGGAGTACAAATACTAACAAGAACCCTAAGGAAACCAGTTATTTGTATTGCTAAAAACCGTTTATTTCGTACATATACATCAATCAACTAAATGTAATATTGGGACATTTTTTGAACCGTAACCCACAAATCACACTTTAAATACTCAAGANTACCCATGGTTATCAAGAATTCCTAGATCCCATGGAGTACAAATACTAACAAGAACCCTAAGGAAACCAGTTATTTGTATTGCTAAAAACCGTTTATTTCGTACATATACATCAATCAACTAAATGTAATATTGGGACATTTTTTGAACCGTAACCCACAAATCACACTTTAAATACTCAAGAAGATGATATTAAATCTCATTGAGTCAGTAGTGATGAGTTCTGCTGCCCTACATCCAAGCCTAGCAAGCTCTCCAAGCTTCTTCTAGAAGATTCTACCACTGGGCAAAACCAGGGTCTTATCCTCAGATGTCATCCTCACATCTAAAACAGTAAGAGAGCAGAGTCTCTGTTGCTTTTAAAGAAGGAAATCAAGACCAAAAGTAGGTTCCTAGAGAAAGCAACAGAGGTAAGAAATTTCATTCAATTCAGTGTCACCATTGTGCTCAAACTGACAAGGGAAGATCATGGGCGTCTCCAAATCTATGTGTAAATTCGAGGTCATATAAAGTAGAAACACTCATATTTCAATTCTAAATAGAGAATTCTGGCATCAGTCTTTGTAAGACTTCAGGCTTGCATTTGACACTCTAACCACCTCAGAAGCAAAACTTAAAAGGGTGCAAAAAAAAAAAGTTATCATTAAAATAAAGTACACTTTAATAAAACATCCTCAACCAAAATACTTATGGTAAAAAAAAAAGTCATAATGTTTACAATTTTAAAATATGAAATATGTTGGGGACTTCTCTGGTGGCCCAGCGGTTAAGACTCAGCACTGCACTGCAGGGGCACTGGTTCAGTCCCTGGCTGAGGAATTAAGATTCTTCACGCTGCTAGGTGCAGCCAAAAAATAAAATAGGATAGGATAGGATAGAGTGGGAGTAAAAGAAAATACGTTTTAATATAGGATCATTTATTTAAAAAAATTTTTTTTCAATACGGCATTTATTCTTGACCTCAGTTCCTGGGTTTGTGCCTGAAGCAAGTGCTTCATCTGCCTTAGCCTGGTCCCAAATTGAAGGAAAACCAAGTCTCAGACCTAGCCAAAGAGGAAGAAGGTGGAGAAAGCTGCCTTTTCCTAGAGCCCTGAGATGTCTTGGGCACAGAAACTTTCTCCCCACACCAGAGGACACTTGTGGCTATTCAAATTTAGCAAATAAAAATATAGAATGCCAAGTTTAATGTGAATTTCAGATACACAAGGAACCTTCCTAGTATAAGTATGTCCCATGCAATATTTGGGACATACTTATACTGTTTAAAAAAAAAAACAACTCACTGTTTATCTGAAATTCGAACTAAACTGGGCATCCTGTATTTAGTCTGGCAACCGTCCACGCCACTCCCACTCCTGCCCCAGGAAGTCTCTGTCAACCCCAGGCAAGAGAGTCTATCTTGCCTGAGAGAGACAGTCACTCTGAAGGCCCATAGCAAGAACAAAAGAAGCAAAAATAACAAACCAACTGAAAGCCAGCCCAACACGGAAAGAATGTTATTGCACATTTGCTGACAGAGACCAAGGGAGATTTCCAACATAAACAAAGAAATTTAATCTCTCATTTGCAAAAGCTTCCCCTCTGCTAATTTGTTAACTGCTCATGTAGAGACACAGAACCCAGTGCATGTAATTGACCTTCTCTTTTCTTAGATGATGCAAAGCAAAGTGATTCCTGCTGGCAAGTGCCACTAGAGAGACCAGAAACAGTGCGTTTTCCAAACTGGTCAAGTCAATCAAGCTCAGCTTTTTTTTAACCCCGGTCAGATGGATCGATTGGCCAACCAACTTCAAGAGCTGGGTCAGTCCAAAGTTGTGCCTGTGTCAGAGCTGGGAGGCTATGGGTGACTTCAGATCTGTTGTAGGTTTGCCTGTTCATATTCCTTCAGCCTGTTCTCTGCCTTCCAGGAAGAAGCAAGAGAGCTCAAAACCCCAGAAAAAAGATGGTCACGCACAGTTCCCTTCACAGCCGGAGAAGGAGCTGGCAGGTTTTCCTCCCTCCTCTGCATCAGAAACCAAGCTACATCATCCTACTGAGTCTGAAAGATGCTAGGAATGGTATTCACTTAAAAATCATAATTTGGGGGGACATCCCTGCGGGTCCAGTGGTTAAGATTCTGAGCTTCCAATGCAGGGGGGAACAGGTTCAATCCCTGGTTGGGGAACTAAGATCCCACCTGCTGCATGGTACAGCCAAAATACATTTTTAATTAAGTTAAAAATAGTAATTTTTTCAACCAGAGTTCTTCCTTCTGTGCACCAGATCTGGGCTACTGCTACACGTGGTCCGAAGCACAACTGTAGCCCCAGGAACTTCATCTTCTGCTTCCCAGCCATCAGCTAGAAAAGTTCTCTCTCTTTCTATGCCTCTTCTCTCTCTTTCTCTCCGAGTGTGTGGGCTTAGCCGCTACAAGGGAGCTGACGCATAGGAGTACCACTGCATTGCACGATGCAGCAGCCTCCACCCACACTGAGGGGAGCCAAGAAACATATACATGGAATCGAGAAAAACAGTACAGATGATCTTACTTGCAAAGCATAAAGANTCTCTCTTTCTCTCCGAGTGTGTGGGCTTAGCCGCTACAAGGGAGCTGACGCATAGGAGTACCACTGCATTGCACGATGCAGCAGCCTCCACCCACACTGAGGGGAGCCAAGAAACATATACATGGAATCGAGAAAAACAGTACAGATGATCTTACTTGCAAAGCATAAAGAGAAACACAGACAGAGAGAACAAATGTATAATAAACACCAAGCGGGTAAAGGGGATGGTGGGATGAATTGGGAGGCTGGGACTAACACATGTACACTACTGATGCTATGGATAAAATAGATAACCAACGAGAAGCTACTGTGTAGCACAGGGAACTCTACTCAGTGCTCCGTGGTGAACTGAATGGAAATTGGAAGAAAGTCCAAAAGGGAGGGGATGTGTATATGTGAGGAGGGCATGGCAACCCACTCCAATATTCTTGCCTGGAGAATCCCATGGACAGAGGTGCCTGGCAAGCTNGATAACCAACGAGAAGCTACTGTGTAGCACAGGGAACTCTACTCAGTGCTCCGTGGTGAACTGAATGGAAATTGGAAGAAAGTCCAAAAGGGAGGGGATGTGTATATGTGAGGAGGGCATGGCAACCCACTCCAATATTCTTGCCTGGAGAATCCCATGGACAGAGGTGCCTGGCAAGCTGCAGTCCATGGGTCACAACGAGTTGGACCCGACTGAAGCAACTTAGCACACACATGCATATATACATATACGTCTAGTTGAATCATTTTGCTGTCCAGTAGAAACTAACACAACATTGTAAAGCAGCTAAACTCCAATAAAAGATAATGTGAAAAAGAAAGAGAGAATCCAGTTTTTACCACTCAAATCCCCAAAAGCTCAGATGCTACTCTTGGGCATCCTTGGGAGAAGGTGTGAAGATGGAGCCCTACACAGGAAGGCGTGTGGACAATCACTTATGAAGGAAAGAGAAACCCATCTCCCCTAGAGCCAGGCAACTGTCCCACCCCCACCCTCACAGAAACGTGAAGCTTTCATCTCTGCAGAGGCTAAAGGACAGAAGCTCTAGACAGATNTGGACAGGGAGGCCTGGTGTGCTGCGATTCATGGGGTCACAAAGAGTCAGACACGACTGAGCAACTGAACTGAACTGAACTGATGATTATTTGTTTTTGTTTACTCACTAAATTGTGTCTGACTTTTTGTGACCCCATGGGCTGCAGCCTGCCAGGTTCCTCTGTCCATGGGATATTCCAAGCAAGAATCCTGGAGTGAGTTGCCATTTCCTTCTCCAGGGGATCTTCCTAACCCAGGGATTGAATCAGCATTTCCTGCATTGGCAGGTGGATTCTTTACCAAATAAAACACAATTCCTGAGCCTCAGAAATGGTAACACCAGATGATGTCAAAGAAAATGATGGAATTTGCTTCCCTGGAGGTTTTTCAGAAGATGTGTGTAATAACCTTTTTGTCGTGGCTTCTTAGAAGAGGATTTTGTTCACAGACAGCAGGCACACCCCGATCTCAGCTTCACCATCAGTTAAGAATGATCTCAGAACTCCTTTCCAGTGCCAACCTTTTAAAGCAGAGGAATGCTTATACCTTCTTGACTCCAAGTCATCATTGGAATGGCCCTGCAGGCCTAGGATTCCACAAAGCTTGGTGATCATCCCTGATCAATACAAACTCCTCCTGAGAACAAATGGAAAGAAGTACAGGGGGGAAACCAGTTCTCACTCATAAAAAAATAATGATAACCCCCCCCCCAATTTTTTTGAATCATCACTTAGCTCTGATGCTAAACAAGAGAAAGTTAAGCAGAGTGAGGGTGGGAGGCAGTGGAGGGGGTGGGGGGGCATTTCCTCAGAGCTTATCTGCCTGTCCCTAGTTGCAACATCCATTGGCTTCTCTCTGAAATCCTGGCAACACCCCATCCCTGAAACTGACCTAGTTTGTGTCTCTTTCTTTAAGAAAAGTGGCCCTAGCTTTGTGCAGGTGCGAGGAGAAGCGGTCTGTGTCTGGACACGTGGATGGACATTCTCCATCCTTCAGTAACAGGCTCCCAGTGAGAGGAGGCCAATGCCCATGTTGCTTACAGAGCTGTCGGGAGTCGGGCTCCCGAAGAGGCCGAGCTCCTTCCCAGGCGGCCGATTCACGTGTGTAGAAGCATCGCACTCTCCTTTCAGCCCTTCTGCTCGCCTCTCCTCCCAGTCCTGGGATCTCTTGGACCTCGAAGCCACTGTCAGCTCTGCCCAGCTGCGCGGTCCCATCCCGTGGAGCCTGCCCACCCCCAGCCCTGGACCTGCCGCGCGGGCACACTCAGTTGGAGACAGACTCCGCCCGGGCTAGAAACGCTGCTTGGTTTTAAGTCTCCAAAAGCAGACAGGAACTCAAGCTTTTGCCCCCCAGCCTCCCCTCTCCTGTGCCCCTCCGGACCCAAGGAGCTGCCGAAAACACAGCAAACCGAGGCCCCCACCCACTCCTCTTTCTCCTGGACCCTCCCTCTCTTCCCCAGCGGCCTTCCTCCCCCACCCTCTGCGGACGTGTTCTCCCAGCATCGGGCACCGAGTCCTCCAGGACACACCCAGGCCTCCCACACCTCCTCGCCGGTGGTGACCTGCTTCCCCACCTGGCCCCAGCTCCAAGGTGGGAACTCTGCCTCGGTTACCTTCCGCCAGCTCCTCCCACACACCTATACCCCTTCCCCACCCCCACCTCAACGCTCCCATCCATCACTCACCTCTTTACCCGAGATCTCTGTGTCAACGTGGGGACAGCACCTGGCAAAACCCCCGATGGACCATCTCCCACACTGGGAGGGATTTGCCTGGACAATTTCCTGCACCAGTGCAAAGAAGACTGGGTCCCCTGCCCGTCGCTAGCATCCCATGCTTCCTCGTGGGCTTCCTGTTGGCTAGACACCAGCTCAGAAAACCCCCTTCTCTTACTAAGTAGTCCATGCTGTTTTCACTTGAGGATGCGATAAGGCCCTCCAGACAACTAGTGAGTCACCAGATAATTATTTCATTATTCACCGTATGAACAGTATCAAGCAAGTTGGAGCTTCCCCGGCATCCAATCTCAGATCTCCATGAGTGGGGATCCACAGGGCATGCTCACTGCCTTCCACTCTTCCCCTCCTCCAGGTGAAAACCTTCCACCTGCTCCTGCCACCTTCTGCCTCCCTGGGACAGCTCCCCAGACCCTTTAGAGTGGCCATACCCGGGAGAACAAAGAGTAGGCTTCAGAGTTCTTGGCCTTCTTCTCCCCAAGACCCAACACAGCATATAGCACACGACTGGGGCTCCTTGCCTGGTGGATCTGTTGATCTTCTAAGGCAGCGGGGTCCCCAACGATTTTGGCACCCAAAACCGGTTCTGTGGAAGGCAGTTTTTCCAGGGCCTGGGGCCTGGGAAGGGGGGTGGTTTCAGGATGATTCAAGCATGTTGCATGTATCATGCACTTTATCTCTATGACTGTGGCATTAGCTCTACCTCAGATCATCAGGCATTAGGTTCCAGAGGATGGGGACCCCTGGTCTAAGGGCTGCGTTAGGGAGATGTGGCTCTTGAGAGTACATCCTCTTTTGGATGCTTCTCAGAATGAGGTCTTGCATCAGCCTGCATCAAAGTCTCTTACAGCCCTTGCTGAAACATGCAGATTCTCCAGTCCTTTCTCTGCCTGCTGACTCTGGATGCCAGCGGTGTATCCTGGCACACTGCATCTTTTAATGTTTCCCAGGTGAGTCTCATGCACCTTGAAGTTGCTGGGCCATCAGTTCAACTCCATTTTAACTTCTTTAAGTTAAACCTTAAGTTAGAACCTCTTCAAGTTAGACCTTTCTAGGTGGGAGGGAAGGTTCGCTCTTGATTAAAGGAGGAATAAGAAAGATTCCCCTGGAGTAGGAAATGGCAACCTACTCCAGTATTCTTGCCTCTAAAAATCCATGGACAGAGGAGCCTGGCGAGTTCCATTCCATGGGGTCAGAAAGAGTCGGGCATGCCTAAGTAACTGAGCATGCGTACATGCACATAAATGGAAGCGGGTTATAAGGGTCTTAACAACTGTAGAATCTGCGTACATCAATGGCCCCCCTACCAATAAGTGACGTGAGATCACCTTGCCTGATCCTACCTGGACCATGAAGCCTCCTTGATGGTGACCCCAGCCTTCATAAGCTGGCCACACATTGACAAGTGGCAAGCCATCTACCACGCCTCCCATTTGTTGTTGACCTGAGGCCTCAGCAAGAGAAGGGTGGAGTCCCCAGTCCCTCACTCCGGTGAGACAAGCCCCCGGTGTGTGAAGAGCACCACGTGCTGGGCCCCGGGGCTGCCGTCTTCTCTGTTAGGACAAGAGCGGTAGGAAGGACATGAGCCGGTTCATTCAGGATAGGAGGTCTATTTCATTGTCATGTTTTTCTGGGCCAGTTCATTTGGTTCATTTTGATTAAACCAAAGAGCAGTGGATGCGTCAATTCAGTGAATTCAAAGAGGTCTTACAGACCCAGCCCAGGAGAAACTGCTTTGCAACAAGGCATCAAGATGAGAGTGACGGGAATGGAGTGTAGTGATCTCTGCTACTCAGAACTCCAAGCTGGCATCATCTATCCTCCTGGAAAGGAGGAGACCTTGCCTGAAGATGCTATGTGATGAAAATGGAAGGAAGTGGCAGAGACACAAATATGGCCAAAAGGAAAAACAGGTTTAGAGTGTAGCTTTGCCCAGTGGACAAATATTTGAAAATACGTGAAAAGAGACCTAATTCACTCATGGCACCCTGGTAGAGTACAGATAGTTCTCTCTTTTGTAAATAGATCTTCTGTGGCACAAAGTTCTGAGCCTTTGTGGCTGACATAGAAGCCAACCAGCCCAAATACCCCCAGTTAGAAACACAGTCAGCCCTCAACAGCCACAGCTTCCACATCTGAGAATTCAATCAAAAACGTCACGAATACTTGGGGTAAAATAAAAATTCCAGAAGTTTCCAAATATCAAACCTTGAATTTGCCATGCCAGCAATAATTTACACAACATTTACACAGTATTGGGTATTATAGATCATCTGGAGAGGATTCAACGTATACAAGAGGACACGCCTAGGTTCTATGCAAATACGACACCGTGTTAGATGGGAATTTAAGCACCGGAGGATGTTGGTCTGGCGGGTCCTGGAACCAGGTTCCCGTGGATACCAAGGAACGACTGTGCGTGATTACTTCTGAAATCATTTAAAGGCCGAATTGTGGCGAGACTTGGCTTAAGAGAGGCAGGAGAGGAACTTGATGAAAGATATTGTGTGTGTGTGTGTGTATGTCTGTTTAAAAGATAGGTGCTATTTCAGACTCTCTCACATAGAAATATAACAAAAGAGCGTGAAGCTTGGAGCCACAGCATGCCCATCTGTCGACAGACTGTTCAATTAACTTATTGTTACGAGTGAAACACCAGCTCGGTGTGTCTGCAGAAAGAGGAAGTCCCAGGTGCTAGACCGACAGCCATTAAGTTGTTGGCAGAGCTGAGTAAGCGAGTTGTCCCTTCGGAGGCAGGCTGCCCTCCCTCCCTCCTCTGGCTCCTTCCTTTCCTCTTTTTCTAACTTCCTCATCATGCCTCCTCCAGGCTCTCGCTTCTTTCCTTTTCGTCCCTGTGTTCCTTCTCTCATCAATGAGAAGCCCTGATGGGAGAGAAATGAGCTGGATTCTGAGAATTTGCTGAAGCTTCTATATATTTAAGCAGAGCCAGGGAAGGGTGAGGGTGGGGAAGACCCTGTTGGCCACCTCAAATGAACATCAAACCGTTCCCCACCCTTCTCTCCCACTGTGAGGTCTGATTTTCCACCCTCCACCCTCTCACTGACTCTGCCACTCTCTAAGTTATTTCTTGATTTCACTCTCAAGGGACAGAGAAACCAGCAAGGTGGGGCCACTGAGCCCTGGTTCAAATCCTGGAGTGTGCATACCACAGGGGCTCTCTCACCTGTTCCAGTCTTGGGGGGATGTCCATTTTCTGCAAGGATGTCTTGACTCACGGCCATGGGGGTTGCAAATTTAGGGCTGACCTTATCATCATATTTTCATGATCAAAATTCACTGGCAACTGCTCAGAGGGGAAGATAATAGCCCTCAAAGGAGAAATGTCAACGCAATAGACATGGATATATTCTAAGCATTAGATCTAATTATAGAGAATGAATTACAAATTTAAACATCTTAGATATAGGCATAAAAAAAATTAACCCTCAAACAGGAAGCTGCTGAACTGTCAGATTGCATCGTTTGAGAACCAAGAAAAGCAAGTCAGCACCCTGAAAGCATGAGAAAAGCAGAGGCTAATCCTCTGCTGGGGTTTCAATATTCTGTTCGTTTCCATAAATGTGCTAAGGAAGGTCCTTACAGGGGAGGGCAGGTCTGTTCATGGGACTGTGAAACTGTCAGGGCAGAAACAACTTCTGCTCTTTAGAAAGTGACTGTCTTCAGAAGATACACGCAGGCTGAATCTCCCAATGGGAGTGATTCAGCATTCACCATCATAAGGATGTTTCACCCAAAAGCGGACAAATTCCACATTTCCATTGGGCAGTTTCATTCCTGTTTCAGTTGCCCCCTGCTCACTTCAAAATGCTAAGAATTCTTCACGAGTCCTTCTCTGCATAATCACAACATCTGTTTGTCTGGGATTAGAAGCTCCTAGAAATAAGAACTTGTGATCTCAAGCAACTGTGCCCCGTTGTTCCCCACTGGGGGTCAAACCTAATCATCCAGACCCACGTGGCAGTCCAAGAGGAGGATGAAAATGGGTCTAATGGGGCCAGATGAAGGAAGCGACTCCAGGAAACGTTCTAGGTTCAGCTGGCAGCATCCCAACGGTCAAGCACAGGGCGTTAGGAGGAGCAGCCGGAGCACTTCCACTCATTGCATCTAGGTATCAGAGCCGTGGAGGAAAACACACTGGCCGTCTAGCACAGGATGGAGCCAGGCTTCCCTCGTGGAGAGACGAGACAGAGTCAAGGTCAGGAGTGCGGTCAGCACTCCATGACCACACGTCCCCCCTTTCTTGTGCTGCTGCGGAAGGACCTCCTCCCCTCCTCCCAGGGGAACGACGTAGCAGCGGGGTTATGATGCCCTTGCAGTAGCATAACAAAGGAGCCCACATGGAANCGTCTAGCACAGGATGGAGCCAGGCTTCCCTCGTGGAGAGACGAGACAGAGTCAAGGTCAGGAGTGCGGTCAGCACTCCATGACCACACGTCCCCCCTTTCTTGTGCTGCTGCGGAAGGACCTCCTCCCCTCCTCCCAGGGGAACGACGTAGCAGCGGGGTTATGATGCCCTTGCAGTAGCATAACAAAGGAGCCCACATGGAATTGGAAACAGGAAAAATGTCCCCACGCAAGGTGGCGAGTCCAGCACCAGCAGTGAGGACCCTACATCTCTCGGTGAGTAAGTGTGCAGACCCAGGACCCCTTCTCACATGACCTAGTTGGGAGTGGGAGGGGTGTGCGGAGGAGGATACTCCAGNGAAACTCTGACCTTGGAAGTCAAGCGTCTCACCAAGGACAGGGGCCAAGCCACTGTGATTTTTTCCATTTTTTAAATTTATCTTTTTAAGCTTATTTTGCTGAAATGTAGCTGACTGACAGTGTTGTGTTAGTTTCCAGAGTACAGCAAAGTGGCTCAGTTATACAGATCTATACATTCTTTTTCATAAGCTTTTTCATGATGGTTTGTCAGAATATTTAATACAGTTCCCTGTGTGGTATAGTAGGACCTTGTTGTTTATCCATTCTATATCTTTTTTCATAGCCTTACACATAGTGTCAACTTAATACTCACTCTCTCCCCAATTTGAGTTTATTTGTTATCTATGTTATTTGACCATCAACCCAGTTATCTGAAATCCACTTGCTAGACTCAAATTTGTAACAGTAACCTCCACACAGCTCATGAAAGGTTTGGAAAATTCAGCTTCATAGTAGGAATGGCAAGTGATCAGTACCATCCCCACAGACATCTAGTGGGCACACCCTCATGCCTTGCTAACGTGAGAAGAAGATTCAGTCTGAAGGTTTTGTGGGATCCACGCAGCCCAAGTGAAGCCACACAGCCTCAAGAGCCTGAGAAATTATTGCAGGAGTACATTGTAGATGAGCCTGGAAAAACACCAAATCACAATTGCCCAAGTCTCAACAAAACTTTAAAAAAAAAAAAAAAAAAGCAAATCTTGCTTGGCAACTGTAAGGAGACCACACCTTGTGCTGCACACACATACCTGGACTTCATCATTCTTGCACAAGGGAGTTTCATATCGGCCAATAAAGCGGCACTTCAAGATAAAGCTCCTTCAACTTTGAGCACTGTTTTAAAAATCCCCAGGCAAAGCAGGCTCTGAATTTCTCCAAAACTATAATTTAGCAGCTGTGGCAAACAAGNATACCTGGACTTCATCATTCTTGCACAAGGGAGTTTCATATCGGCCAATAAAGCGGCACTTCAAGATAAAGCTCCTTCAACTTTGAGCACTGTTTTAAAAATCCCCAGGCAAAGCAGGCTCTGAATTTCTCCAAAACTATAATTTAGCAGCTGTGGCAAACAAGCTAGTGGTTTGATAAGCTACAGCCTACCGCCAACTGAAATCCCAGCAACAGTTTCCATTAACATCTCAGTCATGTGGATATTTACCCAGTAAAATCCACCCTAACCCAAAACACTACTATCAATCCAAGATGCGTGAAGTTTCAAGAAATCATAAGACACAATCCCATTCATCTCTGCCTCTGGATTAAATGACTTTCTAGTTAAGGGTTGCTATGAGAAAACTCAGAGATGACCCAAATCCAGAAGAAGCCTACTTCACTGGGTCTCTTCCGACATACAACTTACTCAAGTCTCAACAGCAGTCAAGCCCAAACCCAGACTATAAACAGCTCTGCTGAAAAATAAACACCACCTAAGGCAACAGGCCAAATACTACAAAAAATGTAATATAAATCTAATGGGAGGGAAAAAGGCAAAACAAACTCTGTTCCTGTCTCTCTCCATAGCTCCCCCACCCCAAACAAAAGACTATCCGTATAGAAAGAGCCTAGCGATTGAACCAAGTATGCTGGAGGCTCCATGGCTAGCCGCTGCCAGCCCTTGAAAGGAAGCCGATCATTTCGCTTCATTAAGCTTCCCTTTCCCCGTGTGTAAAACAAGGATCATGAGAGCTGTGTTCTATTTACCCTACAACGATGCATGAAAGAGTAGCAAGATGCTGTCTACGAAAGTACCTTGATCTCCTCTAAGGTGGGGTACTATGTAAATTTCAAATGGTGCTATTACCACATTTTAGCACATGTGAGATCTGACAAATAATAAAGGGCTGGGCATCAGAGTGAAAACAGAACAGGATGGGGAAAATGGAAATCCAAGCTCCATGATTCAAGTGAAAAAGAGAACTTACATCTGCCCCACAGAAGAGCCCAGGGAGAGGAGAGAAACATGTGTATCCAAGGAGAAAAGTCAATGTCAGGACATCCTGACCCAGTTCTTGGAAATCAGTCACTAGATCAGAAGTGAAAATAAAGTGGACTGGATGTTTATTCAAGGAGCTCCTGGGACTTTCCTGGCAGTTCAGTGGTTAAGACTTCACCTTCCGACGCAGAGGGTGCAGGTCTGATCCCTGGTCAGGGAGCTAAGACCCCACATGACTTGTGGCCAAAAAAAAAAAAAAAAAAACGTAGAAATAGAAACAGTATCGTAACAAATTCAACAAAAACTTCAAAACTGGCCCACCTCCAGAAAAAGAAGCAGCAGCAGCTCCTAAAATCCCATCACCTTTAGGAATAATTTGGAGAAATTCTAGCAAATTGCTCCCACATCCACCCTGTCTGTCCTGGGGCATCTTCCAGAACTCACCATTATAAAATTTGCACGTTCTTCTAAACTTGCACTTTAATGGAAATGCTTGTATTGTTTTTAAATTCAGTTTATTTGATACATATCTTATTATTTCTGCCATTTTCTGCTTTTCCTTTACATAGCTCCATTCCAATGCTGTAGTTCTCTGATATTTTCAGGCAAATACCATGCTCAAGAATGAGATGGTTGGATGGCATCACCACTCAATGAGCATGAGTTTGAGCAAACTCTAGGAGACGATGAAGGACAGAGGAGCCTGGCAGGCTACAGTCCATGGGGTCAATAAAGAGTCGGATACGACTGAGGGACTAGACAACAACCACGTTCAAACAAAATCATTTCTATCAACACGGACCAGTCATTAGTTTATTTGGCCAGCATGTACTGAGCACCCAATAGATACCTGAAAGAAGTTACTTAAGAGATTGATGCAATTAGCCGAAATTTTAAAGATAAAATGTTTGTCTGAAATAGTAAAATATTCAGAAAATGGAAGTTGAGAGGTAGAGCAGATTTCTTTGAATTTGAGGTAGTTGCTTCTTTCCTTTTGCATTGGTAGTGTCAGACTTCTTATAAAAAAGCATAATAAATAGGACGTTTTAGCACGACTGTTAGACCAAAATCCCAAACCATGTAGAATAATAAACTCTAATGTTTTCAGTGTCGTTACAAACTCAAATTCTTCTACGTGTGTCTTCTTGGTTCTCATGGTTCCTTAGAAAAACTCATAGTCCCTCTCTTGTTTAATATAGAAGAGAGTTTGCATTTTAGGCAAATAAATATTTATGTTTGGTTCTATGTCTGCTTTAAAGCCGTTTTTAAAATTAGTATGAAACATCGTGTTGCAATACCCTAACTCCTTATTTGAAATATCTCATTGATTTGATTTTTCTCTTAGCACAGCTCCTGTAACTATCTGTATGTCTCCTTAATGCACTGCAAAATTGAGAATTTCCAGACTGACCAGAAATCAAACAATCCTATCACAAGGGCTCAATTTAATTCAGTCACTGAAACCACTTAAATAATCAACACACAGTCTGACACACAATAGAGCCACTTCTTGGTAATTAATCTGAATTAACTTCCAGTGTTCCCTGAATTGGCCTGTGCAGGTGGGGCAGAGTAAACTTCACCTTCGTCTGCTTACACGTATGTTAGGCAGCACCTACAGAGAAACAAAATTGACACGAAATGTTGTCTTCATTTCTTGAAGCATAGCACTTTATTGTGTATCTGAATTTTGCGGTAGAAAAGAACCCAGGCACAAAATGGANAAAAAAAAAAAAAAAAAACGTAGAAATAGAAACAGTATCGTAACAAATTCAACAAAAACTTCAAAACTGGCCCACCTCCAGAAAAAGAAGCAGCAGCAGCTCCTAAAATCCCATCACCTTTAGGAATAATTTGGAGAAATTCTAGCAAATTGCTCCCACATCCACCCTGTCTGTCCTGGGGCATCTTCCAGAACTCACCATTATAAAATTTGCACGTTCTTCTAAACTTGCACTTTAATGGAAATGCTTGTATTGTTTTTAAATTCAGTTTATTTGATACATATCTTATTATTTCTGCCATTTTCTGCTTTTCCTTTACATAGCTCCATTCCAATGCTGTAGTTCTCTGATATTTTCAGGCAAATACCATGCTCAAGAATGAGATGGTTGGATGGCATCACCACTCAATGAGCATGAGTTTGAGCAAACTCTAGGAGACGATGAAGGACAGAGGAGCCTGGCAGGCTACAGTCCATGGGGTCAATAAAGAGTCGGATACGACTGAGGGACTAGACAACAACCACGTTCAAACAAAATCATTTCTATCAACACGGACCAGTCATTAGTTTATTTGGCCAGCATGTACTGAGCACCCAATAGATACCTGAAAGAAGTTACTTAAGAGATTGATGCAATTAGCCGAAATTTTAAAGATAAAATGTTTGTCTGAAATAGTAAAATATTCAGAAAATGGAAGTTGAGAGGTAGAGCAGATTTCTTTGAATTTGAGGTAGTTGCTTCTTTCCTTTTGCATTGGTAGTGTCAGACTTCTTATAAAAAAGCATAATAAATAGGACGTTTTAGCACGACTGTTAGACCAAAATCCCAAACCATGTAGAATAATAAACTCTAATGTTTTCAGTGTCGTTACAAACTCAAATTCTTCTACGTGTGTCTTCTTGGTTCTCATGGTTCCTTAGAAAAACTCATAGTCCCTCTCTTGTTTAATATAGAAGAGAGTTTGCATTTTAGGCAAATAAATATTTATGTTTGGTTCTATGTCTGCTTTAAAGCCGTTTTTAAAATTAGTATGAAACATCGTGTTGCAATACCCTAACTCCTTATTTGAAATATCTCATTGATTTGATTTTTCTCTTCGCACAGCTCCTGTAACTATCTGTATGTCTCCTTAATGCACTGCAAAATTGAGAATTTCCAGACTGACCAGCAATCAAACAATCCTATCACAAGGGCTCAATTTAATTCAGTCACTGAAACCACTTAAATAATCAACACACAGTCTGACACACAATAGAGCCACTTCTTGGTAATTAATCTGAATTAACTTCCAGTGTTCCCTGAATTGGCCTGTGCAGGTGGGGCAGAGTAAACTTCACCTTCGTCTGCTTACACGTATGTTAGGCAGCACCTACAGAGAAACAAAATTGACATGAAATGTTGTCTTCATTTCTTGAAGCATAGCACTTTATTGTGTATCTGAATTTTGCGGTAGAAAAGAACCCAGGCACAAAATGGAATTTTCCTGAAGATTTTCCTTGGAAATTTTAGCTCTACTTTCATCCGAGTAGTCTCTTGCTGGCAGGAACTTTGAAAGCAAACCTGTTAGCCTCCCTGCAGTTTTGTTTTAAAGCCTTCAGTAGAAAGATATGCCATAGAAAATGCATATTTTCTGTCCATGTGACCCAGCTGATTTCATGCCTATGGAAACATGAGCTAGTGATGGTTGAACTACTCTCTTAGTAAACGTTCTTACTGCAAAGCACTGCAGAAAAAAGCAATCTGCTTGCAAACAGTGGGCAAACCAGTAGCTGGGGCCAGTTGGAAGACAGGGAGGGACAGGGCAATCTGGGATGGGGAGCCACCCACTACATCCTAAGACAGCATGCAAATACCATCAAACACACTGTTTCCATTTAAAAAGCATGTATTTCATGCAAGGGTTTAATAACTTTCACTGCCTCCCTAATAGCATTTGTCTCTGGAGACCTTTTCACTATTTCAAAATCTCAGTAAGTAACCACAGAAATATTACCAAGAGCAAGGACTAATGGTGGGACACAGGCTAAAGGGGGTGTTTTCGTCTGTGGTTCAGTCCCTAGGGAGGCAGATGAACCACGTCTCTGCTGATGAACCAGGGGAGGAAGAGTCCGGTGGAGACAGATTCAGATGAGTTCTCTCTGAGATGCTGGCGCCATAAACCAGGCACTCCGAGAAACGTGCAGAGAGAATCATTTCAACCANCACAGGCTAAAGGGGGTGTTTTCGTCTGTGGTTCAGTCCCTAGGGAGGCAGATGAACCACGTCTCTGCTGATGAACCAGGGGAGGAAGAGTCCGGTGGAGACGGATTCAGATGAGTTCTCTCTGAGATGCTGGCGCCATAAACCAGGCACTCCGAGAAACGTGCAGAGAGAATCATTTCAACCAAGGTGGAGGAGTCCATTCAAATCATGCTGATTCCAAATGCAAGGCAGGATTTGTTGGGTTTTTTTTTTTTCCCTTTTCAGAATTTCCAAGGACGTTCTAATGGATCCTTTAAATTGTTCTCTTCTGCAAATTCTGTGGATACTGATTCAAAGCAGAAATAAAACTGCTCTTTAGGAGTCCTGAAGTCTGTGCAACACGTAAAACAATGGATAGAAATGTGTTTAGGAATGCTACAACTGCACACCAAATAGATTGTGAATATATCATTCAACACAATATGACACTAGAATAATTTCTGAAATAGACTCACAGAATTAGAGAACAAATTTATAGTTACCAGGGGGAGGCATGCAGGGGAGGGATAGATTGGGAGTTTGGGATTGACAGGTAACGACTGCCATATTTAAGATAGATAACCGACATAGGCCTACTGGATAGCACAGAGAACTCTGCTCAATGTTCTGTGATAAGCAAAGTGGGAAAAGAATTCGAAAAAAACACACGATACTTTTGTATGTATAATTGAATCACTTTGCTGTATAACTGAAACTAACACAACATTGTTAATCAGTATAACTGTAACTAACACAACATTGTTAATCAATTATACTCCAATTTAAAATTTTTATTTAAAAAGGCTTTAAAGAAGGAAAAAAATAAACAAATTCAAAAACTGCAAGAAAATAATAATTTCTGAAAGTCCTTGCTACAAGCTATGAAATAGAACTACAAATCCTTTGTTCACTCATGGGCAAGGTTTTATTCAGCACCCTTCTATCCCTCACTCTCTGTGGGGCTTTAAGGGTAAAAGACATTCTTTACTCTCAAAGAGCTCACAGTCTAATGGAGAAGACAAAGTTAAGTCATCACTGTGTCTGATATATGCTTTTGACACAGGTAAATATAGGCGCTGCTGGAGCCGGTGAAAGGAGTCTTCATACAGATCTGAGTGGAGCAGGGATTGTAGGGAGGGTTTTCTGGACAAGAGGACACCTGAGTCAAAGCAAAAGGGTCAGCACAGCCATCAAAGATGATGACAGGCAACTTGAAGCATTGAAACAGGCCCACAGGCTGAGTGGTGAGCCCTGGGGCTGAGGATATTAGCCCAGACCAGACGGCATCCTGTCCAGTTGGGATGCTCCTGTGAAGACAGTGGGGAACTGGTGAAAGTTTAGCAGGGGAGAACCTTAGTCATATTTGCTCTCCCAAAAGCTCACTCTGACAGCAGTTTGGAGATAATTGAAGTGGACGGAGATGAGAGGCAGGGAGACTTGTCAAGATGCTGTTGGAAAAATCCAGGTTAAAAAAAAAAAAAAGGAGGAGGTTTGAACGAATGCCACGAGGATCATTCTTCAGGTAATAGCAGCAGGATTTTATGACCAATTAGAGGTGAATGAGGAGGACTCGTGGACAGCTGCCAGGCTGCTGGCTTGGGTGGCAGGGTGGCTCACGCTACCACTCACCAAAGTAAGGAAAGCCAGTTCCTCCCTCTGCCTGTGGCTCTTTTTGACCTCGAGATGATCCTGCTTCTCAACACTTCAGCCAGTCACCGGGAAATTCTGCCCTCCTTGGCTGATGCCAGTCCCCGCTGTTCAGACAGCTTGAATTGACACCTTCTTTCCTCCAGAAGATGAGAACCAGGAAGAAATTCTAATTGGGAGAGGCAGAATCCTGGGGCATAAATCAACCAACTCACCAAATTGTCTTCAAGGCACATTAGCAGAAGCCCAGGCTGTATGAAACACTCTAAACACTCTTTACTCGAGGAAGAATTTACTTAGGGAGACCTTTGCCCTCATTGTGAAGATGCAAATGTTTCCAGAGGTTGGACTCCAAGCCCTATAACGTCTTGGCTGAAATAAAGCCAAATGTGTGTCTTTCCATTGGGTATCTGCGCACGGTGTATATAATGAAGAAAAAACAGGCCATGAAATGAATTCATTCAATGGCAAACTGTACATGCCTTACAGCATGTCTCACTGAGAAAGGTTGGTGCTATTTGAGAGTGCAAACTCTTTGAAGGTTCCCACTCACCAGTTTGGTTTGGTTTGTTTTGTTAAATCTCCACTGTGTATGGGCTTCCCTGGTGGCAAAGAATCTGCCTGGAATGTAGGAGACCTGGGTTTGATTCCTGGGTGGAAAAGATCCCCTGGATAAGGGGATGGCAATCCACTCTAGTATTCTTGCCCGGAGAATCCCATGGACAGAGGAGCCTGGAGGGCTACAATCCAAGTGGTCCACGATGTATAGAATTTTGTTTTACTTTTTGGATCCCCACTGCCTGGCATACTGGGTCTCAGTTCCCCAACCAGGGATCAAACCCGAACACTCTCCAGTGGAAGCTCAGAGTCTCAACTACTGGACCGCCAGGGAAGTCTCTCCTCAGTTTTTATGATACTAAGGAATTCTGGCTCAGCATGAATTCATTTTGTGAAAATGTCTAGATCCACCTCGGATCTTCTGGTTTGGGAATTGTACATTTGAAAGGATGACCGCGGCGCACCCAAAACTGAAAGATTTGGGGAAAGGAAATATTTCCCCTGAAACCAGCACATTCTTCTCACTGGGAAGGAATATACTTGGGCTGGCTGGCAGCAGCTTTTGGAAGGATTAATGAGTATTTGTAGAGCGCTCCCAGGTCTGAAGATGAAAGACATACTGGGAACACAGCCTCTAATTGCTGTTTGTTATTTTGAACATTTCACTAAAGACCTTTTCTCCATATAAATGAACTCTCATCCCAAAGCTTTTGAGAAGGACCTAGGACTGAAGAGTCTCAAGTGTGGTCTCCTACCAACATTTTTTTTTTCATCAGTAATTTCAAACGTGACAATTTCACACTCAGTAGTAATAATCTCTGCCAAGGAAGAATATTGACTTCAGGTGCGGTGATTTTTTTTTTTTTTTTTGGGACTGAGTCTATTTACAGCCAAAACAACCATTTAATTTCATTTCTTTGAAAGAAAATCAAATACATAGATAAACAAATAAATAAACCCAAGCTTTCAAAGGGCTAAATGATTTACTTTTCAGTCTATTTCTAAGCAGTGCTGAAATCGTTTTGTTTTTCTTATACATTGGAAATAAACAAGTGATCAAGCACCTGGATGTAAAAGTGTATATTTGGTTTGGCTTCATCCTCCAGTAAATTGTTTTCATAATCCAAAGGCTCAAGAAGAATCAGGTCAATTTATTCAAGTCTCGAGATAGGCACTATTTCACTTTTAACATAACAATACGTTATCCACCAGCAGCTAACTCATTGCCCCATTTGGTCGAATGTCTATGTATCCCAGGTTAGAAAGAGAATTCAGTTACGGCAGACCTGGCCACTAAGGCTCCCTGATCCAGATCTAATTGGAGAACTGACTTCTCTGATGTTCACTTTTCCCAGTTCCGAGCAACCTAAGAATCTTCCTTTTCCATCCGTCCTTTTTCCCATAGTAGTTCATATTAGTATTGAGGGCCCAGGAGGATGATGAACTCAAACCTACCACATCCTCAAGTTGAGCACAAGGGTTAAGTTCCCACATCAGCAGATAAAAATTAAAAGCCAGTAGTAATTATAGATGAAACATAATTGTTTCATCTATAATGTCAATGACTAAAAAAAAGCAGAGAAACTCAGCGAAGAATGGAATTTGGCCACAATCACACAGATCTTTCCAAATCTAATGTCACCAACCAAGCCTTCAGCCACCTCTCCTAGAACTGATCATTTCAGAAGAGATAAAACTTCAGGAAATGACTCGGAAACTCATGACTTTATCTGTCATGTCTCTCTCTGTCTCAGAAGAAAACAGCTTAACCGCCCTGGTGGCCCAGTGGTTAAGAATCCACCTTCCAAGGCAGCGGACGTGGGTTTGATCCCTGGTCCAGAAAGATCTCACACGCTGCGGGGCGGCTAAAGCTGCACACCACGACAACTGAAGCCTGCACGCCCTGGCACCCGTGCTCCGCAGCGAGAAAAGCCCCACAATGAGAAGCCTGCACACCACAATGCGAGAGGGGCCCCGGCTCGCTGCAACTAGAGAAAACCCATGTGCAACAACAGAGACCCAGCGCAGCCCATTCATAGTAACAGCAGATATTATATGCAAATAAAGCAGCTGAGGTTGAGTTTGGGTTCATGACAGATACATCTCTAAGTTAAAGCAAGAGGATGACTAGTCATCTTATTTCCAGTCAGGGCTTTTATGAAGCCTGCGGTGTTTTCTTGCTGATGAAGATCCAAGAAGTGGGAAATACAGGCAAAGATTCACTTGATGTGCTAAAAACCATCTGGGGTCCTTTCCTACGCACAGCCTCCACCTCCACAGACCTGCCTCCAACAACCCAGAAAGCACAACATCCTTTGGGTCTTGCCTCTGTTAAGCTTATCTCCTTCAAAACTCCCTCTGGGGTCCTTCTAACATGATTTTACCTTTAAAAAACAGATTTGCAGATATGTTGATTTGTACTGTATTTTAGATTTCACATGTGATATGGTATAACATTTGTCTTTCTGACTTAACTTTGCTTAGTGTAATTATCTCTAGGTCCACCCATGTGCTACCAATGGCATTATTGATTCTTTTGAAAGGCTGTACTGAAGAAATTAGTATGAATCAAATATATTTCAATAATTTTTTTTAATGCAGGGATCTTGACAAGCAAAGCTCCCCCCACTCTCCCAAAAAAGACTTGGTAGAGGGGAGGTCAGTGCACAGCATGCCTTTCCCTGAGCCCTGCACTCCCTCTAGAGAGGATCTGAATCTTGAGCCAGAATTTGGCTGCAGATAAAGTTTTAGCCCAAACTGGAGATGAGCTGAGAGGATAACACCAACACAGAGCACTGTTTGCCCTGGCTGGGCAGGCACACACAACACCACAGAGACAGCATGGGGTGAAAGTGCCATCAGGAAATCAGATTTTTTTAAATAAAATTAAATGAAGGCAAAGCAATGACCATCGGTTCTAAAAGCTGCCAATGACAGTAAAAGCTTTGTTATCAGACTGGTGTGGGGAGTGGCTGCGGGTCACCCAGAACTTCTGGTTAGCAAAGGCTGGATCCACATTGCCCCAGGAGTTTTGCCTCTTATCTCTTCTCCTACTCTCCCTTTTAGAAATGAAAGGAAGTGCATCTGGTTTGTGTGCAAGTCATCCTTTACAGGCTAGTGAGGTAGAGAATTCATTTTGTTTTTCCAAAAACAGCAGAAAACATAGGGGCCACCTCCTAGCTTCCCTACCCTGTGGATTCTCATGGTTCTAGTCAGTTTTAGCTGGGTACCAGGGAAAAGGTGTTGTTTGGGTTTTGTTGTTTAATTTTACTATTTGGGGGTTGATTTTACTACCAAAAATGGAGTTGACTTCTTATTTAATATTAAATAATCCAGTGGTAGACTGTCAAAGGCACAAAAAGAAAAAGGGAAAAAGCAGACTGACAGAAAGCTCAGCCTCCTGGGCGCCCATATAGCTCCCCTGTCTTCACCAACGACGACCCTTATGGACTTGAGCAAGCTATGTCACTTCCTTGGCTCTTAATTCTCTAATCTGTGAAATGAGCATATTAAAGCAAAGCCCCTTCCAAGCTGGGATTCTCTGTACTCCTTCAAGAGAAGATATGTCTTGCTCAAGCTCATCCTCCATGAGCCTTCACATGGACACTGCCCTAACCATCCAGACCATCAGAAGATCTTAAATAAGTCACCATGGCTAAATGCCCTGGAAAAGAAAGTTGGTTTTTAGGTCAATCTAGTGTGAATGCCTTGAAACCCCTGACATTCAAACTGGGACACCCAAGCTCACGGGTATCTTAATTCTTTCCATTTCGAGCAGAGTCAAAACTTGGCTCTTTGAAACCAAGACTGGAGTCAGAACAAAGGGAACAGGCTAGAGCTGGAGACCACCCCCAAGAGTTCCAGAGGTGAGGTCCCCTGCTCCAAAATAAGGGCCTCCCCATAAACCCAGATCAGGTAAGGGTCCCCCCTCAGCCTCAGCACACACTGTCATGGCGACATGGTGTGTTGGGAGACACCCTGGCCCTCAAGCCAGCCGTCTTGGTTTTGAAGCCTCGTGTTTCACTTACGGTGTGACTTTGGGTCAACGTCTTAATCTCTACCTCTGAGCTTTCTTTCGTAGTTCCTGATGGCTACCTGTCAGAACGATGATGAAGTTTGAATGAAATAATAAAGTGCCACACACCGTGCCTTATAGGTTCTCAACAGACCCTAACTATTAATATTTCAGAGAGTGTCCTGGGGCGGGGGTCTCAGGAGTGGTTTATGCAAATCTTTAGAAAAGGTTGGCAGGGAACCGGTTTGTGTCGGCCTAGAGATAGATCTAGCTTATCTCACCGGCCTCCTTTTTATGAGGGTAGGAAGGAATTTCTCCTCCTCCGGGGAGATTAAGAAACAGAAAAGAGCAAGGTTCTCTTTGTCAAGGGTCGAAACCGACTTGTTCCTTCTGGCTGGAGGGAAGGGATGGCTCCAGAAGAACTTTGGGAATGAAGGGAATCAACTCGTGGAGTGACGCTGCAGTTTCCATATGGTCATAAGGAAAGGGAGGTGGGGAGAAGTGCTTGCAGATTAGGTTGAAGACATCCCGGGGGCCACTGTCTGTACAAGGTGGGGTAGGTCAGCTGGAACAGGGGTCCCAGTCTCTGGCACCAAAAAGGTTGGGGACCAATTGAGAGAACACAAGGGCACCTACTTCTCTTCATAGGCATTGATTTGCCTTCCAGCTTAAAAAGAAGCAGAATGGGCAGGGGGAAACCACACTGAAAACTGAGTCCAGGACTGTCAGCTGAAACTGCCACCTTCCAACCCGCAAACCAGACAGATGATGCCTGGAAGGGCCTTTCATTAATAGCATCAACCTCCATAAACAAACAACAGATTCCATCCTGGGTCAAGCAGCACCCTTAGGAGGGGAGAAAAATCCGAAAAGGAAGATCTCTGTCCACCGTCCTCCTGTTGAGTCTCCAGGACGTCAAGATGGGGTCCCACTGAAGACTCATCCCTCTGGGCTTCCAGGGGGTTCACCTTTTGGTGGGGAATCCAAAAGAAAGAACAATTAGAAGAGCAAAGGTTCCCTATACTTTGGTGCTGCCTTGTCTCCGTGTGACTGTCTCTCATTAAAGATAATGGATTAAAGGATCATATCATTAAGTTGAAAAGACAGGTCATTATTTGTTACACCATCTCACTTTAAAGAGAATCCTTGGAACAAAGCTCAATGACTAAAGTAATTAGGCAGGAGACTCAGCTGTTGCGGCCGTAGTAGAGGTGACACCATGCTGTGGTGTGGGCTTTCCAGGTGGTGCTTGCGGTAAAGAACCCACCTGCCAATGCAGGAGACATAACAGAGGCAGGTTCAGTCCCTCAGTTGGGAAGATCCCCTGGAGGCGGGCATGGCAACCTGCTCCAGTATTCTTGCCTGGAGAATTCCATGGACAGGGGAGCCATAGGGTTGCCAAGAGTCAGACACGATCGAAGTGACTGAGAATGCACACACATGCTATGTTGTAGGGTGTCAGACAGACCCAAGGCTGGCAAACAAGATGGATTATTTTGTCATCAGATGCACCAGAGCAGGAGTCAAGAGGCCTGGACTCTAGCTGGAATGAACATGTGCCATGACACTTGAAAAACTACTCATTTCTCAAGGCTCTCTCTGGCTCATCGGACAATGTCAAGGCTATACTGAAATGACTCCTTAGATCCCAAAGTTAGTGGTGGCCCAAGGTCATGGGCTAAAGCGTCCTAGACCTGAATCTAGCCAAGTCCTGGCTTTGTCCCTTAACAGCTGTATGACCTTGGCAATTATCTATAAAATGAGATAACAAAACTATCTATCTCATAGGATTTGGGAAAATCTCATATGTTAATGTACCAAGCATTGTGTGAGTACCAAGCTGGGAGAAAAGAGGGGGTTCCTGTCTTCACCGGGTTTTCAGTCAGTAAGTGGAACTAACATGAGTCCATCAGGCAGAAATGAATCTGCATTAAAGGAATAAGATAGGCTTGTGCACCAATGTGACTCGTGTCAATCCATTTCTTTACATGAATCATTCCCAATAATAGCTGCAATGACCTAAAGAAAGAAAGAAAGAAAGAAATCACCACTAATAGTTATAGGAAAGCTCATCCCCGAGCATCTGACACACGATGGGCCCCTCGAATAAGTAAGTCAGAATCTCTGCAGAGATGAGTGCATCAGAGCTAGGTGTCTAAGAGAGGCAAAGATTATAAAGCTTGGGGACAGATGGTGCCAGCTCAAAGGGACAAAAATGAAAAGAAATAGAAAAGAAGAGAAAGAATTCTGAGCCAAGGGAGGGCATTGAATCAGCAAAACACAGCAGCAGGCAATGGGAAAAGGCAAGTGTGTCTGCCTGGCTGCGGTGGAAAACACACGCCAGTCAATAGGAGGATGGACAAATTTCATTTCCAGGACCATCTCTGGATCCAAAAAGCATCCAGAGTCCTTCTCTGGGCCCCAGGAAGGGAGCCCAAATGGACTGGTATCACCAGCCAGGAGCATCACAGGCTGGCCCAGGCCCCTCCCAGGCCAGGGTACAGCTGTTGGTGGATGGTCTTCGGGCACATGGGGAAGGAGAGAAGGGCGCCCAGAGATGAGCCATCCAGGAGCAAAGGGGCTCAGAGTAAGAGGGGGAGCAGGAGGAGAGTTATTGTTTCATGGGTGTAGAGTTTCATTTGCAGAAGAGGAAAAGAGCTCTGGAGATAGATGATGGTGATGGTTAGGAATGCATTCAGTATTGCTTCAAAATGGTTAGATGGTTATATCAGGGGTGCTTTAGCACAAAACACAGCCTCTCCTTAGAGCTGGAGGGTAAAGCGGCCCCAGGGGGCCAGACAGATGATCTTGAAATCACTCATTCCCCTCCAGGGCCTCTGTGGTCTCGATGCACCATGGGAGAAAGTTTTCTGCTGAAAGAAGACATCCACAGAAGCCAAGAAGGTTGGGACAGTAAGTCGCCACAGCTGTGGAAGGGAGACAAGATCCATCTACACTTGACAGTCAGGATCTAATGGGAAAAGCAAACTGAGAGGCAATAAATCTTAGCACTTGTGATATCCGGGTAGTAGAATTAAGGTTGATTTTCATATATTCTCCATATTTTTAAATGGGTAAAGATATACCTATATTATATTATTATAATAGGACTTCCCAGGTGGCTCAGTGGTAAAGAATCTACCTGCCAATACTGGAGACACAAGAGACACAAGTTTGATCCCTGGGTGGGGAAGATCCCCTGAAGGAGGAAATGACAACTTATTCCTGTATTCTTACCTGGAAAATTCCATGGACAAAGGAGCCTGGCAGGCTACAGTCCATGGGGTTGCAAAGAGTCGGACACAACTTATCGACTAAACAACTCATAATGAGAAACAAACATTTTTCTTTAGAGGTTAAGCCTCTAGCTACCAAACCAAATTTGATTCTTCAAAGTCAACTACCGTATCCATAGCAAGGATAAGTCCTGGACCAGGACTGCCCATAAGATGAAAGATAGTCTCTATGGCTTTATTTCAGTCAGCTTGTCCCCTACCTCTGACTACTTGAAAGCCCTCCAGAGCTTGGGTCATTTGCAGAACAGTCCCAGAGTTTTGGTTTTTTTTTTTTTTTCTTTTCTTTTCTTTCCCAAGGCACCCTCAGGAATTCTCTCTAAACCTTTTCTCTGTCTTTTTTTTTCTGGAGGTGGAAGAGGATAGATATCTGTGCTTGTGACATCAAACCAGAATGTAAATTCCTTGAGAATAGAAACTGTGTCTTCTTCCTGTCTTAAGCACCCTTGGTATTTAGCAAGTAGAAAGGGGTTTCACTGGGGCTTCCCAGGTTGCTCAGTTGGTAAAGAATCCAGCTGCAATGCAGGAGATCCCCATTTGATTCCTGGGTCGGGAAGATCCGCTGGAGAAGGGTTAGGCTACCCACTCCAGTATTCTTGGGCTTCCGTTGTGACTCAGCTGGTAAAGAATCCAGCTGCAATTCAGGGGACCCCCGTTCGATTCCTGGGTCGGGAAGATCCCCTGGAGAAGGACAAGGCTACCCGCTCTACTATTCTGGCCTGGAGAATTCCATGGACTGTATAGACCATGGGGTGGCAAAGCGTCAGACACGGCTGAGCAAATAAATAAATAAGAACAGATTTCATCAATGTTTGTTAAATGATGATCGTTCCCTGGATGTCTCCTGCCATTCCCCTGACCCCCTTCTCACCTGGTCAGTGTCCTTTGCACCTGCCAGGATGTAGCACTATTTCTTGTTGTTCTCAAGAGAGAGAAATGCATGCTGTCGATCTCTGTCTAAGCAAAGGCCATCCCTTATCACTTCCCCGGGACCCTGGTGTTCGGGAGCACAACCTCTACGAATGCCAAGAAGTGACTCCAAACCCATGGTTAGTCACCCCGGTGCTGGCTACTGGATGGTGTGGTCCACTTAATAATAATACTTATCACTTAAACTGCCGCTTCTACGAGCCTCTTCAAAGCCTTTTACAATCATTAACTAATTAAGGCACAGCCCTGCCCTAGTGACTACAGTTATAATTCCCACTTTACAGATGGGGAAACTGAGGCAGATTTTAGATGAGTTGCCACAGGCTAGAGTCCGTTTGCAGATACCAACTTCTGGGTTGAAGCTGCTGTACCCCACACCTCTCTTATTCTAAATAAATAGTTTCTGAGTAAGTGAGTGGACAGGCTTCTGCACAGCTTTTGAAGGATGAGTGTAATTCTTCCTTCAAAACTTCTGTCAGTCTCCAGGCTGAAGTTGAATTCAGCTTCTAAAGGGAATGGCTAACAAACAAACGAAAAAGAAACAAACGGGTTTGCCATGGGGTTTTGTTTTCTACTGTACATAATTTCTGAGCATATGTGAAAAGTCTATGGCAGACTTAGAGCAAATTAAATATTGTTCCCCACTTCTGGCCACTCACCAGCTTCCTCTCAAGAGAAAAAGATGCAAGAGAGAGAAAGAGAAAGGAGACGCACTGAAACTTAAAGCTCTGAGAATCCTCAGTTGGTGACAGAAATAACGATAAGTAGCCACAGTCGAGTGACATTAACGTAACAGCAAACGATCAGGATATACTTCTGCTCTTAGAGGCTAAGTAGAAAATTTTGATAGAGTAGTTTGGCAGGAAACTAAATGACTCAAACCATCCAAAAGAAAACCCAAGACTCCTGATGTCTGAGTGCAGATTCCAACTATTAACACAAAATAAAACCATGCACTTTATCCAACTTGGCAAGTTTGGGGGGGAGGCGGTTATTATTAATACCAGAACTAGAAACAAATATTCAAGATTCTTATAAAAGCGAAGTACCTGTCTCTGGGCCCTCTGGCCTATGAAAAGAGATGAAATACCAAAGCCAAGAGCATCCTGAGCACAGGAAAGATTTGGTGGATTCTGGGGGACCCCTTCTGGGGGGCCCAGCCAGCTCAAAATCTGTAGGGACTAGAAGTTTGGGGTCATTGGCAGATAGATATTCAGGGGACATACCACACTACGCACGCATGAAGTCACAGAGACAAAGAGGAACCAGTCAGGGGACCCGATCCAAAGAAAGGACTGAGCTGGAGATTTCTTTGGTGGTCCAGTGGCTAAGACTCCACACTCCCAGTGCAGGGGACCAGAGTTCGATCCCTGGTCAGAAAACTAGATCCCACAAGCCGCAGCTGAGAGTTCACATGCCACAACTAAAGACCCTGAGTGCCGCAATGAAGATCAAAGACCCTACATACTGCCTGTCACGGCCAGATAAATAAATAAATGTTTAAAGAAAAGAAAGCACAGAGTTGAAGAAAAGGATGCTTATTAACCTTTAAATAAGACAACTTTCTGTTGTAAATCACGATATCTCCATAGGTGACTTCTTGGAGGGAGGGGCAGTAGGCCACCCCCCCACACACACCCACCCAAAGACTGGGAAGTACATATTTCTTGTCCTTCCAAAAGAGAAAACGCTTTCTATGCTGCAGGAAACTTGTGAAAGTGGGCCTGTGCCCATCGCCCTGAGATCCTTAAGGTTCGCAGCTTATGAATGCTTCTGCTTCTAACGCCCTGAGGTGTGCAACCACGATCATCCCATGCTCACTAATAACGTGGCTGAAAACTTGGAACAGAGATTATATTTTAGGACAAAATTAAGATCTTCCTGTTAGGGGTCAGTTAGTTCAATGTGGTTCCCAAAGCAAAGGCGAGGGGAAAAAATTGAATTCTTGTTTAAGTCACAAATTCCCTCCTTACGCGTAAGTAATAGGTGAGTTCACGCCGAATAAGGAATCGAAGAGGGGTTTTCGGTTTGTTTTGTTATTATGGAATTAACTATTGGAATTAAAGTAATTAAGTGCTATTAGCGTAACAGTTCTTGATTATTATAATAGGCCAGGCTTGAACCGGGTAGACTCAAGGTGGATTTCAGATCCCACGGATAGTTGGCCTTTAACTCATTTTCATTTCTTGCATAGGTAAAAGGAGCCAAGAAATAAAGCCTGGGTAACGTCATAAATCAGAGGGAGAAGGAGAAATATCATACGACATCCCTTATATGCTAAATCTAAAAAGAAATGATACTAATGAACTTGTTTATGAAACAGAAACAGACTCATAGACTTAAAGAATGATCTTACGGTTGCCAGAAGAGATGGATAAGGGCTAGGGATAGTCAGGGAGTTGGGGATGAACATGTACACATTGCTGTGTTTTAAATGGATAACCAACAAGGACTTACTGTATAGCACAGGGAACTCTGCTCAATGTTATGTGACAGCCTGGATGCAGGGTGACTTTAGGGGAGAATGGACACATGTATGTGTGTGACTGAGTCTCTTTGCTGTCCACCTGAAACTAGCACAACATTGTTAATCACCTGTAGTCCAGTATAAAACGAAAACGTCTTTTAAAAAATGCTGGGTGACTTGGAACAGAGAAAGATTCAGCCTTTCCCAAGCCCAGAGAGCCCCAAACCCAACCCTAACCCTTTCTCATCCCAAAGCCCCTGAGTAGAGACAACAGGGTTTGAGTTCAGAAGTTTGAGAGGATGTCACAGATGAGAAATATACCAGAAGCACAAGTTCCTGGGATCCTCGGCTATAGAAAGTTGCTGTGAACCAAACCATGGCTGGCTGTGTAAGAGTTTAAATTCTATCCCTCACGCCTAGGGTTGCCAGATAAATACAGAACACCTAGCTAAGCTTGAATTTCAGATAAATAACCATTTTGGATCAGTATATCCCAAATATTGGACAGGACATGCTTATACTAAGGTAGTGTTCTTTGTCTCATAGTCATTTGATGACTTCAGGGCTTCCAAGGTGGCTAGGTGGTAAAGAATCCGCCTGCCAATGCAAGAGACACAGGAGATCTTCCCTGGGTTGGGAAGATCTCTTGGAGGAGGAAATGGCAATCCACTCCAGTATTCTTGCCTGGGAAATCCCATGGACAGAGGAGGCTTGTGGGCTATAGTCCTCGGATTGCAAGGAGTTTGATGGGACTGAGTGCCTGAGCACTCATTTCAGTGACCTCACCCAGGAGGAGAAGCTCACTGGTGTAACTTTTCTGCAAGGCTCTCCCCCCAGCTGGAGTGTGCATGCTGAGTGCCTCCTGGAAAGGATAAAGGAGGAATCCAAGGGTCCCTCAGGGAGATACTTCATTGCGTGCCTCTAGAAAGCCTGGAATTCAGGGGGAGGGATTGCCCTAAAAGATACAACATCCTATGTGCCTGCTTGTTTCCCACTGGAGAGTAGTGGGGGCTGGGAGAGAAGTTACAAGCATCACCGGTGAGTGAGGAAGGGTCTGGCCTCTCAGACCGGTTCATCACCTCCGAGGCCAGCACGCAGCTCAGAGCCAGGAGAGAAGGCCGGGGTTTGTTTTCTGTGCCTGTGTGTTTTCAAGCTTAAGCTTCTAGAGCAAACAAGCCTAGGGCAGCCCAAGACAAGGCGGGCATCTAAAAGCTGCCACTCAAATTAACACCTTTCTTCTCAGCTTTGATTCCCTTCAAGCCACACCTGAACACGATGAACAGATGTGGTTATCTCACCAGATCTGAGTCTGGGAGAATCGTCAAAGTTCTTCCTCCATGTTGGTCCAGGTTCAGGGCTGGCGAGAGAAAGAAATGCTATAAGGGGGCGATGGTGGCTGCGTGGTTCATCATCATGACTTCTGTTCGCAGAAGGCCCAACGGTGCAATCACCAGGATTGTAACTGCCCCGAGCAGGTGGAGAATGCCCCCCGGTCCTTCTCAGGGAAGCCAGCGAAGGCTCCCCTCTGCCAGCATCAGATAATGACCAAGATGATAAGTTTCAGCTCCCTGTGCTGGAGCCTCCTCCAGGATTTGATCCCAGTAGGAATCTGATCCCTCGTAATGCCAGGTCTCTTTGATGTCTGAGATCCTCCTGAGGATAAGGGAGGTGACTGTGGCTTCCTGGCCTGACTCAGTTTTGCTTTCCTGCAGCCTTTGAGAATGACTTCCATCCTGGAGGCCTCTCCATCCTGGACCTGTTTCCCAGGACCTATCTGCATGGAAGTTGCTAGTACCATTTTTTGCAGGGGGTGTCGGTTCGATCACTGGTCGAGGAACTAAGACCCTGCATGCCACACAGAGTGTCCATAAATAAATACATAAAATAAAAAACAAACATCAAGCAAAACTTTCTTCTTTTTTTTTTTTTAAGACTAAATAAGTCTCTAGCCACCCAATAGAAGCCCATTGTTTCAAGAAACCAAAGGGGTAGAATGTTAAGATTTTGGCTTGCATACATTCTGCGGGTCCCCACTGAACAGAATTTCTGTGTAGGTCTCACTAACTAGTTAGGTAATATGTAGCCTGGGGGTTAAACTCAATACATTATTTCACTGCATGCCTGTTCAGTTGCTAAGTCTTGTCTGGCTCTTTTGGGACCCCATAGACTCTAACCCAACAGGCTTCTCTGTCCACGGAATTCTCCAGACAAGAATACTGGAGTGGGTTGCCTTTTCCTTTGGGGGATCTTCCTGACCCAGGATAAAGCTCGCATTTCTTGTACCTCCTGTATTTGGCAGGCAGATTCTTTATCACTGAGCCACCAGGGATGTCTCACCCAATTTCATATTTGACCACAAATATTTACAAGCCACCAGCCTGGAGGTCTCCACGTCTCTCTCTCTGGCAGGTAACTGAAGGTCACCTTAACTCTCCGGGGAAGAAGACTGATGGCTAGTGGGGCTGAACCACAGCTCAGGGAGCTGCACCTACTGGCCTGTCATCCTGCTTGTTGAGTCACTGAAAATCCCCAAACTGCCAGGCTGAGTTGGAAAGTGTAAGAAGGAAACAGACTTCTGGAAGCTCTCCCTGAGCGCTGCCTGAGGGCCAGCGGTCCTTGTGTTGCTCTGAGGTGGGAAGGGGTTTATTCCAAGGGCTCAATGTCTGGACCAGAAAAACATTCTCTCATTAGTCAAATTTTTTCATGCACACACTTAAGCACCCACCCACACATACATCTCAGGATGAACTGCATAGGAAAACAAGATCAGGTCCCAGGGTCTGCTGAGCCTGGGCCTGTGGGTTACAGGGTGAATTGAACACCAGCTTGGAGGCCAACCTGCAGTTCTGGGCTGGGCTCCAACCAAACCAGGGACCCTCATCCATCTGGTGACCTGGTGTCTCCCAGGAGGCAGGAGGCTGCCTTGGGAATGGTCAGGAGGGTGAGATGGGCTGAGAAGACAGTGGGGGTGGGGAGAGAGCAGAGTTAGATCACAGGGGCAAATTCTGGCAGGTCTGAATCCCAAAGGAGTCTTCCAGAACTGCATTCTTCCAAACTCTGAACCTTATGAAGTAGGGACCACGCCCGTGGCCTGGACCATTCTGGAGGGGGGACCCCCATCGCCCTAAGATCTCTGGTTCTTTAAACCCTGCAAAGCCCAGCCCGGCACCCAGCTCCCCGCTGCCTCAGGCGGGCAAGCAGCAGCTGCACTCCTTCCTCTGCCGGGGAGGGGACGGGAGGCGCTGGGGCCACGTCCCAGCAGGTGCCTGGGCCCGCCTTTCGTCCCGGGGCAAGAGGCAAGCGCAGGTGCCTCCTGCCACTCCCGTTTTCCTCCCAGTGGGAGTGGGCGGCGAGGGAGGTGTCCTAGCCACACCCTCAGGCCCCCCAGGGCTGATGGCCAAGGGAGGGCCCTTTCCTCCCAACTCTTCTCCCAGAGAGAAGGCTGGGCCCCTAAACCCCAACCTTGGCTGCCCACCCTCCTTTCCCACCAGCCCCACCAGCTCCAAGGAGCTTCAGGGCTCCGGTAACTTCTGCTTCCTCCATGACCCCAGTCCTCTTCCTCAAATCTGGTGCCAGCCAGTACCCTGCAGGAGGCAGCTGTGGCCTCAAGGAAGCAGTGTTCCAAGGAAACAGAGGGAACCCAGAAGCTCTGAACCTCCCATACGGGCCTTCCCGAATGAATGAGTCCTAAGAGCTCGCAATTTGGTTCCTTAGGTTTACAACCCACCCTGAAGCTATGGCTCCATCAAATCTCTGAGTCCCTGCTCCTGAATCTTATCCGACCCTGGACCACATAAGACTCTGGAGAGCATTCCTCTTCTCCCCTACGTTTGGTCCCCTCGCTGGGGAAGAAGAAGAAAGGGGATTCTTCAAGGTAGAGGATAGGGGAGAACCATCAGATCTGTTCTAAAAGTTCTTCAAGGAGAACCTCAGGTCCAAAATCGACATGTACGGCTAATCTGGAAAGGATGGCATCAGGAGAATGAATGACACACGAAGGCCCTTCCTGGAAACAGCCACATGTGTTTCCATGGACCCCCTCCTCCTGGCCCCACGAGCTCAGGGCTGTGGAGCAGAATCCCAGGGAGACCGAGATCAACCCACCACAGGACAACCAGCCACCTCCCAGTCCATCCCAGCAACTCCAGAGAAGGGCCGCTTCTTCGTGACCCAGGAAGGGTCATGTTTCCCCGGGAGGAAGCAATCGATTCATGGAAGCCCTGTTCTAAGGAAACAGAGGGAACCCAGAAGTGCTAAACCTTCCAGAATGAATCTCCCAGATAAAAGGCAAGCATGGAGGAGAAAACGGCCTGAGGAAGGCCCCACGGAGGCTGGCAGAGATGTATGGGTGGAGGAAGGGGGAAAGGGAGGGGACATGTGGTCGGTAGTGATGACAAAAGTGTCCTAGCCTAGAAAATCCACCCAAAGACTTAAAAATAATCATAATTTTTGAAAGACCAAAAATGGTTCTAATGTTAGGGAGAAGGAAAGTCGGAGAAGCAGCAAGGGAAACAAGAAGCAGCGGCAGGATAGGATTGGGCAGAAAATGTGACAGAGAAGAGAAGGGGAAACAGGCAATGAGGGAGAGACAAGGGCAAAATGCTGTCCTTTGTACCTCGGGCCCCTCTTAAGGCTCGTGACCCTTCTATCCTGGACATGAACTAGCTCAGACCCTGCTCCACAGTCTAAACTTGAGCTGAAATGCCAGACGGCCCCCCAGTTCTTTCTGCTGAAAATATAACTAGATGTTTGGATAAAGGGAACATCTCCCCAGAAGCAGTCAACCAGGGTTTGACTCCCAATGACGATCCCTCATTACTAAGCCCCAGGCTGCATCCCTTCTTCCACAACCTGCCTGTGAAGCAGTGAGACCTCTTACATTATGGAGGTGGAACATCCTTGGATTTCTTCTCTATCTGACCCACCTTTCTCAGCCCAGCAGGCTTAATAACCAGTTTCTCATCAAGCTTCCGTAAGTCAAGCTAACGTACTTCCCTGTCCTTCCTGCTGAGAGAAGGGGAATGTCTAACATTGTGTCAATCTAGGCTAAGCTTCTAAAGTCCTTCCTTAAAGGATGTAACAATAAAACACTATCATCTTCTAGAAAGGTTGTTTCTATTCTCCTGTGAAATTTCTTAAAAAAAAAAAAAAAAAAAGAACTAAAACGAGAGGAAAGAGAGCTCCAAGACCCCTGAGTAACTCCCAAAAGAGCCTTCGTTGCCCATCCACACAGCTGAATGTGGTCAAAGACTAAAGAAATCGGATCTAGAAGGACTTTCAGGGACTATCCAGGCCATACTCCGATTAGATGAACAATGAGGTTTCGAGGACCATGTGACTTGTTCAGGAACACACACTAGCTTTGTCTGTATGCACAAGCATGTCTCTAAAATGAATTACTGGTAACAGATTAACTGGGTGAAGAAGCAGATACATTATAAATTATTGAAACATGTTATCAAATTACATTTGACAAGTGTATATCAATTTGTACTCACATGATCAGGGTATTTAACTTATAAGCAGGGTACATTTAACTTATATGCAGGGTACATCCAGAGAAGGCAATGGCAACCCACTNTGATGCTGAAGCTGAAACTCCAATACTTTGGCCACCTGATGCAAAGAACTGACTCATTTGAAAAGGCTCTGATGCTGGGAAAGACTGAAGGTGGAAGGAGAAGGGGACGACAGAGGATGAGATGGTTGGATGGCATCACCGACTCAATGAACATGAGTTTGAATAAACTCCAGGAGTTGGTGATGGACAAGGATGCTTGGCAATGCTGCAGTCCATGGGGTTGCAAAGAGTCAGACATGACTGAGCGACTGAACTGGACTGAACTGAATCAGGGTATTAGGGCTTCCCAGGTGGCATTAGTGGTAAAAAAAAACCTGCTTTTGAAGCAGGAGACATAGGAGACATGGGTTCAGTTCTTGGGTTGGAAAGATCCCCTGGAGGAGGGCATGGCAACCCACTCCAGTATTCTTGCCTGGGAAATCCCATGGACAGAGGAGCCCGGCAGGCTATAGTCCATGGGATCACAAAAGAGTCGGACACAACTTAACAACTAAAACAACAAATCAGGATATAGACATGTCTGTGTAGTATAAATTTTCTATGATATCCTCTTTATTATTACAATAAAATAAACACCTATGCATAGAAAACACCATTTTAATATTGGTATTTTTACAAAATATTTCAATAAAGGATAAACACAATGTCCAAGACAAACAAAACCAAAGAACACACACTAGGAATTGACTAAACTGGCATTACAGCTTAAGAAGAAGACATTAGCTTTATTGATATTAGCATTATTATAATTAGGCAGCCCTTCTCTCCTAGCCTGCATCCAGAATACTGCTGTAAGCATGTGGCTTATGCATTTAACCTCACTGCTAACTACAGTATGAGTTATGCTGTCAGCAATATCTTCTTTAGGATAAAACGTGTTCACAGAGTCTCAAGAGAAAGAGAGAAACATGACATTGGGGTTCATCACAATTCAGAAAATTGCAACTATGCCTTACTCCCCACAAATTCTGCACTGTTGTATTTATGTTGAATTTTTATAGTGATACCCTTTGAATGGATGAGGAAGTTGGCAGTCGTTAAGTAATCCTACCGTTGAATCCTTTCTATTAGCAAAGCATCTCTTTGCAAAGCAAATAATAATGCCTCCCGATGTTCCTAAATCAGTTTTACGTAAACTGAAGTGTGTTGCCTGTTCTGAAAGCTAATCCCCACATTACTCCAAGCACAGCTCAGATTCCACAAAGGACGTTACTTTGGGAGAGATGGGCGGGAAGCACTGGGGGAGGAGTGGACTGGGCAAATGAATCAGATGGATTCGCTTTTTTCCTAATTTCTTCCATTTTCACCAGAGCAAAGCCCTGACCATCATGTCCAGAAAATAAAAATTTTCTGAGGAATCTCGTGAAAGGAGAGTAATTATTAACAGGATGGATAAGGAAGCCTGTCCAATGGTGAAGAATAAATGGTATCCAAAGACAAATATTCACTCATCCTCAGCAGCACCATTCTAGTGAGAAGGCCCAAGAGGCAGTGTCTTGGATTGATGAAAAGGAAGAGAAAGTCAGAAATCGACTGAGACGAAACCCATCCCCAGCGTCTAATTAGTATTTTTAGATTTATTGGGGCTTTTTTAAAGATTTTTTTTTTTTTAAACGTGGACCATTTTTAAAGTCTTTATTGAATTTGGTACAATATTGTTTCTGTTTCATGCTTCTGGTTTTTGGCCTCCAGGCATGTGGGATCTTAGTTCCCAACCAGGGCTCAAAAGGGCACCCCTGCACGGGAATCGTGGATTCTTAACCAATGGACTGCCAAAGGAGCCCCTTGTTGAGATTTTTTTAGATGAAGCTATAAAATTGAAGGACCAAGGATTGCTTCAAGGGTAAACCCAGATGGGGTCCATTCAGAGAAAGGGGGAGGCCAGCTTTACCTTCTCCCCATAAAAATGCACAGTCAGGAGTCAGGGAGAGCTCAGAGGAAGGCTAACATCCTGCTAGAGTTTCCCTCGTGCTCTTCGGCTATTGCAGCAACTCATGAATCCCTGCGGGGACCATGGCAAGTTAAGTACGAAGGAGTGGGAGCACTCACCACCACACCAGACTGTTAACTGCTGTTCTTTGGGGGCGTTACTTTTGGAGTTCTTTAAAGGAAGACACCATCTTGCTTTCTGAAACAGGGCACAGGAGGGCAACTCAAAGGGCAGGACACTGTAATCCCACACCAAGGAACCCGTGGTGCTCAGCTCTGGTTCTGCCCCGTAGGACTGCATTCCATGGAGCAAGATGCCGAAGGCCGAGGGGCCTGGTCGATCGCAGCCTCACGTTCCCAGGGCCCCTTCCCCACCCCACCCCCGCCCCCACCCCAGGGCAAGTGAGCCTGAGCCTGGGGAGCCGCCAGCAGGTCCAGCCCCCACCTGGCCCATCTGCAGACACCCATCCCGGTGAGGGTGGAGTCCTGACAAATGGGAAAGGATCACCCTGGGGCGCTGACGGCTCCTAAATCGAGTTCTCAGTTCAGGGGGGAAAAAATAAGCCAAGAGAGGAATTTTCCACTGCCCCATTCATCACACGGCCTGGGAGCAGGAAACAGCCAGCAGCTTTCCAAGGCCCCAGGCTCACCTGGCCCCACTACAGTGCTCCATTCCCCCACCCCAGGGGGGTCGCCTGCCACCCTCACGATGGGGTTCCTAGGGCCCAGCGTTCCTAAACGGTTTTTGACCTAATACACAGCAGGCAGAGAGGCCTCCTCTCTTTCTGTGGTTCTCCAGGAGATACAGTTGGAAGACTGTGAGAGGGACACTCCCCATGCGGTATCTTTCTATCTGGGGTTCACAGTGGCTGATCCTGCCCTGAGATCCACCCCCTCGGTGGAAGCCTCATCCCGCCCCTGAGCATCTCTCCTGAGACAGCTCAGAACAGGAGCTAAGAGGTCACTCCACCACCAGCCAGCTGCTGGTCACGGACCCTCCCTCGGCCGCAGCATCTGTAAAATAACAGTTGTATGTCTAGCCTCTGTGAAGATTCATAGGATAGCGCGTGCACCAAACCCGGTGCGTGAGCCCTTCACGAGTGCTCATTGTTTTTGTCCAGGGACACATTCATTCAACTATTTATTGATAAGGTGTCCTGTGAGGACACAAGGCTTCTGCCTTCAAGCAAGTCATCACCCAGGGGGAAGACAAATGTTCAAAACAAACAACTATAACATCACGTGGTAATGTTTGTAAGGTGTGCGTTATGACCATCCTTTTACAGACTATCTCTTCTGTCTCCCCAGTAAAGCTTCAAGCTAGATAAGACCGTATTACCCATGATGAGGCTGAGATCCTGAGGCTGCGGAGTTGTTTGGCAGACCCTCGTGGATTTGAATCCAGGCCTTCAGAGTCCAGTCTCCATGCTCTCAATCCACAGTCACAGCTCCCCCTTTTCTCTCTCTTACAGGGTCCTTCAAAGTTTCAGCTGAACTTCCTGAGATGAACTCCAAAGACTCCCCAATGCTGAACATGGCTTTAAATCGGAACCTGAGGGTCTTCCTCCATCAAGTGTTCAACTCTGCCAGACTGATTATCAACAGGCTTCCATCATCTAGGTTCATGTTCTCGCCAGCCCCGCTCTGTGTCCTTATAGAACTGCAGCTCCGAATGTCACACTGGGACACATGGCCCAGGGGCTATACATGGCCAGTAGGCCATGGCTGCTGAAGGCTGCCCTTCCATGCCTGACTGCATGGATTACGCATCGCCTATAACAGACCGTAAAGAAGCCAGGTGTCCCACACAGAAGCGTAGAGCTGAGAACAAACACCTGTGTAGACACTCACTCTACCTCACCCGTCTCCTCTCACCAGTTTCCAGATTTGACTGATTTTTCCTTCAGAAGATCTCCCCTGTCCATCCCCAACTCCTCAAGCTATTGTCCTGAGTTAGCTGCCACTTATTACCTTCTACTTGAGTACCTCTCGGACACGACTGAGCGACTTGACTTTCACTTTTCCCTTTCATGCATTGGAGAAGGAAATGGCAACCCACTCCAGTGTTCTTGCCTGGAGAATCCCAGGGACGGGGGAGCCTGGTGGACTGCTATCTACGGGGTCGCACAGAGTCAGACACGACTGAAACGACTTAGCAGCAGCAGCAGCAGCAGCAGCATGGCCCCTCAACTGGTGTCTCTTCCATCTTTCTCCCACCAACCCATCCACTTTCTGTCATCAAACATACAGTTGTGACCAGACCACACCTCTGTCCAAAGACCTTTCATTTCTCCATGTTGAGGAGTAAAGAAAGCCCCTGATCTCTGACCTGCCGCTCATAATCTGGCCCTGACATCTCTTCTTAGCTTCCATGTGTCCTCCACAGAGTTAGAAACCAAGGCGACTCCAGGTAAGACCCTCCTCCTTATCTGCCTCCACCATAGCTTTCCTGTGCACACAGTGCTCTACCCTTCACCTCCCTCTGCCCAGGAAAATCCTACTCTCCCACAAACTCAGTCCAAATGACACTTACTCTCCACAAGCTTCCTTGGTCCACTCCTTGTCATCTTCCTTGGTTCCCCTGCACCTTCCTTGTCAGAGTTAAAAAAAAAAAAAAAAAAAAAACATGGTTATTCATGGCATGATTCATCTTCCTTCCTAGCTTCTAAGCCCCCTGTAGGTTCAAGACCATGTCTTAGTTCTTGAGCATTGAGTCTTGCCTGGTGCCATCTCTCAGGAAGCATCTTTCAGTTCTATAGCTGGAAAAAATGTTCTGATCATTCCTTGAATCTACAGAGTTCTAGACCCAAATATCTCGGTCATAGACATCTTTGTTTTGACAGACATCTACATAGCAGCATCAGCATAATTTTCTTTTTCTTTTTTTAATTGACTTCTCTGTCCTCACTCAGAGAAGGCAATGGCACCCCACTCCAGTACTCTTGCCTGGAAAATCCCATGGATGGAGGAGCCTGGTGGGCTGCAGTCCATGGAGTCGCGAGGAGTCGGACACGACTGAGCGACTTCACTTTCACTTTTCACTTTCATGCATTGGAGAAGGAAATGGAAACCCACTTCCATGTTCTTGCCTGGAGAATCCCAGGGACGGGGGAGCCTGGTGGGCTGCCGTCTGTGGGGTCACACAGAGTCGGACACGACTGAAGTGACTTAGCAGCAGCAGCAGCTGTCCTCCCTGATTTTTTATCTTGTTGTCATAAGAATGCTTAACGTGACATCTACCCTCTTATACATTTTTAACCTTACAGCATATGATTATGGACTCTAGTTCATGTTGTACAATCTAGGTGCAATCTCTAGAGCTTATTCATCTCAAATAACTGAAACTTTATTCCCATAGATGAGTAACTCCCCAACTCCCCTCCTCTGCCCACGGCAACCATGATTCTACTTTTCAATTCTGTGAATTTGACTAGATTCTTTATATATAAGTAGAACCATGCAGTATTCGTCCTTCTATGATGGTCTTGCTCACTTAGCATGCTGCTGCTGCTGCTGCTAAGTCGCTTCAGTCGTGTCCGACTCTGTGCGACCCCATAGACGGCAGCCCACCAGGCTCCTCCGTCCCTGGGATTCTCCAGGCAAGAACACTGGAGTGGGTTGCCATTTCCTTCTCCAATGCATGAGAGTGAAAAGTGAAAGCGAAGTCACTCAGTCGTGTTCGACCCTCAGTGACCCCATGGACTGCAACCTACCAGGCTGCTCTGTCCATGGGAGCCTCCAGGCAAGAGTACTGGGGTGGGTTGCCATTGACTTCTCCTTGGTCACTTAGCATAACATCCTCCAGATTCATCCCTGTTCTCACAGATGGCAGAACTTTCCTCTTTTTCGGGGCTGAATAGTGTTCTACTATAACCATGGGGCACATCTTTATCCATTCATCTGCTGATAGACATGTAGGTTGTTCCCATATCTCAGCTACTGTGAATCGTGATGCTCTGAATACAGGAGAGGCAATATCTCTCCAAGATCTTGGTTTTCTTTCTTTTGGATAAATATCCGGAAGTGACTCAGATGGTCATTCTATTTTTAGTTTTTGATGTATGAAGTTTCTATTTTCTCCACATCCTCACCAACACGTGTTATCTCTCACATCATTTTGAAACATATTAAACATATGGATGGTTGAGCCTTTCTGATGACATTAAGAACAGTCACCATCTGTTGAATAGCCATGCACTAAGCAAAATGTCCTGCCTGTGTTATCTCATCTGATCTTCATAGAAATCCCCAGGCTATAGTCCATGGGGTCGCAAAGAGCTGGACATGACTGAGTGACTCTTTCACTTTCCTTTTTCAAGCTAAATGTTCTACCTGTGTTATCTCATCTAATCTTCATAGAAATCCCCATTTTACAAATGAGAAAATAAATTTTCTACGATGAAAAAAAGGTATGAGTCAGCAATTCTGCTCCTGTGCGCTCTACTTAAGCTCTGGGAGTGGCCCAAGACTTAGCCTCAGTGCCTATTTTTCAGAATATATGAGTTTGTGCAGCCACTAATTCTCTTTATGAAGAGTCACTCATATGGAAATTGCCACTGCTATTAATCAGCTCCAGCCACAAGTCAATCCGATACCAGGGGCAGGAGAAGCAGTCAAACCTGTTTGTCTTAATGTGTCTGAATCATTTCATTTTCAGTTTTGAAGTTTTATGCATCTTACAAACCATCAGATCACCACTAAAGGCATAGTCCAATATCTACGACAGTGAGTACTTCATGCCTTGAAGTACTTTTTGAATTTTTTTTTTCCTTTAGGATGTAATTGAATGATTATGAGTGCCCAGCTGTGATGTGTCATCAGACAAGTTTGCCTTTCTCAAATGGAAACATATCTTCAAATCATGCAAAGGAGAAAGAATGTGACTCCTTGTCCACTCTAGGGCTCTGAGATTCTTTCAGATTTGGGAGAGTCAGAGACCTGGGTCTATGTGATGGCTGACCACGGTTCTTAGCTCTTTAGATAAGAGGTCAGATTAACCCTTAAAGGACTCCATAAGAGGCCACATCAGAGGCCACAGGAAGCATCACGGGAGCCTGAGGCCAGCAGCTACACCCAGAACAAAGCCTGTCTCCCCAAGAAAGAATCCGCTCTTAGAGCTCTTCACAAGTCAGCCCCTATCCAAATATCAAGGAATCAGAACCAGCTTTTTGCTCCAGAAAACTTAGCCCTACCTAAGGAGAAGGCAACCCTGAAATTCATTCTCTTTCTTACCTAAATATTGGGCTTCTGATAGCTTCTCTGATGCAAGAGGAAAAAGACATGGCCAGTTCAAGATCATGAATAAACCTAAACAAATTTGTATTTTGGGCTTCCCTGGTGGCTCAGATGGTAAAGAGTCCACCTGCAATTCAGGAGACCCGGCTTCAATCCCTGAAGCAGGGAAGATCCCTTAGAGAAGGAAATGGCTACCCTCTCCAGTCTTCTTGCCTGGAGAATCCCATAAATTTATATTTATATATTTGGGACTGTCAAGATAAGCACACAAACACGCAAACACCTGCCCACCCATAGACAAACTTGTCGGCACACACACTCTGAGGCACAAGCACAAACACCAACTTTTGTGACCACCTACTTTTGTACGACTTGAACCTGATCCTATAATTGGAGGCCAACATCTTGATCATGTTGACTTTAATTCACTTATTCTTCTGAGGCTCCTCCTGAATACGTCCAGGGCTGACGTCCAGGCCAATATCCACACTGCTAGTATCATACTCCTGATGCCAAGAGTATTTTATACGTTGGGTTAAAGCATAGTGTCACACAGCACTCTGGTACTTTTCAGCATTGTTCTAAAGCTAGACTTCATCCTTGGCCAAACTAACAACCTTGGGAAAAACAAAATAGACCAAGACAGAGCTGCCAATGCTTTCCCACTGATGCACCCTTCACCTAAGGACTCGTAAGCTGTAATTACCATGATATTCCATGGTCTTGAAATGAAGAAACTAGCACAAAGAAAGCAAGCCCCTTGTCTGGGCTCACATCACAAGTGAAAGTTACAACCAAGGCTGAGACGCTAACAAAAATTCTGGACATTTTTCATCTCTTTCAGTCATAAACCAAATGGTTCCAAGAGGTAAAAAACAGAAGTTGAAGGGTCCAAAGCAGTCCCTGGGCAGATATTCCTTTCTTTTCATCCTGATGATGTTGGTTCTTACCTTTTTATAACACTGACAGAGAAACGTACAAACGAAAACCTGAATTGTACTTACTATGGCTCCACCAATCCTTAAAATTTTAGGGATTTTTTCAAGGTGTTTCAGACAAGCCAAACTCCAATAAAATGCTTTAAAAAAATTTTTTTAATAAGAAATAAATAAAAAATGTTAAAGAACGTGTCAGACAGGCATTTAGAAATTCGACTTTTTTGGCCAGTTCCTAGCCACTGGCAGCCTCTATACGCCTATCATTGCCTTGGAACGGCAGGTTCTTTCATTGTTCAATCACTGCTTTTGGAAAAGGCCCGTGGACCCCTCTTGCAAGGCCAGTCATTTGGGCTTTTATCTACTTTGGGTCTGTCATGAATGCTTCTATTTGTTCTGCCATTCCCCGATAGGTATCATTCAAATAATTCTGTTAAAACCCCAAAGGGAGCTGGAACCATGTTAAACCCATCCTCTTCCAATCCCCCTCAGGACCCAAATGTCACAGGAATACAGTGACAAAAGGCCTGACAATTTCAGGGAGTATGGAAACAGTCCTAGAAGCTTCAATACGAGACTTTAAAAGGTGCTCAGGTCCTCAGACAAAGGTTCCTATGTTGCATTTCCATCTCCATTTTGGCCAAGCCAAAGTGTTCCACTTATAAAAGCAAAGAAACAAACAAAATAAAGTCCTGCTTTATTTTTTAGACCCACACATGGTTCTGACTGGGCAAGTCATATTAATTAACATTAGCCAGTCACCCTCAGATCTGGGATGAAAGGCAGGAGGTTATGTTCCGTGTACCACTCTTCATATTATGACTATCATAATTATATTTTATGGCAGTTTCCTTAAGCCCTACTGCTCAACACTGGTTAATTTCTCCATTATAGAAAGTGGATTCTTTTATTGGACTGAGTGTTTTGTGATTAGTTGGGTTACATTTTACCTCCAAGACATAATTAAGAGCGGCAGGTCTCCAAGTAGGACTGAAACCCCGCTACTCAGTCTGTGGACAAGCCAGCAATTTTGAAGGCAGTGACGATGCTTTGCAGGTCGTCCAGTGGGAAATCATATCCTTTTTCAGTCATGGAAGGGGAGTTTTTTAAAACAGAAGTTAAGTTGATTGGCAATATTGTGTTAGTTTCAGGTATATAGCAATGTGATTCACATATAGATATAGGTTATGTTCTTTTTCAGATTATTTTCCATTTTATGTTAGGACAAGGCATTGAATCTAGGTCCCTGCGCGTGTGTGCAGGCATGCTCAGTTGCTTCAATCTTGTCGAACTCTCTGTGACCCCAGGGACTGCAGCCTGCCAGGCTCCTCTGTCTATGGGATTCTCCAGGCAAGAATACTGGAATAGATGCCATGCCCTTCTCCAGGGGATCTTCCCCACCCAGGATCGAACTCAGGTCTCCTGCATTGTAGACAGGTTCTTTACCTCTGAGCCACTGGGGAAGCCCCATAGTTCCCTGTACTATATAGTGAAAGTCTTTTTGCTTATCTGTTTTATATGTAGTAGTATTCATCTGTTAATCCCATACTCCTAACTTATCTCCCATCTCCTGTTTCCCCTTTGGTAATCATAAGTTTGTTTTCTATGTAAGTCCATTTCTATTTTGTAAATAACCTCACTGTTTTAGATTCCACATATAAGTGACACCATATAATATTTGTCTTTGTCTGACTTAACTTGCTGTGATCATCTCTAGGTCCATCCCCATTGCTGCAAATGGCCTTATTTCATTTTTTATGGCTGAGCAGTTTTCTGTTGTATATTTATATATCCCTCACCTTCTTCCTCCATTCAGCTATCAGTGGACACTTGGGTTGTTTCCAAATCTTGACTATTGGTAATAGTGCTGCTACAAACACTGGGGTGCACGTATCTTTTCCCATTTGAGTTTTCCTCTTCTGAAACCGATTTCAAAACCAGACCTTCCTTCCATGCTGAGATTATGCTGGGCTCCTGCCAAAACCCCTGGTGACCACAAGCAACCGGATTTAAACAGAACCTACCTCTGCTCAGAACATTCCCCGAGGGACACCGGCCTTGTGCACGCCTGTGAGTTTTCACCTGGATTTTGACCTTTGTCCACTGTGAGATGTTGGGCAAGTAACTTAACCTCTAGGCAGAGAGGGTAAATGGTTAGGCTGCCTTTTAAGGGAAAAACTGTAAGATGAATCGCTCAGCCTAAAGAACCAATGGAAAATGAAGTGAAAGTCACTCAGTCATGTCCAACTCTCTGTGACCCCATCCATGGACTGTAGTCGACTAGGCTCATCTGTCCATATGATTTTCCAGGCAAGAATACTCAAGTGGGTTGCCATTCCCTTCTCCAGGGGAATCTTCCTGGCCCAGGGGTCGAGTCTCCTGCATTGCAGGCAGATTCTATACCGGCTGAGCCACCAGAGAAACAAACCAATGGAAAATGCTTCCCCACAATCCCGAAGCCTGAGGACATGGGAGCACAGCATCCTTTCTTCAGCTCCTGGTTTCGGTTGAGGGGGAGAGGCTCTCAGAGAAGCAGGCTTCTGTATTAGCTATTGGTGCTCTAGAGTCTGGCAAGCTGAGTGTTCCTGACATATTTAGCATCTCTGAGCTCTGTCCTCCTCTGTAAACTGGGGATGATAAAGAGTAAGCCTACAGCCTAGGGTCATTGGGAAAATTAAGTGAGAGGCATATGTCAGGCAGTCTCCCCAGGTGGCACTGGTGGTAAAGACCACGCCTGCCAGGGCAGGTAGATGTAAGAGTCGCAGGTTCGATCCCTGAGTGTGGAAGATCCCCTGGAGGAGGGCACAACAACCCACTGCAGTATTCTTGCCTGGAGAATCTCAAGAACAAAGAAGCCTGACGGGCTATAGTCCACAGGGTCACAAAGAGTTGTACGGGACTGAAGCAACTTAACACACACACGCACATATATCAAGCATATAGTAAGTGCTCAACACTTAGGGCAGCCCCCAAATATAGAAGTATGGAAGAATACATCATTGGTTTATTATTGATGGCGATTTCCTTATGCACTGAAATGATTGCTACCTTTCCAGATGAGGTGGCAACTTTATGCATTAGCTGATAAGATTATTCGACAGATAGCCCTTGAGGTGGTGAAAGACATCAAAAAGCCCCTTTGTCCCCAAATATTCTGTGATCCCTGGAACCTAGAATTCCCATGGGGATCTTGTGCTTGGTTTAAGTTTTAAGGAGCTCTCTCTTAGCATGCAAGTCCATCTGACAGTGCCGTTCTCAGACCCTCCTGGGTGGGACTCCTGGTCTCTGGGAACTGATCTCAGACGTGGACAAAGAGACCCTCCCCTGCCTGTAGCCCAAAGGAAGCTGTAGATGGTGGAGTTTGCCACGTTGCTGTAGGAACTGAGCCTTCTTTAAATTTCCTCTGGAGACACCAGCCCGTGAGTTCCGCAAGGCCATACCTATGCAGAGCTGTAGGCAGGCTGGTACCCACCAGGAAGCTGAAGCCATGTTAATTACAGGGCCAAAAGGTTGGGCTGAAGGCGTGCACGAGGCTTCTGTATTAGACATTCCATATTTCATGTGGACGAGTTTGATCCTTTAAGCTCTGAAAACACCCAGAGGGCAAACTGTCAGCACCATGCACAAGAATTTTGCCCTGAACAAAATGACCTTTGAGTTCTTAACTGGTTTCATATTCTCCAGGTCTCCATGCACATATTCCTCAACGGTCACTCTCAACATCTTAAATGCATTTATTTGCTGGTGGGGTTGGCCCTTTCTGGCCAACAGTCACTGATTAACATCTAGTCTGCAAACCATGTAGAAACGTAATCCTTAACAAAATGGGGAAGTTCCGAGCAAGCCAACACATTGTATTGATTTGCAAACTTGGGCCCACAGTGAGCATCTTTTCTCACTGAACTCCAGCTGTCTGTCTCCTGTGAGACTCCATGGAGATTCCAAAGATCAAACTGGGACTCCCTTTTGTCACATGTTACGGACATTAAATTCAGTGGCTGATGGGAGCAAAGCATGAGGCTAAGACATTCCTGGACAGGAATGGGACTTTTTGTTTAAGATGTGACATCAAGGGACTTCCTTGGTGGTCCAGTGGATAAGACTCCACGCTCCCAGGGCAGGGGCCCTGGGTTTGACTCCTGGTCAGAGAACTAGATCCCACTGGGAGCAACTAAGAGACCCTACATGTCATAGCAAAGATTCCCAGTGCTGCAACTAAGATCCAGGGCCACCAAATAAATAAGTAGATTTTTTTTTTTTTTTTAA